>JADLZK010012198.1:0-505891 GCA_015847255.1 Hyparrhenia diplandra | reverse complement strand
GCATCCCTTGGCCCAGGTTACCTGCCCTACAACCCACTGGATTGATTCCCCTCACCTCCGCGTTGCTTCCACCCCCGCCGGTTGCCGCCCCGCTGGATCCCGCTCGATCCGTCCCCAGTACACCTCGCTCGTTTTCGCTCGCTCCGCCTCGTTCGTCGTCTCCGTGCCGGTGGGCAGCCGCACCACGCAACGCATGCCCATCCGATCGCGCGCCCGTGGATGGGATCTCAACAAGCAAGCAGCACCATCAATCCCGTATATGTGTTCTTGGCTTGCTTGTGTTCGTGGACCGCGGAGCAGAGCATAGGAGGGGAGTAGTTTTACCAGAGAAGCCCGTGAAGAGGGTGCCCATTGACCTGCTCGAGGATATGTTTTTCAAAGTGGGTAATTTCACCAACCTAAAGATACGGTGATTCTATGCACAGTAAAATAGGTAACCAAACACACACATTCAAATCCAGGATTCGGTATAGTTAGCGCAATCAAACAAGTGTATCTTGTATGCATAAGGTAGACTGGCTTTGGCTGCCCGCCTAGTTGCATGTCATACCGCTACCTTCATCCAGAAGCTCAAGTGATGAATACAACATGTATATATCTATAAATTAGTAGAATCCCAGAGTGAAATGAAACTAAGATATGGTTCAACTCACTTGAGTTCATTTCTGGAAGATGCGTCGAATACTTATACATTATTATTGTAGGGTACGAATTTGAAGAGTGACGAAATGTTTGCCCTCTAGTCTCTACTCTCTGGGGAGATCTCAAAACCGTAAATTTCCGTCTCGTATTTGCCTATTTGGGCACCAGTAATAATTCTGTTTATTCGTATTCTCTGTTCTCACAGGTTCTTGGATACATAAAGGGCGCAACCAAATGCATATATAAGAGCGTATATAACATTCCAAATGCACAAACAAGCGAAGAAAAAGGCTTGAACATTCCATTTTGCAGTACAACCATTTGTAAACATCAAGCTAGTACCAAAAAAACTCTGAGCAACAAAATCGAGCAAAACTGCATACACGGAGCTTTATGAGCTGAAGGCAGTTACATCATATTTAGTACAAACTCAAGAACAAAGATACGAGGCTCCTTGTCCAAAATACAATTCGAACAACCCTCCATCTATCGATGGATATGTTGCCTGATCGGCAAGACGATTGCTTCATAGCGCTGCTCCTTGTACCTGAAAATAATCAGTGGTCAGAATTTTTGACGAGTTAATTAATCATCGAAAAAAAATATGTCTCCAAACTAGATATACCCTGACGAACTCGAGCTCAAGAATCACGATCCAACAGCACATACCAGGTACGTCGGTGAAGCAAGTAGGCGCAGCCGCCTCCGACCACGAGAGCAGCCGCGCCCGCCGCTGCCACAAACATCGGCGCCGACGTCGAGGTGGCCGCAGTTCGCTCCAACCTGGATATTAGGACCGCGAGCGACAGCGTCGAGGACGCCGCGGTTCGCGCCAACCTGGAAACCTGAACGACCCCGAGCGACACGAAAAGGAAGCAGATGACGGAGGCCAGCCACCGTCTTCCACCGTCGGTTATCGGCTCCCAGCAACAGAAGCGCCTGCCGAGCAGCAGGAGGCCGAGGGCGACGTAGGTGACCCCGATGGAGGCCATGGACACCAAGTCGCCCCAGGAGATGTACATCACCAGGCCGGAGTTGACGGTAAGCAGCACGAAGAAAACGAGGAGCCCCTTTCGGAGCCCTTTCGTTTCTCGGCGCTCACCGGTGGTCGTCTTCTCTGCCGATAGAGAGGAGAGACGATCCATGGCTACCTGTGGGAAGGAGAGCAAGGAAGAGAAAGCAGCAGGCTGCATATACGGCTAAGGAGCCAAAGAGGCCCTCTCTGTTTTTCTGAAAGGTTTATTGTAAGACGTCTTGAGGTAAGGAAGCTAAGACAGCCAGGAGTTCCTATAGCTAACTAGTTCTCCTCGGTTGCAGCTGCATTTGTGTTAATCTGTCAGCAATGGGACCCGCTCGGAGATGAGTACTTCAACTAAGGTGGGATAACCAACCAGTTCGGCTCAGCTCGTCTCGTTTTGACCTGTCAATATAACAAGCTAGCTCGGCTCGTTAAAAGCCCAAACTCGCTCGTTAAGTTCGCAAACCATATATAGAAAATACACAAAATATAATATTTGTATTTATCTAAAGTTTAAAAATAGTAAATCCAATCGTGTTAAATTGAAAAAAAAAAATTATATGTGCTAACATATATAACACATGAGTAATACAAAAGTAATATAAATTTAATGTTTTTCCAGGATGTGTAGTTCGTTTGGCTCACAAGCTTGCACGTGTTGGCTCGTTATAGCTAACAAGCTAAAATCTTGGTTCAACTCGCTCGTTATCCTAACGAACCGAGCCGAGCCAGCCATGAACCAAGCAAGCTAAACGATCTTCGAGTTTTTTGTCCGGCCTTACTTCACGATGTTGAGTGACGATGGTGAATCGTCTTTGTACCTTAAAAGTGGTCCAATAAACCAGCCTACCACTGCACGGAAATTACGCCGCCTTTCATCAACATCTATCAACTCCTAGACATGTTGTTTCCACTTTTTTTTAATAAAGGGAACAAAGTTCCAGCCTCGACCATTCAAAAATGATACACAACTGGTTGTTTCCACATCTTAGCATGGCGGTGTCTCGAAAAGTAGGTCACAACGATACCAGTTGTAGCACTAACAAATCTACGCTTGTCGCATTTTATGCTGTACTTGACCATGTACCTAGCCAGGATCCTCTCCTTAGTCCTGAAGTAAGGGCCGTGTGGCAAGAGCGGTGCTTCCCACCACAGCAAAAGGTGTGTGTGCAATTGGAGCGAACTGAGTGCGGGTTCTCTCGTCAACTGTGTGTGTGTGCAATTGGTCCCGAGGAGCTCACCTCGCCTCGCGCTTTGCATGGACACAAATGAAGATTGAGCAAGCGTTTGGTTTCCTGTCAAAGGTTTTGCCCTGCTGCTGCGGGAGAGCCTGATTAGCTCACCCCACACGTACGCCGGCAAGGCTGGACTTGCTGGTAGAGCAGGTGAGGCGAGTGAAACCAGCCAAGCAAGCAAACGCGCTTACAAGGGAAACCGTGTTGTCCTGTCATCCAAGGCGCTGTCCTGACTATACAAAGCGATACTACCTTGTCATCATCTTGTCATCGATGCGAAAAGCGCTATCTAGGACTTAGTAAAACAAACAAACAGACCCTAGCTAATGTCGCATCCAAGACTAGTACATCATATAAAGCCATCAAAAGTCGTGCCACATTGAAGACTTCGTCATGGAACAATACGTCTTGCTCTCATTAATTATAAAATAATAAAATCGAAGGTGATCACACAATTCCCCTTCCTTCTATGAGAGTGCCACCCACGAGGGAGGAGTGCATCTTTAAAATCGACTAGTTAAATGCCCGTGCGTTGCTACGGGATAACTAAATTTTATATAAAAAAACATAGATCGCATGATAAAATAACATTACTTTGAATTAAACAATGATATTAAAGTGACATTTAATCCAAACAAGTTTTGTGAAAGTAACACAATCAATTATGGATATCGCAGATTTGTAACTCTATTTTATGCGCTTTTATGTCATTCGATTAAGATAATGTAGACATTCTATTTTATCAAAGTGGAGTTATCGATATACCGAATCCCTCACCAATAATCACCATAATCTAAATTTGTTTAGTAACCTGACACCGTAAACAATACCAAGTGCAACACTAAGATTGATTATTTGACATCAACCGTCCCGGATATACACCATGCACAAGCAGTCAGATAACCGCCTATACAGATCGATACACCATGCATCAAGCGTTCAAAATATAACATGTACTCCCTCTATCCCGTAATAAAGGACGTCGGGGAGCTCCAGCTGAGCGTCTAGATTCATAGCGCGATGAATGTATGTGGACGTCTGCCTGTGTGTAGGTTCAATGAATCTCGGATGCATGTGCTCATCTGCTAGAACGCCTTTTATTACCGGACAGAGGGAGTACAGATGATTTTTTATTCATGTATTGTGCATATAACATCTCCGTGTAGATTCTCGATAAACCATTTAGAAGTACATAGTAATATTTACAAATATGGCGTTAGTTAAATAATATTTGTACAATATAAATTAAATTAAAAATACATTGTGCGTGTTAATAATCTTCTATTACCTCGCCTATTGCGTTAGAACCTTCTTCCACACAATATTCTTCGTGAAAATTCCTTCAACTGTTGGGTCTTCTTATCCTTACCTTTTTTACTTGGTTCATTCTTTTTATTTTTTATGCCATTCTTTCTATTATTTTTTTCTCCTTCTTTTTGGCCTCCTCCTCCCGTATGCGTTAAGCATCAAGCGGGAGAGCGAGGATCTTGATATTCGTTCTTGATGTGGCTCTAGACATTGCAACATACAATTGACCTTGAGAGAAAACCCGGCGGACACATACACACCCACATTAAGGATAATTTGGCCTTGCGACTTATTGACCATCATGGCGAAGCTCAGCCCGATAGAAACTACTTCTTCTTAAATTTGAAAGGGAACATCTCATCATATGGGCATAGAGGTATAGGAAGGAATACTAAAAACTTGCCCAAATCTGCTGCCCTACCATGATTTCTTGGCGTTGATTGTATTTCTTGAGAACCCCCATAGATTGTGAGTAATAACTAATAAGTAATAACAAGTAAATTGGTACAACATTCGGCATAAGACGTTCTAAAGCAATCAAAGTGTGTTGCACTTGTACTAACCTAATTAGGAAAACATCATAAAATCATAGCATTTGGCTGAATCCATTCTAAAACAATCAAAGCTTTGCTCTTGTACTAACCTAATTAGCAAAAAAACATAAAATCATTTGAGGAACCATAATTCATTGAAAGGGTGTAATATGTAATGGAAACACATTTTAGAATACAACGTTAAGGAAAAATAATCAAGTAATCACCGAATCATTGCTAGAGGGAAAAGTGCATGCCACGGGACATACCTTCCATGCTAGAATCACTAAGATGTTGGGTCACTCGTCTTCACCATCGAGAGCAATGAAACATTAGCATCCGACATCAGCCAAATTTCTGCCTAGAAAAGTTGCTATTTCCTTTGTTCATCGTATAGCATAATCAGGCAATGAAAAGATGAATTTATTTCTTCAATCAATACAGAAAAAATTATTCCTATAAGATCACACAAACAATTATTTGGTTATCAACACAACTGCGACTGCATATTTCAAATCATAATAGTTTCTAAGATTAGGCGATCGCAATTTGGCACAACAAAACACATTGGTGGGCGATCCTTACAAAGGATTCGTACGGCGGCAGCGAAGGATTAGGGTTCGGTGGGGTTCATAATTTCGCCTACCATGAAGGGACAAGAAGGGATTCACACACCTAGTGATCTTGTTGCATCCCGTCGAGGCGGCGGTGGCGTCCGGTGCCGCAACTCCGTTGGATCAGAATTGAGGACAGAGCTAAGGTCGAGGCGGCGGTGGCGCGAGGAGGAGGCCGCAGATATCGCATGAGGCGGCGTTGGGAGGGTTCGCACGAACAGAGGCTGGGACAGCGTCGCGATGTTGACTCTGGCGGCGTAATTTTTTCGTGTGGACACCGCCTGCCGTATTATTTGTCATGCGTGATTTCCACCCCCTTTCTATATTTGTCCGCATGATTTTATTTCCTTTTCTTGCTCTAGGTCGCATGCACAATTTGTTTCCTTTTTTCTCTCAGGATCGGTGTGGACACTGCCTTCCATATTATTTGTCATGCCTGATTTCCATCCCTTTCTATATTTGTCCGCATGATTTTATTTCCTTTTCTTGCTCCAGGTCGCATGCACAATTTGTTTCCTTTTTTCTATAAGGATCGTTGTGGACACCGCCTGCCGTATTATTTGTCATGCATGATTTCCACCCCTTCCTATATTTGTCCGCATGATTTTGTTTCCTTTTCTTGCTCCAGGTAGCATGCACAATTTGTTTCCTTTTTTTCTTAGGATCGCATGAGGTGATAGATGGGCAGGACCAAAACAAATGTCGCACCAAAATATTGTCTCCTCTTTGTTCTTTTTATGTTGTAGAGATAGAGATATATTTCGTCTCTCGTAGAGTACTGTTTAAGAACTTAAAAGACACTTACCGAGCAAAACTTTTTTTTTTTTGAAACCAGACACTTGTCTGTACTGCATTAGAGAAGTTAGAATGTTTTTGCGAGAACCCTAGCGAGATGCACGGGAGCACACAAGACGGGCACACTAACACAAAGCACCGGCTTGAACGGTGGAGCGTCGGTAGTTGTTTCTAAAGGAAAACTAGCTTTGCGACTAAGCGACTAAAGGGTGTAGCCTGAACCACTAGCAGGGCGGGCGGCTTACCGAGCAAAACTTATTAAGCCGATTCAAAATCGAATATAGTTGAAAATCAAATAAGTTCGGTTTTCAATGAGAACGAGTATAATCCAAGCATTTTCATAATGAACCACGAACCACCCAAACAGAGCTTTCAGCCAAGCCCTAACTATTGTGATTCTACACAACAGAAATCTACTGCGACATGCATGGGTTGTAATATATTTCACGGAAACGACCTTAGGTTACTCTCAATTACTGTATAATGTCACTCTTCAATTAAGATAGAAATACCAGAAACGAGTGAAGTGTATATAGTCCAAAAAAAAAACAGATACCCGGCCCCGCGTCGTCCTCCTTGGGTGACTCGGGCGACTCCGCCCCACCCCCGGCCACCGCCACCCCGGCCACGTCCGCCCGCCCAAGCTACTCCGACCGCCGCGGCGGCGGCCCACTACAGGGGGCTCAAAAGGTCTCTCTCGTAGCCGTCTCCTCCCTCCCTTGTCTTCTCCATCTCCTCCAAGCCCCAAATGTGCAATAAAAGTGACGACGGCGAGGGGGTGGCCGCCCGGCGAGCTCGGCGTCGGATCCGGGACTCTAGAGGCCCGATCCGGTGCTCCTCCCCATGGATCCGGCGTGTGGTGCGCGTGGGCGCTGCTGTGGGCGGCCGGGCGGCCGGGTTGGCATCGGGGGGACGCCCGGCGCCCCATCCACGGCCGGGCGTGCTCCTCCCCGAACCGGCCTTTCCGTTCCTCACCACCGAGGGGCGGTGAGCGACCGGCGCTGCCCTAGCGCCACGAGGGGCCTCCAACTTCGCGCCAGTCGGGAGGTCTCCCGCTCCCGCCGACACTTGTCGTGGCGCTGGCGCGCTGGATCTGCTGCCGCGCGCGGCGGGCGGCCCGGCGGTCTCCGATAGCTCACGGCAAGGGGCCACCAGCTCCCTGCAACTTGTCGTTGGGGCTCAGCCCCAAGACAGCCCGCGGCATCTCCTGCAGCAGTCGACGAGTGCGCAGTTCGGTCGCGGGTTCACCGGCAGTGGGGGCAACGCGTGCTTCTCCATGGTCTTCCTGCAGGGGCAACAGCGACACAGTGCACAAAGTTTGGCCACGGGCTTGCCAGCGGCGGGGCTGCGTGCCGTGGATCCCCTCCCCTATGCTGCTCCCTCTGGTTGCTTTGCAGCCGTTGAGGGCTCTCTCGCCCATCTTCGGGGAGGGCGATGTGCTATCTGGACTTCGCTAGAGCCGTCGGGCAGTGGCGCATGCTGGTGGCCAGCCGGCAATACAGGCATCTGGGCGGGCATGGGCAGCAAGGATGAAAATCCTCGAGCGCTCTCACAATGGCGGTGACGTCTGCGGATGTCATTCCCCTTGTTGAAGGCGTCATTGGAGCGCTCAAGCTGCCTTGCTTTCCAATAGCCTCGGTGTCTCCTCGACCTCGGTTCGTCGCCTACAGGTCCCGGCCGGGGCGAAAGCCCTTACGAGCCTGGTGCTATGTTCGTCGATGATGGCGTCTGTGGACGTCACTTCCTTCCTGAAGGCATCGACACAATGAGCACGGCTGGCGTCGACATGACCGGCTCTCTACCTGGTCCTCCGTCCCTTTGTGACTTCTTGCTCTTTGCTCGCTTCCCCTCCTGGGTATGACAGACTTGGCTGCTAGTCGTTGTTGTAGCTTCGGTGAGTATCCTCCACTGGCGTCTCTGCTCCGTCGGCGCTCTTCTTGATGGAGCCAAAAAATCAAATGCCGGGTGGAGTTTCCACCGCTGCCACCATTCCCCTCCATGGCTTCCTCCCTATGGATGGCGTTGGATGGTGGTATGTGGGCCCGGATGTGCTGGAGGATGTCTCCATCAACTTGAAGGGAGGTCGTCGTGTTCGACGATCTGAGGTCTCCGTGTTCGTCATCACTCTTAGTCCCCATTCGCCGTTGGTCCTCAGAGGGAGGGCGGCAGAGGAGCGGCGTAGCTACGAGGAGTGGTGCAGGGTACAAGGCCATGGTAAAACTGGCGAGTATGCTGCTCGGTGGTGGTGCAAATCGTCTTACAGTTGACGACTCTCGACTTAGTCTAAGATTACCCTTGCTGTTGTTCTGTGTTGTTGTTATGTTCTTTGTGTTGATGCTTCCCCCTCTTTGTACCCTGTGAGACCTTCAAAGGTCACCCATGTACTTGGTGCTTGCACCCTTTTCACCCCCTCGGCTTGCCCGAGCATCTGTGAAATGAATTACAGGTGGGAATCCTTTGGATCCCCCCGAAGTTTCCCTCAAAAAGGATAGAAATACCAGAGACGAGGACATGGATCAAAACGGAAAACATCTTACTCATAAAGTGGTAGAGTAGTAGTGTTCACCTAACTGGAGTACTACCACACGGTGGATCATGCAGTCTATATGGTCTAAAACAACGTACTACATATAAAAAAATATACTGGAGACCTGATGAACAGGGAACATCAGATATATTTGAATTATATTGGTGGTAGAGCCCACCCCCCATAGAAATCAAAATTTCTTTTCAAATCATGTAGGCAAGGTTACATTGATATATCGCACTCTAAGGGCGTGTTTGGCCTCCAGCTACGCCAAACCTGCCTGAGTTCTTTGCTCCACCACAGAGCAGCTCCACCGCAGCCCTCTCAATTTGGAGTCAAAGAAATGTGTTTGGCGAGAGATGACTGCTCCAACTCCGAAACAATGTATTTGATTGGATTGCCCTCTTTTGCCCTTGGTTTTTTTTTTTTTTGTGCTTTTTTCCTGGCACGTACGTGGTAGTGCTGATGCATGGCGTTGGTGCTCTGAATTACGGCATCACACCATTTGCGATACAATCACGTCACACCATTTTTTGTTTCCTCCAGACGCTTAGCCGCCAGAAAAACAAGCGTGTACAGAGGACTGCCGATGAGTAAGCTGTTGTAATGATAAAGAACGCACGGTCTTTCTTCTTCCCTGGACATGATTCACGAAATGATCGGTGATGGGGTTAAACAACTTCTGAAGAAAACCTTTTCTCTCTTTCAGATTTTCATCCTGAATACGTAGGGACACCATGTTGCTGTTGTCAGTAACGTTGAAGAACTGCAGGTCCGTCTCATACCGCAGGGTGCACCGCGTCCCGAAGACCGCCGCGCCCATCTTGCCGCTGCCGACCTTCCGTCGCCTCTCCGCGATGATGCCATCGAGGCAGGCCTGGCAGTTGTGTGGCGGCATGTCCTGCGTGCACTGCGCCAGCCCGTACACCGTCCGGTCCCTGTCCCCAGACGACGACGACCACGGTGCTTCGCCGAGTGCAGCTTCGTGACGTCACCGATCAGTGCTCTGGCGAGCGACCTCGGGCTGGACATGTAGGTGCTGTCCCGCTTGTACGTGGCATCGCTGCAGAAGGACTGCTCACCGGCCGTCGGCGCCGGCGTGGTGATGGAGGAGGAGAATTGCGCGCGGCCTGGAAGAGGAACAGGCGCGGGTGACGGGTAAAGAAGTCCGCGCGACAGGATAGATCAGAGAAAGAACGAAGCGGTAAGTTGTGTAATGGATGGCAAATGTGGGTAATTTCCACCCAACTCCGCGAGTATTTACAAAACCAGTGTTTGCCACCCCTCGGCGTGCTCCGAAGTGAAATAGAAAAGATACAAATTTTTTGGTGGATCTGGAGTTTTCAAATCATGTTTGGGCAAAAAATTAGAGCGGAGCTGTTTTTTATGGATATAGCTCGCCAAACACGCCCTAAATATGTAGGGCGCTCTAGGCCTCCCTCTCCATATAAGATCCCCGCTTCAGTACTGGTGGACGAAGAAGGCATAAAAACCCAAAGCGGCGGCGCCGGCCATGGCCCAGACGAGAACCGCCGCAGGTAGTGGCATCACGGCAGCAACCTTGTAGCAGAACATGGCCGTGAGGAGGCTGGTGAGGGCCCAGATGGCTATCTTCATCTTCTTGAGTTCTCTTGAACTGCACCTCTCCGGTTGTGCTCGCTCATAGGACCGCAGGTAGTGGACGAGCATGCAAAGATCCAAGTACGAAAAGCCCACCAAGGCGATGCTCACGTTGTCGCCAATGGAGCGGTAGGCAGCCATACCGGAGTTGAAGGTGAGGAAGAGAAAACCAATCACAGTGAGCCACGTCATGCCGCTGCCCATGTCGCGGCGGCCTTGGCCAACGTCCGTCGGCTGCTCCACGTCCAGCAGTGCCTCCGCATCTACATGATTCATGTCGCTCGAGCTGTCTACGACAAAGGGGAAAAAAGAACACAACTAGTCTCAGAAGTGTGGGTAGTCTGTAGCAAGAAGGAGGAGGAGAACCGGAGAAGACCGAGGGAAGCAGGGAGAACAGGCATTTAAGCCAACATATTTTCTGAATCATGGGTCCCCGTGGACAGCACACGGTCACAGACCGGATCCACGCCACGTGGCTCTGTCGTCGATCTCAAAGGATGTTCCAAGGGATCCTACTTCGCTTTTAAGGATACGCTTGTTTCAGCTTTTATCCGGTTTCCGCCGGCGACAGCCAGAAGCTAAAACAACAGGTACATTCAGAGCCTCGTCGCTCCGCGAGGGGCGGCTCGGGGCTAACCCCTAGCCCGCCGCCGCCGCCTCCCCCCCCCCTCTTCTTCACCTCCGCCGCCGGCCGGCGCCCGGGATGCCCGGCGGCAAACGAGGATGGTGGCGGCGGGTCTCACTGGCAACGCCCTGTCTCCGGCGCGAGGAGGTGGCGCGAGCCGGTGGTCACCGGAGCTCGTCGGTGGAAGGCTGCGCAGGTGGAGTCGGAGACGGGAGGATCCGACTCCCTCGCTTTCGGATCCGCATCTAGTGGTGTCGGGGCAGGGCGGGGCGGCGGTTTCGGCGATTTCCGGCGGCGGCGGGTTCTCTGGATCCGCCCCGCCGCCCGTCGATCAACGACGCAGGGCGGTGGAGGTGTCGGTGGTGAGGTCTTCGTGGTCGTGGGTTTGAGGCGATGCGGACGACGCTGGGCGGTGGCAGCGGAGCGCAGGGCGTGGGCGGAGCAGCTTCTCATGGTGGCGCAGCCGACCGCCCATGCCTCGGGCGTTGGAGAACCCGAAGGCGGGCTGATCCGAGACCCCAGACGCTTACGCCGCAGCATGTCAACCATGGTGGCGGTGATTTCGACGGCGGCGACAGAGAAGCGAATTGATTGGCCGTATTGGGGATGCGTGATTCGGCGCCTAGGCGTTCGGATCGGAACCCGGTGGCCGCCATGTGGCTTCCAAAGTTTGTCAAGGTGGAGGAGTTGGGGAAAGGGACGGCGAGGTTGGCGGTGGACGCCGGCATTTGCTCCGCATCCGAGTTTCGCGATAGTGCACGCCGGCCGGCATTTGGCGAACGGCATGGCCCTAGGACATGGCATTGGCCACAAGATCGCTATTTGGCGGAGGTGACGCCTAAGGGCGCCACTTTCCTCGCTGAGACGCCGTCTTTTCTTCAAGTGGATCTCTACGGGTGAAAACCAACACCGTGGGTGGGCGGCGATGGCGTTTTTGGATGACATTTTCTCGTTGGAGACGTCGTTTGTGGAAGATCCCTTGGGTGTCGGCCGGTGCCGACATCAAGGTGGCGGCCGATCGCACACGCTTACGGGCCTTATGCTTGTTGCCGGGATCCGAGTCTCCAATGGTGGACGAAGTTACCGTTGTTTTCTTTTTATTTGTGCACCGGTGTTTTTCGGGTGACTTTGTTTTACTTGTAGCACTTCTTTTTAGTTGTAATTTTGTTGGCCTGATGCATCCTCGGATGACTGAAGCCGGAAATATAATTTCCTTTATCTAAAAAAAAAAAAAAAGAAGAAGCTAAAACAACATCATGGTAGTATTCAGGTATTGCGTTTTTTTTTTTTTTTGACAACATTATTCAGGTATTGCGTTGGCTTTTGAAAAAAAAATAGAAAGCTAGCTAGTTTCTAAAAAGTTAACTAAAAGTTGGACAAACAAGTTTTTGAGCTGCTTTTATTGCTTTCAGTGTGCCGAGAAGCTAAAAATCCATTACAAAATCAATCGCAAAAGACCATACCAATAGGATCACATTGTGGCGGGAGTGATGCCACTGCCCCTATGCCCAGCTTCTTGGGACTTCCAATGCTCACCCAATTTTTAAGTGGATCTGGAAATCTTCTTGTTAGCCCAATTATAAGGTGTTTTTCTGGCTCCTTATTCAAGATCGGCTTAGCAGCACTCAGAAACATCGTGAGGAAAAAACATGCACATTCCTTCTTATTGATGTGTCCTCTGCAATATGAATTTTGAAGAGACACTAGATCACCTGTTCTTGGAATGTCCACTCGCTAGGGACTGCTGGGCTCTCGTTGGTTTGTCCGTTACTAGCTCTCCAAACCCCTACCAGAGATTTGAAAGCTTCAAGCAGCAAATCAATGCAAAGTTTTTTATGGAAAATCGTTATTGTTTATGTGCTGGAGTATTTGGATGATAAGAAATGATGCTATTCTCAGAGGGATTCAGGCAAGCAGTACTGCGTGGCTTAGACTGCTTCACAAGTTTCTTTGGACAACTCCTTTGGAGGGCCAAGAAAAAATACTTTCCAGCAATAGAATCATGATTACAGCTCTCTGTATAATTGAGTTAATTCTCTTTGTTAGCTTTTTTGTATCTTGAGGTTCTTGTTGGTATTTCTAACGTCACTAACTAGAAACAGATATAAACCTATCACTAGCAATGGCGTCAAAAATAAATATCGATGTTGCTTCGATAAAACTAAAAGAAAATAATTCATTGCAGTTCATAGCATATCCGAAAAGGTTGTCATCCCTATAGTTAAACTACTAATATGCAAGGAATAAAATATTCATACTATGCCTTGATAAACTTCTTAATAAGTAAATAAACAATTATAACACCTTTAGTATGAATATACCATTGTAGCATTTTAACCGGGAGTAAGAACCGGTATTGAATTTATATTCTACCACAACTAAAGAAGTCAAGTTATCAAGAACTAACTGTGCATAGGTGTATCTAAACATCTTAATCATCTCTCGTAGGCAAAGCTTAAGTATTAAATCTATCAATTACATAAACAGGGATCAAAGTTCATAATAAAGATAATGATAAAAGTTCCGATAAATAGATTCAACCAAGTCATATCCAAATGTGTGCAAGTAGAAAGTGTCAAACAAAGGGATTAGCAATTCATAGGCTAGCTAGCATTAGAAACTCCAATATGTAACTCTAAACTATAAGTTAGGATCTACTTGATTAGTGCAATACATCTAACAATCATCGAAGAAAGACTAATTAAATCCACACATGAGGACGTTCCGTGAAGACTAAGGCCGAAACTTAGAACAACCCGAATAATATCATCCGCTAGGCCTACATACGTGGGATGGATTGCAAAGGACTCAATGATGATGTCACCACCACGATCTACCACACGACCCGGCATATAGGGTGCAAACGCAGTAAATAAGATCTAATCACCACGATTACATCATCTCTACCACTCACCCTCGATGATCTAAAGGATGAGCGCTATACGAATCCATGTATGAACATACATAAATTCATGAATTCAACTATGCTAAACGTGTAATCAAAGTAAATACTAGAACAAATAATCTCGAATATAAATATGATCAAGATATTCATATTAAACGTAAGGAACTTGAAGACTCCTTACAATGAAGAACTTACAAGAACGAAAATCTTGAAGCCATTCCGACGATCAAATTTCTCCCTTCCTACTAGATCTAATCTTGATTGCTACTCTTCCTAAAGCGGTGTTTCTAGAGCGTGGGATTGATGACTTGGATCTTGAAAGACCTTGAGAACTTGATGATCTGAATAGGGTCTAATGGGTCTCCTTATATAGTCCGGAGGAGGTGCCGGGGTTTGACCTAGATACAACTATAATCCACCGTTAATCAAACCGACATTAATCGTGTGGTTTAGATTGCGTCTTAGAGGCGGTTTAGGAACATCTAACTGGCGGAGGGGGAGGCCTGGTCGGCAATTATTTGTCGAGATGTGGTTCACTAAATAAGTCGTGGCTTCGCTTCTAGATGATGTTTTCTTGGGTGCTAAGTCTCGATCACGTGGGATTAATCAGCCTTCTAGAGTCTTTCTCGAGTTGGATTGCATTACGTCGCTAGAGTCGTACGACTCGCGACCCCTAAAAGTCCCCGTTAATCCCTTTACCAAAACTTTACGGTGGAAATATATTAGTGACACCCTATTCTAGGTTGTTTATTATGATTTATACCCCTTTCTCATGTTTATTTGATTAATAAATTTATATGATAACAAGTGTCAACAGTTCTCCTGTTTCTTTTGCTTCTTTTTAGCTTTTGAACTATTTGATGTAATCCTCTTGGTTACGTTTAATCTATTTTCAGTAGTGGCTCTTCTGCCCCTCCTGTTCTCAAAAAAAAAAAAAAAAAAAAACACCTTTAGTCTCGGTTTGGGGCTTTAACGGGACTAAAAACTAAATTTAGACGCGCTCATAAACTGCTGCTACCATACAGTTTCATTTCCAATCATTTTAGAAACTAGTGGATTTCCCTGTTGCCATGCCTTTTGAGAATTCTATGAGTTACAATATTACTATCACCCTCCTATTCTTTTTCTTTCTACTTTTTTCCTTTTTTTTTTTTTTTCTTTATACCAACAGGTCCCACTTAAATTTTATCAAGGAAGGGTTAGTGGGTCTTGAGGAGGTGTCGTAACAGAAAATTAATTAGCTAGTGGCAAGAACATAAATTTTATAGATGAGTCATTTATGTAACCCAATCTTTATGTTATTATTTGAAAAAATAGACATCTTGAAAAATCTACATTTAAAATTACCAACAACTTTTTATTACAAATGTTAAAAGAGCATAGAGCATATATATATATATATAATATATATATATATATATATATATATATACACATTACTCATTTCTACTAATATTGATATATTATGATTTGATCAAAGTAAGCAAGCGATTGATATATGTTATGTTTCATCACAAAAAAACAAAGCCATTAAAACAAATCTCATTTCACATAAGTGCACAATAAATGACATATACCATAACAAAGACCTTTCCATAAATACGTCAATGTGTATAATCGAGTGTAAAAACACATTATAATTTAACCACCTCAGTAAGACTCTTCTAGCATCTAACTTCAAAGAATCATTGTCGAGATAGTCAAAATAAGTGTCGCCAAAGGTTATGGGACCATTTGGTAACATGCCTTGCCGCTAAGAGCCGACACGGTTCACCGGTCCGATCCAGAAAAGGGCATGACTCTGAATCCACAGTCTAGAGCCTAGACAGAGATAAGCCATCGGTTTAAACACATGACATATCTATGCCTTTTGTGCCCTTCCCGGAGGATGCCATGTCTCTATCGACATACAGTCCAAAGCACATAGGAGGCAAATAACAGAAAATGTGTCAAGATATATTGGAAGAATCATATATAAATATATAGAGAAACATAAATAAAATGTGTCAAGATACGCATATTCATGTAGAAATTATGTATAATAAATAAAATTCACCATTCTACCACACACATTTGTATGTTTATTAATAAAACATGGAATGATCTACACATTTAGCATTGAAAGATTGGAAGGTGAAGTTGCTGAACCTTCTGAAGATTGAAGATGAAGCCCACAGTCTTAAGCAAGAAGTAGCTAGGTCCCCAAGCGAACATGGATGAACACGCGCCCACAAGCCAAGACCAATGAGAGTGGGTTTTGGAAAAAAATTAGATATGCTCCAAATATATAATAAAAAATTTGTGTATCTTATAAAAAAAAACTAACACGATTAACCCTTTGAAAGTTGGAATCGAGTAGCTAATTGAAAATTTACAGTTTTTTTGAGATCGAGACTTGTTTTGGGTCAGCAAGGAAAAATAACTTGACCAAACAGTCAAAATATAGCATTTCGATCCGGACACCTCAAAAATCCAAAATCCCTCGCAGCCCTCTCAGGCGCCGGCGACGCCCAAACCCTCGCCGTCGCGCCGTCTCCAAAACCCCCTTACCATGGCCACCGCGACAACCGCGGGGGCCGGAGCCGCGACGCCGCAGCCGCCACGGCAGTACAAGCTAGCTCCGCAGAGCGAGCTGCGTGTGGAGGTGCTTCCCGACGCGCCCCTCCGAGTGCGCCTTGTCACCGGCACGGCGGAGATCTTCGGCACCGAGCTGCCCCCGGAGGGCTGGGTGCCCGTCCCTCCCCGATCTAAGATCGCCGTAAGCAAACCCAGTTGGAACCTCATTCTTTTGCGGCCATTGCTCGTCGGTGCTGATTTCAGTCGCTGTTTGTGTTTGTTTGCTCAGATTTTCACCTGGCACGGCGCGACGGTGGAACTGGATGGGGTGAGCGAGAGCGAGTACACGTCTGACGAGGTGAGCGTTCGGTGGGCTTCTCTTTACTGGCACCGTTTATGTGTAAATTAGGGAATAATGAGGTTCTTGGGGTGTAATACTGTGTGAGATGGTTCTGTCATTGTGGGTTACAGACACCAATGGTAATTTACGTCAACACGCATGCCATTCTGGATGCTCGTAGGGCAAGGGCAAGGGCCGCCGCAGCACAGGGCGGCGATATAGAGGCCTCACAGGTGAGTTCCCCTGATTCAATCCATCTCATGATCATACGATTGTAGGATTGTTGCATAGCTGAGTATCCGTAGGAGATGCAAATCTCAGAACAACTAGTTAGTAAGCTTGTTAGTTTCTAGATTTTCAGTCAACTGTGTGGAATGCTAGTTTAGTACTGTATATTCCTAGAGATAGAGTGAGTGTACAACAATGTGAATTTGACATAGTGCCACTTTTAATTCTTTATTAATGTTCAAAGACATAAGCAAGCCTACAAGTGATATTGTCCTGTGTGATTTTGGCCTTATGTTCAAAAGACAGATTAGAATATAATTATCTATATTCCAATATGGTTCTATGTTCCATATGATTGTGTAGGAATAAATTTTACTGGAACCTAACAGGGTACGAGTGTGGCAGAACATCATCACAGATTGAACTTGAACATGAATAGTGAACTGTTGTTCTTGGCATGGGACTTTTTTGCTTATGGGTCTGATTGGTTCCTATATTAGCATTTTATTTAGGCTTTTTGCAGAGCAGTTTTCTCCTGTTTGGTAGGCTCTTATGCAGGATTGCACAGTGCTTTAAGCAGGCCTAATGCTAGATTAGCTAGTATGCCAGATTTAGTCTTATTGGATGATGCCGATTTGTACACAATCAGATGCACATAAAAAAATGAAATAGTCTCATCCTAGTACCTCTAATAGAAACCTGAGACATCAATTATAACATGGATGTGACTACATGCAACAAATTGTAAACCGTCAAATACAGTTTTATCAAATGTGGCTTGCTTGTGCAGAACAACCAAAAACCAAGACACTGCATATGTTATGTTGACTTAGACCGAGGCTAATACAAGCAAACAACCAGACCCTATATTATTTCACTGAAGTTTTCTCGTTATATATGTCTTAGGGACCTAGAGTGATTGTTGTGGGGCCAACAGATTCTGGAAAAAGTACTCTCTGCAAGATGCTGCTTAGCTGGGCTGCCAAACTGGGCTGGAAGCCTACATATGTTGATTTGGATATTGGCCAGGGGTCTATAACAATCCCTGGATGTATTTCTGCCACACCAATTGAGAAACCTATAGATATAGTTGATGGGATTCCCTTGGAGATGCCACTGGTATACTTCTATGGCCACCCAAGTCCAAGGTATCTTTCCACTTTATTCTTTAGCAGTTGATACTACTCGGAGCTTTCTGCATTAACACTGTTCTCTTGTCTACTGCTTTGGCACCTTAACCATTGCTTGCGTTACCAACAGTATTAATGCGGATGTTTACAAAGTTCTTATGAAGGAGCTAGCTAAAACATTGGAGAAACAGTTCTCTGGCAATGCTGAATCTAGGGCAGCAGGAATGGTTATCAATACAATGGGGTGGGTTGAAGGCCTTGGGTATGAGGTTAGTGGTTGGCTTCAATTAACTAATGGCCATTTTTCAGATTCATACTGTTCCCCTATGTGTAGTAAGTGATGATTCATTTTTATGCTCTGCAGTTACTTCTCAATGCAATTGAAACCTTCAAGGCCAATGTAGTACTGGTTCTGGGACAGGCAAGTTCTGCATTGTTTTGTTCATGTGAACATTACTGGTTTTTTTCAGAAGGTTTATGCTGTAGATGACTCATCCTGTGTTTTATTTCACACTCATAACTGCTCAAGCATAGGCTATATTATTTGTTCAACTTATAGCCAAACGTCATAGGCAACTAAACATTTTGTTATAGCAAGTATGCTATAATCAAGGTTCCATGTTAATCATTTTAAAACTAAAAGTAAATGTTCCCTATAAAATCATTCATAAAAGAATTCAATTTAGACCCTATTGAGTAAGATGATATTTGTTTTTGGAGCTGGTAGAGACATCTTGGACACAAGTAGGAATGTGTTACAGTAGTAACTAGTAAGTAGTGGCTAATCTCTAGTTACTAGTAGAAACAAAACATACTCTGCTGGCAGTATCCCTTTCGGCATGTTTTCTTATAAACAGATTATCAGTATCATTATGCTTCATTGATGCATCAAGTGTGCTATATGGAAGTTAATTGAGATATTTCTTTTCAAATAAGACAAAAGAAATTCTGGGCCATATGAAGAAACCTCAGCTGCTGAAAATAGAGCTTTCTACTGACATGTCTAATTCTAGATGATAGTCAAAAGAGTGCTCAGGCTGCAGCAACTTATATTCAGATTTCAGAATGATGAAGAGAGAAAAAGTGCATATGAGCACAAGTGTCAAGTAGGAAAAATGGCAGATGTAGCTAACAACTGCAACTATTAGCATGTATGATTTGTCATATTGTTACACATTATAGCGTGATTATGATATAAAGTGCTCTAGAGACCTCTGTACTATTAGTCATTTTATCTTCAATATAAAATCATGTATAATTATGCACCATATGATAATGAAGCTCTTCTGGTTATTATCTGATATATCTTATGGCTTGCAGGAGAAACTCTGGAAGATGTTAAAAGATGCAGTTCAAAGCAAGTCCAACATTGATGTTGTAAAACTTCATAAATCAGAGGGTGTTGTCCTCAGAAATTCAAAATATCGGCAAAAAACGAGAAGCTTCCGGATCAGGGTAAGTTAATTTTCTGGAGTAGAAAGTGACATTGGTTCAAACTAAAAAGGCTTTGTTTGTTATCTAATGTGATATTTTATTGATGATAGCATAATTGTCATCATTGTACACCATCAGTCTTAGCCTCTTTCTTCCCCCCTCTTCTAATGTTGCCCTTACTACCTTTATGGGGTAATGTTTCACTGTCTCAACCTTATGTTTTGAGCTTTCTTGTTAAAGTTAATTCCTAATGTGATCTTGCAGGAATACTTTTATGGGATTGCAAATGATCTTGCACCACACTCAAACATTGTCAATTTCAGTGATGTCTCAGTGTTCAAAATCGGTGGTGGCCATCAAGCTCCCCGTTCAGCATTACCTATCGGTGCAGAGCCTGTGGCAGATCCTACTCGACTTGTTGCTGTCAACATCAGCACGGATATGATCCATACAGTGCTTGCCGTTTCCTATGCTAAGGAACCTGATGAAATAATTTCTAGGTAAAATTTCATACCAGGTTTAACTTATGTTACAGGCTTGGTCCAATAAGATTGCTTTTATGCAAAAGTGACTCAGATTATAGAGGTAGTATATCACAAAAGGCTACATTATTTATAGAGTACAGTTGATAAGCCAGCCTTCAGAAAATTGAACTACATGGTGCAAGTAATGGAGCCTTGGATTTGCTTGCAAGTTGCATATCCTCGTTCTACCACATTTCTAGGCACTCAATTTTGTTTTCCTTTCTTTAGACTTATTAAATTTGTCATCATCCAATTCACCAGTAGCTTAGCTTAGCCACCTTTTGAATTCTCTTTTGCACATCTTTTGCATGAACCTGTCTGCACAGTTATGCCCCTCCTAGCCATAAGCTCGTAAGTTCATGGCAATTCCATCTTGCTTATGTCACTGATACTCTTTTGAGTGTCTTCAGCAGTAAATCATATTTAGATATAGATACCAGAAGTCAATGTCTTCTGAGTAGTCTACCTTGCAGCAAGGTTTTCATCTGTCAAGTGGCTCAAATCCTGGCAATAAATTTTAGTAATGCTTTTAGTTGTCATGCTTTGGACAAAGATAGTATGGAGGGTATTCTTCTTTTAGTGTGTTCATATTGGGCATGATGAAATTTACTTGTGTGGTTGCTGCTAGATTACTTTTTAAAAAAAAAATCGCCTTACAGCTTTCTTTGAACTATTCCTTTACTATTTAGCAAGATTGGCAGAATTTTCAGCTTTCACTCCATCATAAGTTGCATTACGTTTCTTGATATATGTTTAACACCTGCTACACGATACATTGCAGCAATATTGCCGGATTCATTCATGTTACTGATGTTGACATCCAAAGGTATGCTTAGGAGATATCACAAATATGTGAGTTTAGATTATCTGTGTACCAAGAACTAAAATTCTGCACTCTAGGAAGAAGCTGACGTACATTGCACCTTGCCCGGGGGACTTACCAAGCAGGCTGTTGATCGCGAGTTCACTGACATGGTACGAAGCCTGATCAGTCGAAATTAGATGGGCACTGACATGCCCATATGCATGTTGTAAAGCCAGGACGTGTGTGACGCTGGAACTGAGCGTTCTATGTCCTACTGCTAACCAAGAGAAACGATGCAAAACATCCTGTTGACACTTCATGATTTGCTTTTCTGATTTCTTCTCGTAACATCTACTGCACAGTTGTGATAACGAAATTCTTGTCCAGTTGTTTTCGCCCTGTGGATTTTTGTCCTTGAAATATGCCATGCCCAAATGTTCCGTCAGTATCAGCAAAATTACGTAAGCATGAATAGAACTGTAAACCTGTCAGACTATGCCTCACCGTGAAACCATTTGACATCACATGTATGTAAAATGAAACTTAGGACACATCAGATGATGAAACCGTTTTAGCCATCACATGTATGTAGAATGAAACTGCAAGGCGCCAACCAACATTATACAGCGAAACAGATTGGGATGCTGGAAACCCAAACCAAAACCTACCCGTCTAGACAGAATTTATTCAGCCACGCGGATGATACATCTCTCAGCCAAAATAAAAAAACATAGTAGGGGCGTTCCTACTGTGACTTCCATTCACTGTCTACAAATAATACAAAGTCGACGTACAACAGAAAGAAAAAAAAATCCACTGGCACTTAACTTTTAACATCTTGTATAAAGATCGAGAAGCAGCACCAAAATCTCCAAACAAAAGAATTGGGAGACGTACAGGTCGGGCTCATGGAACCCATATCTAAGGACAAGATCTACAGACCCTGATGCTGCGGACGAGAGGAGCATCAACCAGTAAGTTAAGATCACCACAATTACAAAAAGTAGTCTGGGGTTTTGCGAGTTGTGTCTGGCTCAATTTGCCGAGGTGCCGGGTCGAATTGAAGGAAGTTCTGGTCCATGTTTTCCCCGATTTCAAGAATAGCAGCCATGTTACCACAGCGGTAACAATAATTAGGTGCACTGAAGACTGTGACTACATTCTTATCCTGCATGAATTACAATAACCATTTAAGCTTCCAGTGGGATAATATATGGGCAAAAATAACATTCAAAGGGCAGCACACCAAAGATACATAATCAGCAAGTTGTAACTACAAGGGTTCCTAGGGCCATGCTCACAAGTCACAACAGAGGCTATTGTTTGCATGTCTTTCTATGGTTAAGTTCTACGAGAAAGGAAACCACAATGACCATATTGTAACTGCAAGCTAAGCCAGAAAGGAACTACAAAGGCCATATTCACAATTTACTGTATTTTTTCGTGATACCAATCCAATTGGTTGAGCATACAAACAAATTGAAAATGCAACGCCGCATTCTGAAGACCTACCTGGCACCAATTAAATCCTTCCATTACAAGTTGATGGGCTCTTGAAATGAGAGAGAGACCATTTGTATGGTTGAACTGTTATGCAATGTCTTGCCCAAATGTATATCCTGCTCCTCTTGGTGAAATTCCCCATCCACATCGGTCATCTGGGTCAGACCACAAAAAAGATCACACATGGGTCCTTCATGAGGAACCTGCACACATTTGTTTAGGTATATGAGTTGAGGATTAAAAAGATTAGATGTATAATGCATTCAATTAATACAGCACAAGAAATAGCAAGCTATCAATTCAAGGTCAATCACGTTGGGCACCATTTCCTAGCATCCATAAGCATCACCTCAACATTCAGGTCAAGGGGCACTATCAGCTCAAATATTTTTAGTTATGTACGCCTAATAATGTGCATAACAAACTATGGTGACCTCAAAAAGAAATAAAGCAAACCTCATTGCAAATGACTACTGGTTGGTCACTTCACAAATAGTGAGATGTCAGCTTCAAGCAAGCCCCAAAGCACTTCAAGCACTGGGTATCTTTCTATGCCAATGATGCTGCGATGCAATGATGTCAATGTTATCAAGCTTCTGGATAGGTTTGAGACATGTATCAGATCTGGCAACTGATTTGGCAAAGAGTTCTGCAATTCCCATTCATTGCTCAGATGAAGACTTACAGCATATATATGAAACTTTGGCTTGTACAGTAAAGGAATTTCCTTGCACCCATCTAGGCTTCCTCAATTATTCAAGTGCCGGAAAATGCCCAAGCTCCATTTGATGTGGCTTTGGGCTCTATAGTTGGAAATGAGACAAGATATAGTTCAAGGCTGACCCATGACAAGATGATTTCAAGGACAGTCAAGACCCAGACTATGCTCAGGCACTTCACAACTGTACTTAGGTGCCTGATACCTAATCTTAAACAGTACAGTGCTGGACGAGTATCTACATATTTGGGACTTAGTGGATGATAATCGTTTCGCAACCAGATACTCCTAACCAGCACCGACGGATACTTAGTGCTGGACGAGTATCTACATATCTGTCTAGATAAATAAATGTATCATGGTTAGAGCACCATGTTTGTACCTTAATCAGTATTAAGGATTCAGTTCTGTACATAAACATTAAACATTACAACCACATCGGACATGGCCGATCTACTATTTGCACATAAGTGACATACCCAATAATACACAAATATATGTTAATATGTTAATTCTCCCAACATCACAAAACTACCTACAGCATATCAATGTTGGTAAGCAATTTTATCAAATCATTTAGTCGACCCTAGTTGCCATGAGACTGACAGCAAACTAATCCTGATTAGTCGCCAACCAGCCTTATTAGCAAAGCCTAGTCGGTCAGTCATCCTGTATATTTAGGACCGATATAACAATACAGGATAGGACCGATATTGTTACAGGATGACTATGACAACAGGGCAACATTATATCGCTAAATAGGAGACCTCCACTAGCAGATTTCTCTGCAATAGCCACGTCATCGCACAAGCCCCACCAAGTTACAAAGCTTGGTCACTAAATTACAATCCCACTAAGGGCCCATTCGGCAACACCTGGAACGGCCCGGAATGGCCACAATTCCGGCCGGATTGGAGTGGCTCGGTTTGGGAAGAGGTCAGCTCCGGAATAGCTGTTCGTTTTGGCCTGGCCCAGGAACGAATCCAGCCCGGTTTGGCACCCCCTCCCCTTTGCACGGCCCGGATTGCATCCAGGAGACCAGGAGCCACACCCTCGGGCTTCAATCCTAGTCAGGCCACACAGCACGAGTGAATCCGGCTGGTTCACTCGATCCAGCCCATGAACGATTCCTAGGCAGGAATCCTTCCTGTGCAAACCGAACGAGGCCTAAATACAATCAGAAAATGAACAGAAAACGAGAACTCCAAATAAATTGCATTCCTAGCTCCTCAACCATACAAGCTATTGACCCCATTGCTCTCCTATTGATTAATAAATTTAGCTTGCATTGAACGTCTTTTCACATTTGGTGCTATCACCACTCCCACTTCCCCCAAAGGCTAGGCAAAGTAGTACATCAGTAATGAACATGCATTAATTTTCCTTCTCCACAGTAACAGCAAGTATATATTGGACTTTTTCTATGCCCTAAGTTTCTTTGGCAAGGGTCAGTGACTCTTATGAAGCTTTGAAATATTACTTCGGATATTCATCCTCATCCACCAAATCCGCTATTTGTGCCTCAGTAGGAAAGATCAATTGGCACTTCATGTTTGCAAGCAGCAAGATATTCATAGGCTATTTCCTATTTGTAGTTTCATGTGCCCAAATGTTTTGCTTTTATTATGCATGTGAGAGTCCAAGAATTAGATATATTTTTTAACTAATCATGAATAGGATTATATTTGACTTATATCTGTAAGATGTCACAGTATAATTTGTATTGGGAGAATAAGGACTTCGTTGAATCTGTCTAAATTGTTGGAATAGAGTTGCACTGAATGATGTTGACTTCTCCAATAGCAAGCGATAGGTTAAGGATGGCATTTTTAATTTCTTCGCACAAGAAGTGCAAGTAGGCAGGACAATTATACTGCCCGACGAGCTGACTAGCCACCGACCAATTGTACCTGACCGCTATCCATGTGACTAGGTGCGACTAGGCAATTTAAAACCATTGCAGCATACGAGACATCCATAAGTCACATGATATACTGGAGGCAAAAAAGACATAATGAAAGCAGTGCAATGTTGTGCCTACCTCCTGTATGCGATCAAGAGAACGAATGTTATCCAATGTGTCCAATGACGGAGAGAGGCCACCATGAAGACAGAAGACCTGCAAAATGGATGTTTCTCAAATGTCAAAGGCATATATTCAGCAAGCCTATAATAGCATCAACCATAACAAATTGAGTCGTATACCTGATTTTCTATAAGAGCCGTGAGAGGCAAATAATCAAATAAGTCTGTAAAATACTTCCATACATTTGCATTTCCATATTTTCTCAAGCATTCATCATAGAATCCATACCTGAAACAATCCAATCAAGGTCAACAATTGTGTGGTCGCACTACAAGCATACAATATGGTCACAGAATAGTTGTACCCAGGTCCATTATGTGTAGGTGTCATGCAAACAAGTGGAGTTCATTTCAATGACCTAGGACATTGCATAGAAAAATAATAACAGTAGTAAAACCCATAGAAGGTTTAAGGAAGAACACAAGACACAGTTAGCAGTGCCATGTTAGGGCACAAAATTGATGGCAATCAGGTGGCCACAGACCTAGCTGGATGTCTTCATGCAACAATGTAGTGTTCCAAAAGGCGATGTTCCATGGCAGCTTACGCGCGAGTAGGCAAGGCGGAGGGGTATCGCGGCGGCACCTTGGGGTGCAAGCGGCCCCTCAGTGGAAACCCATTGTCCATACGTGCAGATCCCAGCAGGCATGGATGTCGAGCGGCAGGGAAGGCGGTAGGAATAGATGAAAAGGGGGTAGCGACCAGACGAGGCGGGAGCAGCAGGCGCGAACAGAAGAGGAGGCAGGGACATCAGGCTCCGGTGGCAGCAGGGGGAGACGGGGACGGCAGGTGATAGCAGAGGTAGCAGGCATGGCCAGGAGGCAAGCGGCGGTGGGGGTGACAGGCGTTGCCAGGAAGAGACAGGAGAGGTGGAGGTGGCAGGTGCGGTCAGGAAGAGAGCGGGCGGTGGTGCAGGTGGCAGGCCAGGAAGAGACGGGCAGCAGTGGAGGTGGCAGGCATGGCGAGGAAGAGAGAGGGCAGTGGAGATGGCAAGCCAGGAAGAGGCGGGCGGTGGTGGAGGCGGTAGGGAGAATGCATGGCCAGGAGGGCAGAGGGTGGATGAGTAAGTTGGGAATATATAAGGTGGGGTAAGCTGCTTTTGATGGGCCTTTCTATCCAAGCTAGGCCTGCAGTCTCATGTTTCTTCTTTTCTTTTGAGTTAGATTATGTATATTTGCAGAACAGAATGCTTAGGAAACACCTAGGAAACGCCTTGAAAACACCTAGGCTCACCTAAGCTGGAGGAAAGTCCACTGCCTAGAGATCGCCTAGCGCCTAATGTAATCTTGTAGTTGACAATGACAAGTGTGTTGACAGAACACTAACATTATAGTTTGCCACACTGAATCAACACAATTTCACTGTCCTAGTCCAGCATACAAAAGATAACTTATCAAATGAGTGTTTCTGAAGCCTTTTCTACACAAACACGAGCATTATGTCGAACTATCCATTTCCAAATTATTAAACATTTACTATTGTAGACAGGTTACTTGAGGAACAATTAGACCAAAAGATTGAGTATGCTGGGGGGGAATCCATCTCAAACACTTGTAGCTACTGTGGAAGCATACTATAATGAAGTGGGAGTAGCAATTACGAGTTGCAATAAAAAATCCAAATACTAGTAGATGTAAACTCACACTTGAGTGATTTGTCTGCTCTCATGATTTCCTCTAAGTATTGTAATTCTATCTCTGTAACGGACTTTCAAAGCCACTAACAGAGAAACTGTTTCAACTGAATAGTAGCCACGATCTGCAGTCAAGAGAGACATTATCAATTTAACAAAAATGACAGTTATGCTAGATGTACTACATATGAAAATAAAGTAATGAACGTCTACTAAATTATTCACACCCTCAGCACAAAAAGAAATTATAAAATTACCTTCAAGCATTCAAATAAATGCCATATCCTATGACATTTGCATATGGATTAAATGCATGAACGGCCCCTGAACTTGTTAAGGGGTGCCACTTAGTTCCATGAACTTTGAAAACGCATTTTTAGGTCCTTGAGCTTGTTAAGTGATGCACCACAGTGGTTGGTATGGTCTGAAAATGGACCTGTGGTGGCCCACTTAATAAGTTTAGGCTGTGCGGTGGACCACTTAACAAGTTTAGGTCGTGTTGTGCACCACTTAACATGTTTAGGGATCCAGAAATACGTTTTCAAAGTTTATGGACCTAAGTGGCACCCTTGACAAGTTGAGGGCCGATTCTTTGCATATCTAAAATACCAAATCAGCTGTTCACTTTTTTGTCTTATATTTAATAAATATCAGCTCGAAAACAGCAGACCGACAAATCGACTACACTCTCTGAAATCTGAAGCACGCTCACAATTCTTATGAAACTGGTGGAGGAGGAATCCACATGTTGAGATGAGAACTATAGTCTTCTCTGTAGACAAATGAGCTAAAAGGCAACAGCAAGATCCTAGCACGCTAGACCCAAGAGCAACGCATAACTAGAAGAAGTCCAGTAGAGTATGTTAAGCAGTAAAGACGTTCCCTGATTTCCCGATAACCAGACTCTTCTTCCAACAATCCGACCAGACGCACAAAAACCAACAACCTTTCAGGTTTACCGCATGATCTAAAGCTCCCCTACTTCGGCCGCACCAAGCCTCGCATATCACAGATCGGCCGAGTCAGGCATCAGCACAGCTCAACCGCGAGCAAGACAGAAACCGCGAGGCAAGACCGAGCCGCGTGGCAGGGCGGCGGGGGAAGCGTAGCCACGCACCGACGTAGTCGCCCATGAAGAGGTAGTTGGTGTCGGGAGCGTCGCCGCCGATGCGGAAGAGCTCGATGAGGTCGTAGAACTGGCCGTGGATGTCGCCGCAGACGGTGACGGGGCAGCGCACGGGCTGCACGTTCCACTCCTCCATGAGGATGGCCTTGGCCTGCTCGCAGAGCGCCTTGACCTCCGCCTCGGGCAGGTACTTGCAGTCGCGCAGCTGCGCGATCTGCCGGTCCAGATCCCCGTGCGACGGCATCTCGTCCGTCCGCCCGCCCGCGGCAGAGGTTGGGTAAGTGGGTGGGGGCGAATCCTTTCTCCGGCCGGCCGGCGGGCCCGCCGGCGGTCAGGTCGGGGCTAGGGTTTGGGGGAGATCGGCGAGAGACGGGGAGGAGGCGGAGCTCATGCCTCCATTTTTTGGGGGCACGCTGCTTTGTTTGTTTTGCGAGTGGGAGATTTTTCCTCGGCTCTTCTTTCTCGTTCCAGGTGTGCAGAGCGCGGGGCAGGTCGGGCTGGGCTCGTGTGTAGTTTGGTAGTTTTGGAGGGATGGAATTGTAATTTGTCAGTGGGTCCAGGGAGCTGGTCAACGAAGACTTCGTAGTCGTAGGTGGCATGCCCCTGCCAGCGTTTCGGTTTTCATTTCGTGTCCTTCCTCCGTTCAAAAAAAAAAAAAGGTAATCTTATGTTTTGATCGAGTCAAACTCTAGACTCTATGTAAATTGTATAAATATATATATATATATAACTTTAAATTGATATAGTATAAAATATGTTGCATGTGAATATATAAATTTGAGAAGGTTTGAACACATTATTCTTCTTGTCATTAAGGCAGTAGGATTTAATTTATTTCATAGAGTGACATAATCTTAAGTTCTAGGCTTCTAGCTGCAGCTTAAACTATTACATGGTCCTACTTAAAGGCTTATATAAAAGTTTGCTTTATAACAAAGCAGAGCTTACCGAAAAAAAAGGCAGAGCAGGTGATGATATGATCATCTCAAAAATAAAATAGAAGAAATAGTACACGAGAGAAATAGAATAGTAATTGGCTCCAGTTATTTTTACGAATCGTGATAATTGAAGCATTTCTTGTGTGTTGTTGTGTGAATTATAGCAAATGATTTAGAATAAAATCAGAATGTATGATTACTTTTATAACAGGAATGTGGAATAAATTGTTTTATAAACAATATTGGCGGTCGCACACTGACGTGGACAACTAAACATATGTTAAGTGAATCACGTGCCTTGTTGATGTGGATATTATAATTGCATATGCTTATGGGGTGTACTTATATGAATGTAATAGTGGGTTACTGAGTTGGACGTGTCGGATGTGGAGATAGAATGCTGGTGAGGTTCAGGACTCAACCAACTTAAGTTTAACTTAAAATGTATATTAACGGTTAAAAAGGTTTACGATATCAAATACTCCTATATATTAATAAATTAATCGTGTCATATATTTATACTCTAAATCTATTTAGAGATATAAATATTTATATTATATTTTTTATGAATCTAGTGATGGATTGACTCATCGAGATTCAATATGTGATTTTATTTATAAAAACAAATAAGAAGGAAAAAAAAAAAAACGCACGGGCTCACTGGCATAGCAACCAAAGCAGTGGGCCACCCAGCGCTAAAGGGAAAAAAGAAGGAAAAACCCTCGCAACTCCGAACTCCGAAGACTGGGAGGCGCCGTCAGCCATGCCGCCGCCGCAACAGCCTAAGAATCGTAGCCGTGGTCCCGCGCCGCCCGGAGAGAGCCGACGGCCCCAGCGTCGGATGGCGAGCCGGGACGCGGCGGAGCGGGCCGCGTTCTTCGCGCGGCGAGAGGCAGCAACGGTCCTCCGGCGCGTGCTCCGCGGAGACGCCACCAGGCGCGCCGCGGGCTCCATAAAATCTCTTGTCTACTCCCCAACCGTCCGCAACAAGCGCGCCACCTTCGCTCTCGTCTGCCAGACCCTCAAGTGTAAGTAATCGCCGCCCCAGCCTGCTTCCAGCTGCCTTGGCGTGCTCTGGCGCGCAATGTGTTCGACAGAATGCCATTGCAGAGCTCTGGTGTGGCTGTGTTGGGTGGCTGGGTGAATTATCTGCTGTTTGAGCAGTTGACTTGTAGCCGTAGAGTTGTAGCAAGAACGGAGCTGTTGATGTACAGGTCGTACAAGTATGATGCACTTTTAAGTTTTAACAACGACACTTCACTGCTTGGCACCTCACTGTTTACGCTCAAGCCATCAACTTTGAAAGAAACCAGATTTAACTTGTTAATTAAGTCACATACTTGCTGGGTCATGTTAGTCATCTGAGTGTAGGCGGAGGACAACTAGTACCCGCTGCTTCAATAGAGCAAATGGTTATGTGTTCTGTTGTGCTTCGATACTTCTCCCCTCATGTTTCTTTGTTTCCTTTTGTCAGATCTACCAATTCTTAAAGAGGTTTTAACATCGAGTGGAATACTGAACAGCAAATGGAAGGTGAGCCAATTGCATCAATTGTTGTGATGTAACTAAATCATTCTTGCTGCATTATGTTTTTATCATTGTTGTTGACAGTTTGACATGTTGGCTTTAGAGTTTAGACATGCCTCTTCGAAGCAATGTATAATTCCTCATCAAAAAAATCACACACACATGCAGGCAGCAAAGGCTGAGTTATAACTAAGCTGTATTTCCTTTTCACTTGCAGAAACAGGAAGAATTGGTTTATGTGACTACCTATGACATTCTCTTTGGTCAGGTTTGTCATCATTTACTTAAGAGTATTGAACCAACCAATTTGTTGACAGCTTTTGTGCATTTACTTTATCTATTCCTTAATTTGTTAAGTTCAAATCATGTTTCTGTTAATGTCTATACTTTGAGCTGTGCATTTGAATAAGTACTCATCATACTATTTTACTCGTTTGCTTCCCTCCGCTATTGAAAAACGAGTTTAACATGTCATTCAACTTAATCAGTCGAGCAATTAAAGATAATCTAACATGAAATGGCATTCCCAGGGAATTGCAGTTTCTGGGTCAGTCGAGCAATTAATTATGCTACAAAAAGATTCTCTCAGAACTACTCTTGATAAAGTTTGTGCCAGAAGGAAAGTCAGCTGTGTTGAAGACCTGTTGAGCAATAAAACAGCTGGTACCCTTCTTCCTGATCAGCTTCATTGTAGCTTATATTTCACTATTTTCTGTAATACAAGTACTCCCAATTCTACCCTGAACCAGTCATGATCTTAGCTATTCATAATCAAGTGTATCTGTTTTGCTATTCAATGTTTCAAGCTCTGGAGTCGTTCCAAAAAAAAAAAAAAAAAAAAATTGCTAGCTAAATTAAATTTCTCTACACTTAATAATCATGGTGATACAATTGTGAACTTAAAATGTCTCATGTGCTGTTGATCATCTGAGTTCATTTCCTTGTGTCGTTACTCAAAACTATTGTCCATGCTATGTTATATTGGTTATCTTCTGCTTGCACTTCTATATGTTTGTGCACATTTGTCTAGTTGCCTTGTTATGGTGATTGACACTATCTTGTCTCGTGGCAAATTTTGGATTCTATTTTATGAGATGTCCTCCCAAAATTAATAGTTCCGATCAGTTTCATGCTTGGCAAATTGATCAGGTTGTCGGTAGGATCGCAATCGTGTTTGCTCATTGCTGAAAGGGTGCACAACAACTGCTTCTCTGCATCTGTTTGATTTCTTTCTGTAAATGATGTACTGTCCTCAGTGAACATAAACTATATATATGCTAATTTCGAATTATATGCATGCTATGCTGTTCATTATTATCTTTTCTTCAGTCAAACCAAAGCCCCGATTTCTTCGTGTTAACACACTCAAGATTACTACAGAGTCTGTCATTGAAGAACTGAACAAAATACACATGGTATTTCATCTATCTTTTTTAAGGTTATTAAGCAAGTGTATTGATCTGAGTAACATCATTCTAGTTTGATGTTCCATTTGCACTTTTGAGCTCTGTCACTGTTGATGAGACTTTGACTCAGCCACTCAGTGTTGAATAGGTTGACAGAGATGATATGGTCCCAGACATGTTGGTACTCCCACCTGGAACTGATTTGCATAACCATCCGTTGGTTACAGATGGGAAAGTGTTTTTGCAGGTGACCTTCTGATTCTTTTGCTTATTTTTGAGAAAGTCACATGATTTATAATAATTGTGTAACTGCCCCTCTTGTTCCTACCTGTTCTCATAGGGGAGAGCTAGCTGTATGGTAGCAGTTGCATTGTGCCCTAAGCCAGGCTGGAAGGTTAGTGTGTTGCATCTGACAGATAAAATTTATCGATATTTTATGTGGCCATCATTTTCAGTGAAGAACTAAAGATAAGTATTATTTATTAACTTTGGTGTTACCTTCTGACTGGATGGTTTGGAATTTACAAAATAATGTTGTTTAGTCTAGAATATAGTATTGTGTATGCTTGTATAATTGTATACTTAGGTTTGCAAATAGTATCCGTCTCTACTCCCTAAGTTCCTATCTATTCATCTTCTTATTTAAAAATGTGGTCATTCAGGTAGGGATACGAAAAATAGTACTGATATTTCACTCAATGTTATTTTTTCTATGTCGAAAACAGAATTTCTATGCTTGTTTATGGATTTGCTTCATCGATATCTTCCATGGGTGCTGTAAAGAATGTTGCATTCTGATGTACCAGTTGAAATTTTCTATCATGCCAGTTAATAGTTATATATAATCTCGAATATTAATTGCAATTTGAACATTTAAACTTAGGTTATTGATGCATGTGCGGCTCCAGGGAACAAAACAGTCCACCTTGCTGCACTCATGAATGGAGAGGGGAGCATTATAGCTTGCGAACTTAACAAAGAGAGGGCCAAGACATTGCAACATACTGTCAGAAGATCTGGAGCAAATAGTATCCTTTCCTGATGATCTTTTAGATCTATGAACCTTCTTGCAATTTCTTCTTCTTCTTCTTTTTTTTTTTGCATGGCTTTACTGTTAATTACTATTAAACCGTCCTTGTCTCCATACTGTGAAGCACAAAGGCACAGAATTAGTTTTCATGTGTATTGACTAGTTAATTTGATCTTCATCCAATGATATGTGTTCTTGTTATATGTTATCCATTATGTTCAACAATATTCATTACAGTACATTTGATACGACACCCACATTTCTGAACTTATTGCTAAAGATATTCAAATAGTTAATGGCGACTTTCTGGAAGTAGATAGAAACGATCCATCATATGCTGAGGTTTGTAGATGCCTCCTCTTCTATTGGTAACTTATTATTTATTAGCATTACTGGTAACTGGACACACATTAGTAGTTTTCTTTCATCTAGCAGAACCATTGTCCATGATTTTATCATTTGCATTGATGTGATGGTGGTGCTTGCTGCAGGTCCGTGCTATTCTACTGGACCCCTCGTGCTCTGGTTCTGGAATATCTACAGAGAGACTTGATTATTTGCTTCCTTCACATTCTAGAGGTAACTAAAGGCTTTTGTAGCAACAATCCTGCTATTTTATCTTGTTTCCTTCTTAAAAAAAGAGGAATGTTATTTGATTATGTTGGCATCATTGTGTTGTGAGTGGCATCAGTTACATATTAGGCTGCTAGGCAAGGTTAAACTTCTGTAGTTAGCACAATATTCCTACTTGTCTTATTATTTGGCTTGAAACTATGAAACAACAGTGTCACCAAGAATTGTTTGCATTATCAGCATTAGGGGCAGCTGTGAAGACAACATTTATTGATAATGGTGCATATACGCCACATTCTTTTTTTTTTTTTTATTTGGCTACTGACTAGTGCAGTATTTACATACATTTGGAGTTTGTATATATTTCTTGGTGTATAATAAAGTGGTGCTCCACTGCTATTTTGGCCTAGTTCGTTCTGATCTGCAGATTATCTATCTAGTTTGAAGCAGGGGAAGGGTGGGGTGCCACTATTTACTAACTTTTCATCATAATATCTCGTTAAATAAGCTTTGCTCTGCAGATAATCAGGATGATGCGAGTACAAGCTCAAGGGTCATGAAACTCTCCGCTTTCCAGAAGAAAGCTCTGTCCCATGCTCTATCATGTAAGTCCTTATGCCATTTGTCCCTTGAATAGTCACATGTCAGTGCATAACTGTTTGCACGAACTGAAGCTTCCTCAACGGCTTGCCCTTTGCAGTCCCCTCAGTGGAGAGGGTGGTTTACAGCACTTGCTCAATCCACCAGGCAGAGAACGAGGATGTCGTGAACTCCGTCCTGCCCTTAGCTACATCCCTCGGATTTGAGCTCGCCGCACCGTTCCCTCAGTGGCACCGCCGCGGCCTTCCAGTTTTCCAAGGATGTACGCACTCTGCATCCGAACAGTTGAACGCAACTTCCAGTGAATGTCTCTGAACGTAGCCTCCCTCACCAGTCACCATGGCTTACCTCATTTGCTTTGCAGCTGAACATTTGCTTCGGACGGATCCAGAGGATGGCCTGGAGGGCTTCTTCATTGCATTGTTCGTCAGGAAAGAAGCGGGTGGTACTTCAGAAGAGCCTAGCGAAGATGCCACGGTAGAAGTAAGAAGGAAAAAAAAGCGCGCCGAAGGCTTAAATGGGGTCAGGACGTTCAGCTCCTTGAGGTTGTCCAGGATGATCCTCTGGTGATGAAAGATGTTCTGGGATCTATTTTGATGTATCATTGCTATTTTTGGTAGTCAATGTGGAATTAGCTAGGTTTGAATTCTTTCTGAATTTTGGATTCATTTTTTACTTCTACTCCAGATAACGTCTTGAACGGAGGGATAGCTGTTAGCAAGCAACACATCTATCACATTTTTTAAAAAGGACTCAGTATATTATACTAAAAACAGGTTTGGGTTCTTCCAATCAGGACGTTTTGGTTATTTTCTAGATACATAGTATTTGCTCCATTCGTAAAAATCCGTTTACATATACATAGTGAAATCAGTGTATTTAAAAATGCCAAAGCGTCTTGTATTTGAACGGAGGGAGTAGCTATTAGCAAGCCACACATCTATTGCATTTTTGTTAACAAAGGACTCATTATATCATAATACTAAAACAGGCTCTTTCTGACTTGTGTTGGCTTTATAGCCAAGCTTATTGAACCTGCTCTTAGGCCTCGAAATGGCCACAACAGAGACATCGAAGATCGAGAGATCCTCCTTTTGCACTTTGGTACCACAACAGAGGGCTGATAAACCAGCTGATGTTGTTGTGTACAAGACAACACTTAGTCAGGCTGATAAGAGCCGGACTGATTATCAATCGAACAGGAATTAGCTGGTGGCCAGCGCATTCATCGAGTTCAGCTTCCTACGACTGTCTGACGGCGGGCCAGTGCTTTTGAAGAAATTGACAGCGGTGTCTTTGTATATCTCGAGTGCCAGATATAAGTTGGGCTGACCGTACTCAAGAAAATGACATCTCCATCGAGGACCACCCAACGCAGACGGTAGAGAGATGGCAGCAGCACAAACCGCAGCAAATCGATGAAGGGAGCAGAGGAACTGCAGAGTGATTCTATTCTATATTGTCACTGTAGAGTGATGCTTGCTTCCAGTCCACTGTTGTGTCATCAGGTACGTGATTCTATTCTAGAGATGGAACGGCCGATAGTTATAGATGTTTAGCAATGCCCATGGTTTTTGCTTTTAGCATCTACCAATCCACTGGTAGCTCGATCTGTAAATTTACTTCTGACGAATAAAAGTATGGGCACCCTGATTATTATTACATGTATATAAATAAACAAACAAGCAGAGTACGTCCAAATATATATATATTAAATTTCATTAAACAAACAAGCCACTTATATTAACTGCTTTCAAATAATTCCCCCATGTTCATCCAGCATGGTGTGTATGGGAAACATGTTCTTAAGCCCACCGGTAGATATACTTCACTGCCCAACTTTTGAACCTTGGAGGTATTCAAATTATAAGATATTGTCCTTGATGATAAGGAAAAGAAGACAATCTCCTTATAAGGATGAAATCCGACGAAATCAACAGGGTAGGTGGTGACGGCGTCTTTGTTGGCTTCAACAACAACCTCACCAGCATCGTCAAAGTCCCATTCATCATCAGCAGCAGCAGCAGCAGGAGGTGGTGCTTCTAATTCCTCCTCCTCGTTATCGTCACGGATGACCCTCCATTCATCATCACCAGCAAAGCTCTTGTGACTGTGAAGAGGAGGTTCTACCAGCAGCGGTTCAAGGCTGATGTTAGCCTTCAACACCCACTCCATGTGAATAATGTGATCATTCATCTCTTCCTCCTTAAGCAACCAGACTCCAAACTGTGGGCTGGTATCAAAGTCAACCCAGTAAAGTAACGCAGAGTAGACCCCTTTCTCTGATTTTCCCAAGGAAAAAGGTAGCTTTCTTGGCACCAAGTTTGCTCTGTGTTGCTAGTGATTTCACCATTTGGTACTTATTGTCGTCATTGGACAAGGCTATCCTGCAATTAATTATTACTACATATAAAGCATGAACATATTATATATGCATGTGTAGCACTAGATAGATCGATCCAGCAAATAAATCATCATATGCATGCAGTTGTAACAATAGTAGATGAAGTACCTCATGACAGAATCGTCTTGGCAATGCACATAGAGTGCTCCCCGGAAATAGACGGCCTTGTAGTCCCTGCAATAACCTTCGGATTCCAGCATATCGGCCATGGTCCCGGCGGGCTCCCCTTGGCGCATCCAGGACCTCTCCTCCCACCTCCATCTCCTCGACGAGAAGACGTGCGTTCTGAATGTCGATGGCGGCCATTCTTGCTCGGCGAGGTCGATGCTGGTGTTGCCCCGCAGATCATGGCGGCTAAGTGAGGGGATAAGGAATACCTCAAAGTGTTGTGGAGACTCTGCCATGGGATCGTACACAAGGTGAAAGCGTGGAAACAAGAAATGGCCGGCGCCGACGACGGTGACCCCAGGCAGCATGTCGTCAATGGATGGTGGTTCTGGCCCTTCTGGGAGCGTGGCCCATTGGCGTGTGGCAGGGTTGACCACCATGTCAGCCACCAAGAGCAGACCATTGCAGTGATCCTCGACTTCCAGAACGAAGTAGTCTTCCAAGAAGTCGAGGGGGCCGCCGGGGGATCGACGCGCTGCCCAAGCAGGGCGCGCGAAGAAATACGTCTTCCGCTCGATGCGGTCGAGGGAGATGCAGTAGAAGGCGGAGAGGCGGAGAGGGAGGAGGTCGGCGCGGAGGAGGCGGCGGCCGTCGATGATGGAGCACCAGCGCTTGCGGACGCAGCGTGACGCCGCTAGGCTGCTGGGCGGGAGGCGGCCCAGGACATTGGCGAGCATATCGTCAGGTAACTGCTCCATCGACATGGATCGATCGGAGAGGTGAGCCTGATCGAGGGGCAGCGGCTGGAGATCGAATGAAGAGACGTACGCGAATAGCATACATAATATACGAGGGAGGGAGGAAGAAGAGGGATGATGCGATGCATGCAGATGCACTCCTGTTTCAGCCGGGCTGGAGATCGATCTGAGATGAGATGATCCATCTATCTATTATGCCCGCGGCCGATATTCATGGATCATGCATCATGCATATGGTGTGTGTCCGATATCCATGCGTGCATCATCTGCATCTAGCATTGAGATGAAATGAGATGATCGATCTATTTGTTGTGCCCGCGGCCCATATTCATGGATCACTACTGGAGGCGCCGACCGGACCGTCCGGTCGATGAGTCCGGTCAGAACGGACAGACCCAACTCGCCCACTGCTGAACCCCTGCGTATGCGTCCGGTCAATGAGTCCGGTCGTGACCGGACTCTCCAAGTCCAGCGTTCGGTCGAACCAAAAATCCAGACGGAAAAACATGCTCTCTGGAACCTGACCGGACTCACCGACCGGACCGTCCGGTCAGAACCCATGCGTCCAGTCACGAGTCCGGTCGCAGGGTCCGGTCAGGCTTGAGCTGCGAAACATCGTCGTTGTGTTGTCGTTCCTTCGCCTTTGCTCCAAACCAGCTTCTGTCACTTGATTCTTGTTACCAACACGTCGAAGAACACCTCGAGCACTTGTGTTAGCATTTTGAAAACCATTTTTATTAAGTACGGAGTTAGCTCTCTAGGTTAGATAGCATGCATATGAATTTTGAACATAGAGGCACATGAGGACCGATATATACGATAAGTTTCCCCTCTTTATAGTACGGCTTATCAATTCTATAATCACTCACACCCTCTATGGTGTCTTGAGTGTGAAATCAAAAGGCCCTATGGTTATACCTTTGCCTTGAGCTCATTTGATCTCCAAACTTCTCCAAGTTGGACACTTGATCATCTTTTGGATCACCTCGATCCATCCTCCATGATCACCATACTCCAAGCTTGGCATGACCAATCTCTAATCTAGACAAACACTTAGCATCGAGAGATTAGTCCTTATGTGTCACTAATTATCCAAAACCAAACTAGAGATCTTCACCGCGGTCGGGGGGGGGGAGAGGGCGCCGCGTGGGGAGGGCGCGCAATCGGGGGTAGGGGAAAGCCCGGAATATTTTCATTATTTGCCTGTCCTTAAAAGATTACATCTCCCTTGTTTATATAGCCCTCCTATGGGACTTGTATCTCAAGCAATCTCTAAAGGTTTCCTTATATCCGGAATACCTTTTACAAGCAAACTATTATTCTTTTCCTAATAGGAGACTTCCTTATAGATTGGAAATATCTCCTTCACACCAAAAGTTGTAATCCTAACCTGATTTGATGATGATGTGGGAGAGAAGGAAGGCGGCGGCGGCGGCTCAGCAGCCTTCGGCCGTGCAGCCCACCCCTTAGGGGCCGCCCTGCCCCCCTCTGGGCCAGCCCAATCCTATACTGTAACATGAATCATTAGGCAATAGTTATGCCTCAAAATCTTCATCCGATTAGCCTCCTCGTTTAGTCAAGTTTCTTTTTCCCTCTTCCAATCTCTTCCTATAGCTAAAAATAAACAAATTGTTAACTCAAGCGGATATGCATTAGACTTTCAGCAGCCATAAAACCATTTTATCCTGTGTCATTAAATTACATTATTAGAATGCATGATCATATTGGACTATTTAATTTTAATAATCTTGGATATGATTTTGTGTCAATTGATTATTTGAGTGTTACATTGAGATAATATTTTATTCTCTTGCAAGCTCATCAAAATATGACGAGGAGTGTGTTGATATTGCCTCTTTTTTTAGAAATATGCATCAAAGAATATTTTTTGCAATGACTACTATTAAGAATAAGTCAAAAAATAAGATGGGTAATAGCCATTAATAACCTTTTGGATGATTGTCTAGTGACTTTTATTTAGCAGGCTATCTTCTTACAACAACATGAAGAAGAAATCATCAACACTTTCATGGGTGTAGGCCTAACAAGAAGTAATAACATATTGTTACGGTGTGATATTTCAATTCTATGTTAAGAAAAGAAAGTTATACTTTGTTGAGAAAAAAAAAAATTAATGTGGGGATGAGTCTCGAAAGTAAACAGAGGAGGAAATTATCAGGACTCTAGAGAAGAAAAATCCGAAATACCCTCTAGAAATATCTAAAAGAAGAATATGAGAAGTGTACCTACTTCTATAAATAGAGGCTAGTTTCCCAATGCAAAAGCATCTACCAAAAAAGCAACAAAAAAGAAATAGACATTCCAATAACAAAAGGAAAATGATTCCTTCTTTTTCTCCCTACTCTCTTTAATTTTGTTTTGTAATTTATACTGTAATGTTAAAGATAGTGTTTAACAAAATTTTAGTCAATGGACAACCATAGGTACAAATTCTAGCTACGCCACTGTGTCCCTTCCTGCCCATACATAGTTAATAACTTAATATCATTGTCAGTATATATCAATAATATATGCTCTTAACCGATCAACCGTCAAAATACATGTATGCACACATGCATGTTCTAGTAACCTATTTCAAAGAATGGGCTTATTAGATACACACCACCGGAATTTTTGTGCTTTTGTAATACATCACTACAATTCATCTAATTGGCCCACACCATTGCAAATTTATTAATCTTTGAAATACGCCATTGTCTACGTTTTTCATGGTCTTTGGCCCACTGTCAGATGTATACAACAAACTACATTTTCGTATGGACAATTATGCCCCCTTCAATAGATCGAAAGGACAAGGCATCTCTGGACGCTTGACGCCTGACGCCCGTCCTCCAATTTGCTGTTCCTCACTCTACTCTTCCGGCGGCGTGTACGAGAACTTGCTCTTCTTCCCCGTGCAGATGCTCAAGGACCGGTACTCCGGCGTGCTGGTCGATGTGGTGGCGTTGGTCAGATGTATACACACACATGCTCGACATTAACGCCGTGAAGAATATGGTGAAGGGCCCGCTCCCAGCTTCGCATTGGCATAAAAGTAGCAGCAGCCAACATCATTCCATTGCTTTGTGGTGCCATGGAGCCGTTAGAACTCCACCCGTTCCCCTCAGGCGCTCCTCCGCCCCTCCCTGGTAACCACGAAAATCCACGAAAATCCACAATTCCAACCAAAATCCCTCTCCCAACTGCAGATCCACTCCCACCCCGTCAGGATCTGCAGTTCTTGGGGTCTTTTCCGTTGGGGGATGGCGGCAGCTCGGACGGTGCGGCTCCGTTTGCGGCGAGGGGATTGATGGAGTGTTGGCCGGCGGCCAGCTTGGTGCTCGCGGGGCTGCGCAGTTGCCGCCTCCGTCCTCGTGGCATACACGGCCATCGCAGGAGCCGGGGCCCGTCGCCGCAGCTGCTGCTTCGCGCAGCATCTCCGAGTCCTCCCTGGCGGGTTCTGGGGCAGGGGCGCCCTCCGCGCCGCCGGGCGCGAACGCAGCTGCCAGTGCTTCGCCTATGGAGTCGGCGCCGTCCATGGTGGATGGGTTGCCGAAAATCGCCGGGGAGGAGTTCGATGTCGAAGAGGAGGGCGAGGTCGTTCGCAGCCCCTCGTCGTCGTCCCTCTCGCTGCACGCCCCACCCTTCTTCCCCGTTAGTCGGTCGGCTGGCAGGAGCAAGTTCCGACGCTGGGAGGATGACCTGGACGCCGGCAGCTCCGATGACGAGCACGCTCCTCCAGCCTCGTACCTGGACGTCGCTCGCAGGGCTGTCCGGGCTACGCCTCCGCCGCCCACAGCTCCGGAGGCGGTGCAGCCCACAGCCGCTGTGACCCATCCGGCAACTGGCAGGGGGAGGCGTCGTCGTCAACTGAAGAATGGTGGTGGTGGGGCTCCGACCCTGGGGGCAGGGCGTGTGCCCGCGAAGCGTCGACTTGGCCCTTTGTCTGCGGCAAGAGTTCCGGCGTGCCACCGTCTGGGCCCTCGGCGGGGGACGTCGCCGCCTGACACGTCCCGACGGCCCCGTCAGGGGGTTATCGTCGATGCGGACGGTTTCCAGGCTGTTGGAGGCCGGCGTCACCGGCTTAGAGCAGCGCCCAAGCATCATCGCCCTGTCCCGCCGGAGCTCGTGGGCCTCTGTTTCAATTGCCTATCGCCCGACCACATTGCCGCTCAGTGTCACTCCTCACCCCGCTGCCTCCGCTGCCGGGATATTGGTCATCATGCAAGGGCGTGCAAGCGTGGTCGCTCGCTGGCGTGCAAGCCTTCGTCCTCGATGGCTGGAGGCCGTGAGTGCGCCCCTATGGCAGGTCGTCATGGTGGACCGGCGTGCCTTGTCCCGCCTCAACGAACCAGCGGCCGCACCCAATTCGTAGCTGGAAGGCCCTGCGGTCATGATGGACCGGCGCACAGCACACCTCCGGATCATGCGCCGGCTCCATCGTCGCCCCCTCGCGTACACCAGTTACCAGCGTCGGAGCTTGGGTCGCAGCCGCAGCACCACAGCGACGACCTGCCGTTCCGGGTCCTCGCCATCTCGAGGTATGATGAGCTCATCCCAGTTGCACACGCCTCCCTCGTCCTCGTCGCACTGGGTGGTTCCGTCTCAACGGAGGAGGTTCTCGCGCACCTTTCCTCGAAGTACCACGTCACCGAGGACTCCCTTCAGGGTCGATCTTCACCCCGTTGTGGGTTTGAAGATGGTGGTGGTGGGCATGTTCCCGATGGTGTTGGTGAGGCTGAGCTCGTCATGCTGGACCGAACTCCTTGCTTGGAGACTGCTTCGGACCCAATGCTGTTGGAGGCAGAGCTTGCTTTGCAGTCGTTGGGTTTGCGACACAATGACGGGTGGGCGAAGAGCGCTGGTGGAGAGTTCGCAGGGGCCACGTCAGAGTACTCCGATGTTGGGATGGTGGACTGGTGGGCGGACATCGCCTTGGGAGAGCTTTTGTCTGCGCCGGCTCTCCCGCCCTCGCAGCAGGGACTGACGTCCGAGATCTTACAATCGGACGCAGGGGTCGAGTTACCTACTGGAGGGGTGTCGGTGCCTCCTTCTGAGCCACCTCCGCTGTCCTCTGAAGATGAGTTGGAGTCTAACGGTGGTCACCAGGGCCATGCGTTTCTGGACCCCGGAGCTATCACCCCGGGGGCTATGCAGAGGCACATCGAGGCGGAGGTTTGCCTCCCTTTGGCGACTCCGCTGATCAGATCGGGGCCCAGGCTGAGGCGCTAAATCGCCGGAGCAATTCTCCCTCAGGCGTGGCGGCCGTATCGCCGCACAGCCGAGGGCGGCGAACATGACAGTGCAAGCGCAGAGGGTCCTCCTGAAGAAAAAATTGGGGTGCAGGTGACAGAGGACACACCGGACCCAGAGTTAGTGCAGAAATTCAATTTCGCCTTCAAGGGAGATATGTCCAGCAGGAAGCAACGTCGTCTTCAAATTCTGCTTAAGGGAGGTTTTGATGTGTCAGCCATGAACTTGAATCTGACTGGCCTGGGGGAGGACGAGGCCTGATTGGGCTACACGTCCGTCGTCTAGTAGCAAAGTTTGTTACCCTTTGTTGCTGTTTGTGTCGCAAATTAGTTTATCAATGTAATCGTTGGTGGCTAAGATCCAGTAGTGCTAGGTGTGTGCTTGGGTAATCCTGGTATTACCTCGTGTTTGTATGTCAAACTCTTTCTTCTTAATAAAATACACGCTACGGCGTGATCTCAAAAAAAAAAAAAATCATTCCATTGCTTTGTACACAATTCCAAAGAATTTATGTGAGCTATTACGAACTGCAAATAGTACAGCATGCATGATGTGTATTCCGATGTTATACCGATTTATAAATAAATCACATCAAACGTTGCCCATGTGTTAATTTGGTGTTAAATATTATTGTATCTAATTTATTCATGTGTGCATGTATAGAGAATAGACGGATAGTCTGGTTCAGTTAGACGTTGCCCATGTCCAGAGAAGATAGGGGCATAATTGTCCATACAAAAATATGGCATGTCGTATACGTCTGCAAGTGGGCTAAAGACCACGAAAAACGTAGACAATGACGTATTTCAAAAATCAGTAGAATTGCAATGGTGTCAGTCCAATTAGATGAATTGTAGTGGTGTATTTCAAAAGCACAAAAATTCCAGTGGTGTGTATCTAATAAGCCCTTCAGTAATCATCAGCAGCAATATATACACGTAAACCGACTGATGTTTTGATTCTTCTGCAAAGGTTTTAGCTGTCATCAATGTTCAAGAGCAACAGGGCTGCCTCAGCCTGACCCTGCCGGCCGCAGTCCCGGATCCAGTACCACCAGTAGTCTCAGCAACTGTGGACGCCGAGGTCAGTCCCGTGCAGCGACAGGCGGTCGCACGGCCTCCTACAGCCCTGTTGTTTGCGCCACAGCCAGTGGCAGTGGTGAAGGAAGGAGAGGCACCGCCGGCGCCGCTTTTCAACCCACTGACGTTTATGTGCTCATGGCGCCGACAGTAGGTGGCATGATCTAGCAAGCAGTGAAGTGACATTGGAAACGATATCTGCAGCAACATACAATGGGTCTACTTTTACAGGCAGCTGCAAACATGATATTTTCCTCCCAAACTTTTACAGGGGGCGCTGATTATGGAATGACTTGCATGTTGGGCATTCTAATATTGAAGACGATATGAAATTAGGTGACTTTATTTAGGAAAAGCATGAAGCATGATTAATCAATAACTAATAGAAGCACAACACTCACGTTTGGTCCGGGTCTGTGCTGACTGCTGTAGCTTACCCATCCTAGGCTCCCTCTTGTAGGGTCTAGATGGGGACTAGAGGGGGGTGAATAGTCCTTTCTAAAACTAATTGCGCCGGCTAAACAAATATAATACGGAATTGAAACTATTCGTTTAGCCAAGACTTCACCCCTCTAGCTATGACTCTAAATCACCTCACAAAAGATTCTACACAAGGCAAATGAGGTGATAAGCCTAGCTCGAGCTCCTAACCATTTCTATTGCAAGGTCACACAAACCTATGCACTAGTACTTCAAACAAGGGTGAGCTCCTACACAATTCTAATGAGCAAAAGCACAAAGCCAATCCTAAACTCACTAGATGCACTAAGGACAAGACGACACACGCCTAACCCAAAGGTTCAAATTACTTAGCTACACAAACTAAGCAAAGCAACTAACAAGCTACACAAGCTAGTAACTGCAAGAGCTACTCCACAAGCACAAGCACAAGGTATATATGAATGTAAATACGAAGCTTGTGATTTTGAGAATGCAAACCACCGAGAAGAGTAGACAAGTTGACACCGGTGATTTTTTACCGAGGTATCGGGAAGCTTGCCAACTTTCCCCTACTCCTCGTTGTGTCGACCAACACCTTGGGTGGTTCCTTCGGTGTTTCACCTAGATGGTTCTTTGGTGTGATTCTCCGATCACTTGCCCCTCAAGGCACGCCCCGCAAGGCACCGCAAGACACCACTCTCAAGTGAGCCTCTCAAGGCACCGCAAGACACCACACGCACAAGGGAGGTACTCACCGACACGCTCTAGTAGTGTCGCTCTTCGCGATCCCCGCGAGGTGAGCACGAACCTCTCACAAATCCTCCTTCGGAGCACCGCACAAGCTTCCTTGCGTGCTTCACGAAGTCTCTTTGCCACCAAGCCGTCTAGGAGGTGGCAACCTCCAAGAGAAGCAAGCACACCGGCTTGTAACACGATCACCTAGTGCCACGAATGCAATCTCTCAACGCGAATGCACTAGAATCACTCCTCACTTTGATTTGGATGAACACTATCAATCACAAGTGAGTGGGAGGGCTCTCTAGCACCACAACACAAGCCACCAAGGCCCAAGTGTGCTCAGCAACCAGCCATGGCCGACCACAACCTCTATTTATAGCCCCCAAGCCAAATAGAGCCGTTGAGGACAAAACCACAGCTTCTGCGAGGTGACCGGACGCACCGACCGGACCCGTCAGTGTGTCCGGTCGATGGGTTCGGTCACACCCGACAAGCCAGGCTGACACGCAGCAAAGTGCGTCCGGTCAAGGGGTGATGCGTCCGGTCGATCCCCAGAAGACGACCCCGAAAATGATGCTCTCTGGAATTCCTGACCGGAACCACTGACCGGACCGTTCGGTCAGTGCGTCCGGTCGGCTTCTTCAGTGCTTCCGGTCGCCCTTTTCCTGCGAAACTCCGTCGCCTTTGCTTCGACATGCTACCCAACAAGTATACCAACTTGAGCATGAGGAATAGCATGTTTTCACCACCATGATGCATCCGGCGCAATAGAAAATAAGCATCTCATTTTCTCAAAAGCGAACCCAACTCAACCCTGCAAACCATCGTCGCCTTTGCAAACGTGCCAACACCACCAAGTGTACATCACCATGTGCATGTGTGTTAGCATTTTCACAATCATTTCAAAGGACGGGTTAGCTCTTACCACGCCACTCGATCCTAACACATCGCAAAGTTAGATCGCACAAGTGGCACTAGATGACCGATATGCAAACAAGTTTGCCCCTCTTGATAGTACGGCCATCTATCCTAAACCCGGTCATAAACTTCTCTAAGCACCAATGACCGGCAAAATGAAAAATGCCCTATAGGTTATACCTTTGCCTTGCGCATTTCCATTCCGCTCCATCTCCAAGTGCCGATGCAACACATGCACCAACATGATCACCAAATGATATGATCCACTTCATATCATCACGTGACACTATTGGTCCATCGATCTTGACCTCACTTGCTCTTCACCGTTGCGTCGGTCCGTCGGCGCCAAGTCTTGCCCAAGCTTCACCGCCTCGCGGTCCATCGCTTCACTGCCTCGACTTGCCCTTCACACTTGCAACCGGTCCATCAAGCCAAGCCTTGTCTTGATCTTCACCACCTTGGTCACATGACTCCATGTCATGTCTCATATGCAATAAGCTTCTCCATTGCTTCATCACATGTGAATTAATCTCCTGTTTATTGTCTCAATCATACATTATTAGTTCACCTAATGTTGACACTCAATTACCAAAAACCACAAGGGACCTTTCACCTCTGTGATGCTCTTAGTATTGGGGCTCGCCTGGGCTGAGGCTAGCCCAATTATGGTATTTCCTCTATCCTTTCTCTCGTCTTCCCAAAATGCACCCTCTTCTCCGTCGACATCACTATTTCACGGTCGTCCGCCAGAATAAGAACGCGCAGTCAATTTTTATTTTTTGAGAGTGTTTTTGGCAAGCCAACGGATATCTTCAAGTGGATCCATCCCAGCTCATTTTACACACAAATCGGCATTTCGCAAGTGCAACACACTAATCTCCTCCTCCAAACACATGACTCCCTCTCATCCATCATCTTTCTTTGCAGATGTGTATAATCGTACAATATGTTAAAAGCGAATCAATCCTAAAATTACTAAGAGTGGTTTTACTAGACAATAAAGGACATAAATTTTACATCAAGGCAAATACTAGCCTTTTGTACTTATGTTTTTTATGCACATTGGCACCATGGAAACACAAGGTGGCTTGGCTATAGTAGAAGAACATGACTCTAACTTTGAAAATAGCAAAGCAAAGAGGCCCATAACTTGAGGAGATAGGGTGCTCCCTACCCATCCTAAAAAAAGGTCATTTGTTTACTAAAGAGCCTTTTCCATACATACCATTATAGTAGTTCCCCACAAGCCACTGAAAAGTTGGACTGGTGAAAGGTCCTAATGGCTAGAGGGGGGTGAATAGCCTATTAAAAATTCTTGCAACAACACTAAGCACCCGGATTAGTAAATAAGATGGCGAAGCTAATAAGCGGTGCTACGAACTAGCTATGCAAGCCACAATTCTATTGTCTCTAAACACAAACAAGAGCTAGGTTGCTAATTTACCCCTAGGTGAACAAAATAATATAACTAGATTACCAACTAGGAGCTAAACAAGCCTAACAAGCTAAGCACCCTAACAAGATATACTACCAAAGTAATGCAAAGAGGTGCTAGGATACAATACCACCGGTGTAGTGTCGAGGTTGAAGCCAATCACCGTGTATAAGAAATCTCCAACGAGCTAGCACAAGTGACACGATGATTTTTCACCGAGGTTCACGTGCTTGCTTGCCAAGACGCTAGTCCCCGTTGTGGCGACACACTCACTTGACGGTTGCTAAAGCAATGGCCTGTGCCAAATCCCCGGTGGGAGCTCAAGCCAACCGATCACAAGAGAGGGTCCAACAAGCCACGAGCAATCCACTAGTGCTCCTTTCGCGAATCTCCCGTGGGGTAAGGAACGACCCCTCACAAATCCACCGGTGTGGCTTCGAATAAGCTCCAATCGAGCTCAACACCGCCTCTTGCTCCAAGCCGCTAGGGAACCAAGCAAATTTTCAAGAGAAACGAAATCCCGCGGCTTCTCCAAGGATGAAGTGCCTCTAGATGCAACCAAGCAATGCAATGCACTTCTATCACTCTCAATCTCACCAAGAATTCGAGTTATGGATGGAGAGAAGAGTGGAGGGGAGTCTCACAAGCTTACTAGCAAGTTAGAGTGTTCAAATGTGCAAGAGAGAGCTCCAAATACTGGCCATCCAAGTATATATAGAGCCCACTCAAAGAGAGAGCCGTTGGGCCTTGAAATGGGCATTCTGCGCGTCGACCGGACACACTGACCAGACTCACCAGTGAGTCCGGTCGAGGGTCCGGTCGCTCCATTTCAAGCGTCCGGTCAGACAGGGTTTTTAGGGTTTAGGGTTCAGACAGGAAAACCCTATCAAGAATACCTTTGCCTTGATCTCCCGGGTTCCTCTCAAGCCGATCACCGAGCTTGACGATCCACCATGTCCATCATCATCATCCATGTTCATGATCATCATGCTCCACGTCATCCACGTAATCCTATCTCTCAAGTCACACTTAGAGCAAGGATTAGTACAAGTGTGTCATCAATTTCCAAAACCAAACATGAGATCAATCGGTCACATTGCCATCGCTCAAAGCTCGAACTTTTTTTAATGTCCATGCCCTTTGCCGTCGGATTTGGCCCTAACGATTTGTCAAACTGGAGGTGTGAAAAGTCAAAAATACCCTTATGTATAAATATGCTATTAAATTTTTTTGAGCATCTTAAAAACTTTAAACAAAAAACTCAAAACTAGAAAGTTGTAGATCTCGTTGAGATCTAGGTTTTTCATATAAAAACTATCTTCATTTAATTCCGCAAAAAGAAAGATATAATTTTTCTATACATATTAATCATAGTAAAAATTATATCTTTTTTTTGGAATTAAATAAAGATAGTTTTTATATGAAAACTGTAGATCTCAAATGAGATTTATAACATTCTAGTTTTGAGTTTTTTCATTTAAAGTCGTTAAGATGCTCAAAAAATTTAATAGCATATTTATATATAAGGGTATTTTTGACTTTTCACACGCATGCTTTGACACCGTTAGGGCAAAATCCGACGGCAAAGGGCATGGACGGCAAAAAGTTCGAGCGATGGCATAGATGACCAGCCCAACTTTTCGTGGCTTATGTGGAGCTACAAACTTTTATAATGGTTTGTATAGAAAAAAAGACTCTTTACTAAAAGCCTACTAGGTCTCAAATCAGAAGACCATGTATTGGCCTGACCTTGCCGGAAGTAAAAAAGTTGATGAAAAGATGATAGGGAAGCCGCCGACCCAAGCCACGACAAACAACGACCGAAATATGTCATGTTATGCTAATATGATTTTAACTAATTTAATGGTGTTCTCTTAGAGAGAATAAGCTGAAGCAACCTGAAACTAGTTCATATGCTAATATGATTTTAACTAATTTAATGGTGTTCTTTTAGAGAGAATAAGCTGAAGCAACTGAAACTAGTTCAAACCAATGGAGCTGTGGGTCGAATTGTTAGTTTTTTTAAAAAAGAAAAAAAAAAGCAAAAAAAGAGATAATTTGTGAAATAAAAAAACGTTTTTTTTTTTAAATTACTATTATATATAGGTTGAGCTTGAACTTATTATATATAGGTTGAGCTTGAACTTGAGTGAGATCAGTAAGATACATAGGATACGTTTGAATCAGTCTTGATCAACGCAAAAGAAAGAAGGTATGGATTTAGGCGTGGTGGTGCGGTCACAGCGAAGGGACGATCCCATCCCAGCACGCAGGCGCAGCCGTGTGTCTGTCCCTTGGTCCCCTTCTTCCTCCACGCCCGAGCCGAGCCCTGCGCAGGCACAGCACAGCACAAACCGCAGCACACATGGAAGGGAGCAGAGGAACCCCTCGCCCACTCCGAGCAAGACCGGGCTACGGAACGCGGCAGTCTGCAACTGTCGCGGAAGAGCGCGCCAGCCCAAGGACGACATCGATCTATGCGAGCACTATGACACGGCGGTGCCGACGATGACATCGACGGGAAGAGCAACGTCGACGAGCACATCCCCAGCCGTAGAGAAAAAGACGCACCATCACCATCGGCGGACAGTGCTCCAAAAGAACCCACCACTACAAGCGACATTATGAGTACTCAACAATACGGAACAACGGAAGGTAATAAACTAGATATACTGAAGACAACTGGAGACAGGGGACGGCCGGCCCACCTCCCCACGGCCGCCGGCGAGCTGCCGGAGGCGAACAGGGAGGGGGGGCTGCCAACTGGAAGCACTCTTGGAACACATACAAGCAGAAACACTCGGAGGTACATTCATGTAGCCATGACCCATGACTACCAAGCAGCACACACGAAGCATCACATTGTTATTCGCTCGTCACCAACCATGACGAGCATCGCACGTCGCCTCCTTACTCGCCCTGGTGCTCGCCGACGGTGACCTGGACGACACGTGGCTTCTTGGGCTCGGGCTTCGGCTTCTTGTCGACGGTGACGGTGAGCACGCCATCCTTGTACGCGGCGCGGATGCTGTCCAGGTCGGCGCTCTCCGGCAGCGGGAACCTTCTCATGAACTTGCCCATCCGCCTCTCCATCCTCAGGTACTTCACCCCGTGCTCCTGCTGCTCGCCATCAGAGCCGCCGGTGGACTGCTGCTTCTGCTTCTGCTGCTTGCCGGCGACGGCCTGCTGCTGCATCTGCTTGCCGTTGCCGCCGTCGCCCTGCTGCTGCTGCTGCTGAATCTGGTTGCCGTCGGCGCCGCAGTCCTCGGCGGGGCGCTTGCGCTCGCCGCTGATGGCGAGCACGTTGCCGTCTTCCACCTGCACCTTGACGTCGGCGAGGCAGACACCGGGCATGTCGACGGCCAGGACGATCTTCCCGGACGGCAGCTCCTTGACGTCCATGGGCGTGTTGGCCATGGCGCGGCGGTCGCGCACGTAGGCCCGCGTCGGCGCGTTCAGCTGCCGCTCCAGCTCGTCGGGCAGGTCCATCAGCTGCTGCATCGCCGCCGAGAACGCCGGGTCGCCCAAGCCGCCGAGCATGAACTCCATTTCTTGCTCGATCAGTTGCTTGCTCCTGTCTTAAGCTTGGGTTAGTTTGCTGATCGATCAACAATGGCTGGTGATTTGAGATGAGACGGGAGGCTGGATCGGGGAGCGTTTATATAGCGACGAGGGGAGAGAGGGATCGAGAGTATGTTTGTTGGCTGGGTGGGAAGCGGTGTGATGACACGTGAGATGGCCGGAGAGACGAAGAAGGCTTGAGGTGTCACACGGCGGCATCAAGGATGCACCAGGTGTCATCTGGAGCATCAAACTGGTGCTCTTTGGCTTGAGGTGTGACACGGCCGCATATAGGTGTCATCTGGAGCATCAAACGCGTAGCTGTTCATCTTCTGCGACAGTCTGATAGTAGTGCCTAAGCCCTCGAGTCTTTATCTAACATATAAATTCCTTGTGCATTAATAAGTTAGCTAATATTTTTTTTTTTTTCTTATTTGTGTTGATAAGACTATTGTTGCCAGTTCTACATAGGGATGTGACCATAGAATTATTGTTATTGCAGGAACAATGCCAAATTCTAACTTTCTAACATTTGTCTTACAAATACTTATTTGTATGGAAGGACCTCGTGAAATAAGCCGATCTGCAGATAATCAGGATGACGTGTGTACAAGCTGAAGGGTCATGAAACTCTCTGCTTTCCAGAAGATTGCTCTGTCCCTCCCAAACTCTAATGCACGTCTGTGTCACGGCCTGATTAGGATCGGACGATAACTGGGATTCAAGAATGGAATGGAATTTAGGGGGGAATTGGAGTTCAGATTGGGAATAGCATCAACAGCAGTTGGCAGGGAACAGAGGAATACATATGGGTTCAGGTTTCAGTCATTGCATAACCCTTGGACGTTCAGTTACAACGGCAAAATATGGCCGCCCGACTCGACTCCATAACCGCTCGCTAACCAGCTGGCTCACAGCTGTAACGGACAACTCGACCGCTACGCCTTGGGTCCACCCGTCAGCCACTAGCTTTCAGAGTCTCCATCGCCCGTGTTGTCGGACCACCAATAGTTCCCTTGGTCTTGCGCCTGCACTTGCTGACAGTTTGGTTGCGCTAGATGCCCAGCGCGCAACCTTAGCTCGTGAACGAGCTGCGGCGAGTAGCTCGTGAACGAGCTGTCCCGGCCGGCACTAGGGAAAGCCATCTCTGACGGCTATAGGAGTTTTTAGGAGAGGGGGAGGGTGGAGCAAAGGATGTTCTGGGGTCTATTTTGATGTATCCTTGCATTTTTGGTAGTCAATATAGAATTAGCCAAGTTTGAAATCTGAACTTATCTGAATTTTGGATTTATTTGCTTTACTCCATAAAAACTGATAACTAAGGCCATGTCGCATATTTCCATATCATAGCCGTACATACATATGGCAAGCAGAAATACTCGAAGTACATGCATGTACCGTGACTGTAAACTACTATAGTCACTTATTTTGTAACACACACTAATCCACCATTATACCAAGCAAAACGCAGCATCACACCATTCATTATTCGCTCATCATCATCCACCTGAGCTGATGACGAGCAGCATCGTTCACTCGCATGTCGCCTCGCCAAGCTCCTTAATTACTTGCCCTGCTGCTCGCCGAGCGTGACCTGGACGACGCGGGGCTTCTTGGGTTCAGGCGGCGGCTTCTTGTCGACGGTGACGGTGAGCACGCCGTCCTTGTACTCGGCGCGGATGCTGTCCAGGTCGGCGCTCTCCGGCAGCGGGAACCTTCTCATGAACTTGCCCATCCGCCTCTCCATCCTCAGGTACTTCACCCCCCCTGCTGCTTCTCGCCGCCGCCGTCAGCGGCGCGCCGGCGGCCTCAGCTGCGGCAGCGCCTCAGCGACGTCCTCGGCGGGGCGCTTGCGCTCGCCGCTGATGGTGAGCACGTTGCCTTCCTCCACCTGGACCTTAACGTCGGCGGCGCTGACCCCGGGCATGTCGACGGCCAGGACGATCGCCCCGGACGGCAGCTCGCCCGACGTCCATGGGCGTGTTCGCCATGGCGCGACGGTCCCGCACGTAGGCCCGCGTCGGCGCGTTCATCTGCCGTTCCAGCTCGTCCGGCAGGTCCATTAGCTGCTGCAACGCAGCCGAGAACGCCGGGTCGCCGAAGCCGCCGAACGTGAACTCCATTGCTCCTGGCTTAAGCTATGGCTTTGCTGATCGACAATGGCTGGTGATTGATCTGAGGTTGCTCTAGTCTTGGGATTGAGGTGAGACGGCAGGCAGGAGATGGATTTATATAGTGATGGGAGGGAAGAGTGTGGAGTATGATGGAAGCGTGGGTGGGGGTGTGATGACTGGTGCGCTGGCCGGAGAGATGGAGAAGGTTCAGGTGTCCACCGGAAGTGGACCCGCTTTGCTGGTTTTGAGAATTTGAGTACACATTTCAATTTTTTTAATCCTCAACACAAAAGAGTTCAATTTATGGCTCCAATCTTCAAGTTACTTCAACGTTTAATTAAACCAAAAACTGATTTGATATACAGTACTTCACGTCATATGGACTTCTCGTGATTTGATTAGTTCCTAGATACCACTTACTTATTGGTCGCTCAGTCGTCAAGCTAGATGCAAAGCTATAGTAATTTATAGGTATTTCTAGATGTATATATTTAACTAATTTATTAAAAATTACGTATTTTTTTATCTATATCTTCAGTTAGGTCAACTCGCGTCTAGCGATGATATAGATTCCAATTTCTATACATCTTGAATTTTGTTGCTGACTCACGAGCACATTTGCTACATGAATAGTTTTTGGTTCTAGTGATCCTTTTGCACAGTGGATTTTTCCCTTTTTCAGTTCCATTCGGTTTTTGAAATTGGTGCTAGTCTCTCAAATGCTTGTTGAAGTAAAGAAACACTTCAAAAATGACGTTGTTGAGAAATCGGTAGTACTCTTTCCAATGGCAATACTATTACCGTTAACAACGCCCTTTCCATATTGGATTTTGTGAAGGTGAAAGTACACATGAGAAGGTTCCACAATGGATATAGAGTCCCGCTTTTAACTTTCCAAACCGCGCGCACACACCCTTTGCGTGTCGTATGTGATCTGGCCTCATGATCCATGACCATATGTAACAACTCACATCTAGCGATGATCCATATAGAGTTCAATTTCAAAACATATTATTGGCATGTGCCTTCAATATCTTGTTGTATGTGACTTGGACTCATGTTCGGTGCTTATAGAACTCACTTGTACTCATCATCTACGCTTCTAACATGTTAGGTCAATTGGCGCCTAGCAATGATACAAAGTCTAATTTCTATACATCTTGAGCTTTATTGCAACTCACGTGCACATTTGCTAGTAATACATTTCGATTTTATTGAGAAATCGGTGGTACTCTCCAATCGCAAGACTATTAGTGTTGACAAGGCCCTTTCCACATTGGATTTTGTGAAGTTGAATGTACGCATCAAAGCTCTACTACGGTTAGTTATAAGGTTTTGGTGATCGACAAACACAAGTATTATGATTAACCTATGGTTTATAAGAGGAATATATTTGAGTTAGTCGCAATGATGATAAAGGCCATAAGTGTCTTGGGTCCAAGATGAGGTTTCTTGAATACTCATTCATAATCATATATAATATTTATTATTACCACAGTAGTCATTTTCTTTTATTTCTATCTACTAGTCAGCCATGACAGGTACAGAGTATATGATATGTACATGTATAAACATAAATATTTAACTATATTTCTAGTCAGCCATGACAAAGATATACTCCTTCCGTCCCAAAATAAACGCAATTTTTTGACTTTAAAAACTATGTTTGACCACTGCCTTATTCAAAATTTTTATTTAAATTATAAAACAAATTTGATGTTATCAAAATATCGTTTGTGATGTAGTAAGTCATAACAAAATTAATAATATTTGTAGAAGAAAGTTAAATAAGACGAACGGTCAAACATAATTTGTAAAAGTCAAAAATTATGTTTATTTTGGGACGGAGAAAAGTATATATGTAATATGTCTAAATAATAATTCATTAATTCTAATTACAAGTGGCTGCAGACAGCTCTCCTCTCTCGTTATCTAACGAACTCCTCGGGTTAACCGGAGAAGATGTGCTTCACTAGTTTGGTAACCTCCATCCCCACGTCTCCCCCACCACCTCACCTCCAAATCCAATCTCTATCTTCCGCCACGCGCGGCATACTTCAAAACAAAAAAATTTCCACGAAAGAAAATTCAAACAAACAAAAAAAAAAAAAAATCCGTTCACGACCCCATCAACCACCACACAAATCCCCGTTTTTTTTTTCGAGCATCAAGAAACCCGTTGCGTTGCGACAGGCGGGCCCACAGGCAGAGGTAGCAATAATCATCCAGATCACACACCCCAAACCGCACCGCAAAGCGCTTAAAACCCCGGGCGGTCCCCACACCACGCCGTACCGAGCGCTTCCCTTCCTTGGTCAGTTTCATTTCAGTTTTTATTCCTTCCTCCACCTCCCTCCCTCCGAAGTCTCCAAGGCATCCATCCATCCGAATCTCTCTCTCTCTGCGGGCGATGGCGGCGGAGCAGACCGCGGAGCAGTTCCGTGGCCAGGCGCGGCTGCCGCACTTCGCGACCCCGCGGCGCTACGACCTGCGCCTCACGCCCGACCTCGCCGCCTGCGCCTTCGCGGGCTCCGTCGCGGTGTCCCTCGCCGTCGCCGCGCCCACGCGCTTCCTCGTGCTCAACGCCGCCGAGCTCGACGTCGCGCCCGCCGGCGTCAGCTTCGCGCCAAAGGGCTCCGACCAGGTGCCTGTGCTTGCCCGCTTGTCTGTTGCCTTGCTTTGTTGTCGCTGTGCCTGTGTCTGTGCGAGGGCGGGCGGGTGTGTTGGATTGATCTGTTCGTGTAAGGTTTAGCCGGTTTAGAGAGTTATTAGATGAGATGTGGCGGTCTTTTCGGAGGTGTCAGGCGGCTAGGGTTCTTAGATGCATGGTCTTGTTTTATCAGAATACTAGTCGCTTCAAGTTTTCATCTGCTCAGAGCAACTCCCGCAGTTCAGCCTGGCATTGCTACCAGTCTGCCGGACGGGACGGGGTTGGGGGGCATGAGATGGGCGTCTTAAAATTTGTCTAGTTTTATAGCTACCACAGAATTTCTCGCAAGTTGGTTGATTCAAACTTTGCAAGTCAAAGCTGCCACAAAATTTCTTTGATGATTGAATGATATCCATGATTTTGTTTGAACAATCTTAGATTACACTTAGCACGAGTATATATATATAACTGTGAGTGAGGGTCGCCATACTTGCTGATGCCACAGTGCTATGGTTTAGTACATGGTTGAACATGTTGAAGCTTAAGCGCTTCCTGCAATCATATGAGGATTGTAATTTTGAAACATGTCCAATGCGGTTTTTAACCTCTGAGTTGTAATGGCACTTTTGCACTTAGGATGGTTTGCAAAAGTGAAGGGGCCAAGTCTGGATGGTAATACTCGTCTTGGAGGGTTTATGATGGTGTTTCGAACAATGCACTAGCACTTTTGCTCTGCATTTGTTCTAAATCATGTTATCATTTGAATCAGGTGCTGCAACCTTTGGAGGTTACCAACGTGCCAGAAGATGAGATCCTCATTATTCGCTTCAATGAGGTGCTTCCTCTTGGGGAGGGAACTTTGACAATCGCCTTCCAGGGAACTTTGAATGATAAGATGCATGGGTTCTACAGAAGGTAATCATTTTTTCTAGTGTTAAGTTGGTTTTGTAAATCAAGCGACATATTCACAATGCAACCTTTTGTTTCTAGTGTGTATGAGCTCAATGGAGAGAAGAAAAAACATGGCTGTAACACAGTTTGAACCAGTTGATGCAAGGCGCTGCTTCCCTTGTTGGGATGAGCCCGCTTTCAAGGTTTACTGCTTTGATATCTTTCTTTTTGACCCCTTTTGCTTTACTGCTTTTTGTTTTTTTTATTTGAATTGCCTTATGGAGAGGCACTATTCAAGCTCACCACTTTGTTTTTCTATCTTCTTCTATTCTTTGATAATATGTTTTGCTTTTTGCATTTGGTAAGATGTGCATAGACTTAGAGTCTCATGGTAATCATGAACAATTCATTTGATTCTATAAGGATAAAACCTATTCTCTTCACATATCTGGTTTGAGATTCATTGTAGTTGTCCTTTCATAGATTCTATAGATGATCTCAATTCATTTTAATCTTATTTGATGGTTAGGGTTATTGTATGATCTCATTCATTTTACCCTGATTTTATGGTTAGGATTTAACTTCACCGGTCTAACCAGTGTTTAAAATGTGTAATTGGCACAGAAGAAACATTAATGGGTGTATATTACATGGCAAACACTATTTTATGTCTGACTTTTTGTTCTCTCCCTGCAGGCTGTGTTCAAAATTACTCTAGAAGTTCCTTCTGAGACCATTGCTTTGTCAAATATGCCAGTCATTGAAGAGGAGATCAATGGTCCTACCAAAATTGTCTTCTTCCAAGAATCTCCGATAATGTCTACATACCTAGTGGCTGTTATTGTTGGCATTTTTTTGACTATGTGGAAGATTTTACCACAGATGGTACTGTAACTTATGTCACATTAACATCCAATTCCGTATCTTTCATCTTATGGCTATTCATGCCTTAAAAGTTGGCTTGTTCTCCATTCCTTTGCAGGAACTAGGGTCCGTGTTTATACACAAGTTGGTGGTAAGAGTGCGCAGGGGAAGTTTGCTCTAGATGTTGCCTTGAAGACATTGGTCCTCTTTAAGGAGTAATTATCTCACATTCTCAGATATTTGAAAGATTGCCACATTTTTGTTGCAGAGCTTGTAGATGCATAGTTTATTTAATTCAATAATATTATTTTGGAATTTTTATACTGATGCCGCCAAGATATTCTGCAAAGAATAGAGTTCTATAGGTTGATTGATTTGATTACATTCTGCCATGTGTGAAATTTTTGATGCATTCCATTAGATGCTGTATTTCTTGATGTCCACTTGTCCAGTATAATTTGTGGATGCATTCTATTCCATTAATAGCTTAGTGGGTATTTACATTTTTCAATATTGATGATGCAGTGTTGCAGTATTAATAATGTGATGTTGGCCTTTCCAAAAATCGGATTCATGGTTTAAGGCATTTCCAAATTTGTAAATGATGTTTCATGCTTTGATTATTAAAAAAAAAAAATCAATGTTATGGCCCTTCCATACCCTTACAAAGAAGATCTGCTGCTTGTGAATTTGATGATCATTTGAGGCATCTGTGTCACATCCTCTGCTTGATTCACTGTCGCACACAAAAAGCTCTCTTTGTGGTATCAGGTAATGATGATTGATGAATTCTTTTATGTTGGCAGGTATTTTGCTGTGCCATACCCCTTCCCAAAATGGACATGATTGCTATTCCGGATTTTGCTGCTGGAGCCATGGAGAACTATGGCTTGGTTACATACCGTGAAACAGCATTGCTATTTGATGAAAGGCACTCAGCAGCTGCCAATAAGCAACGGGTTGGTCACTATGAAATTGTATTTTTCAATTATTTGTAGTTGTACTAAGCTGGCCATGTGATTCACTCATTCACCATCTTTATTATGTATTTTTCCATGGTACTCACTATTTGAATTGGGCAATATAGTTGAGAATGCTGAACTTGATTACAGAACTAATTTCTTTTTACTAACCAATTTAATTATCATTAGTGCAGAAGGATGTTATGGTATTTTTGTAGTGGTTTGATTCAGATATGCAGCAGCTGTTTGATTGTCATGATCTTTTTGCCTTTCTGTTGTATATTCCTCTATCCAGGTTGCAGTTGTTGTAGCTCATGAATTAGCTCATCAATGGTTTGGAAATCTTGTCACAATGGAGTGGTGGACACACCTGTGGCTTAATGAGGGCTTTGCGACTTGGGTAATGAATTTAGAACAAAAAAAGCAATTAAAAACCCTCCATATAATTTTATGTTTCTCATATAATTTGTTCTTTCCACTGCAGGTGTCTTACTTGGCTGCAGATAAGTTCTTCCCTGAATGGAATGTTTGGACTCAGTTTTTAGAGGAATCTACAACAGGTTTCAAGTTGGATGCTCTTGCAGGTTCACATCCAATTGAGGTAACAATTTTTTTTTTTACTATGCAATGTTGTGACCATATCTGTAGGAATTTATATCTGAGACATGGATGTGACTGTTGTTTGCTTGTCTAATTTTACCAGTCTAAATATAAATATGACTGACTCCATATTTACTACACCTTTATTTAGTGGCAAAACATTGGTCTATCAGTGAATGCTTCTACTGTGACTAAAGTTGGGATTACACCCATCATAATTTTTGTTATAATGGATTTTTGAATTGCGTTCTAGTACCTCTGATTTGCATGTCTCGAGGCTAACTTAGCCAAATTTGGTGGTTATATGTTGGCAAAGTTATTGATTATAATATGATTGAAGTATTTTGATGATGAAAATGATGTGTGGTTGTATAATGACCAATTTTGATTCCATTATGTAAGCTGAATTTTTCATGTAATAAATCAAAATATCCTATTCTGCTGGAGATGGGAAAATTTTAAAAAAAAAATGTCAACCAAGTCCCAGGTTTCTAGTTCTTTTTAGAACGTTTGGTACAATATTACAATTACCATTGTTCTAAAAAAAATCGATAACTATTGTGGAATTGTCTGTAGACTTTTGGGGCACACTATGAAATATTGATAATGCAGTTTAAATGGCAGAATAAAAATCAATGCATATTTAAAACTGGCACATATTGATGCACATTTCATGTGGCTTATAATATATTATTATGTTCAGGTGGACATAAATCATGTTGATGAAATAGATGAGATATTTGATGCTATAAGCTATAGGAAAGGAGCTTCTGTCATTCGGATGTTGCAAAAGCTATCTTGGGGCTGAGGCCTTTTCAGGTTTGGTTTTCTTAATCATTACTCTCTTAAATTTGTTTGTCATGACTTTTTTTTTTCACACAGTTTAAAGAAGATAGTAGTATAATTGTGTGGCTGAATTATAATGTCTGATATGGAATGACTATGGGAAGATGGATCAGCAGAGAAACCCTGGGCCTGGATAGCCGCCGTTCCTCGGGACTATCTTAGGGTTCTTCTTGGTTGACTCTAACCAATACATGGTGTTCTGTTTTATAAAGACACCTTACTTACCCCTAAGGAATATCCTAACCGAATCAATCTAACTTATCTCTTTCCTAACAAACCAAACCCATCTAATCTAATCTGCCTGGTACTGTTCATGTGATACTATTCATGTACTACAGTGGGGCCGGCTCCACCTAACATGTCACCTAGCCTTATGGTCACTTTTGAAGTGCCACTTAGTTTTTTTAATAATGGAGTCAATCTTTGGGCTATGCACATAAGATTTTTGTTAGGAATTTAATTAATATGTTCTTTCTTCCTAAATATATACTTAGACAATTGGACCACATGCTAGACATATTAATTGTATATTAATGCTATTCTTTGAGAACACATTATTGCAAAATGCACACAAATTTCATGTTCTTTGTCACTTGTCAATGAGGATATCTCAAATATATTCAGTGTTAACCAGAAGCTGTCCTTTTATTCTTTTTGCTAGAAATCTTTGGCTGCATACATCAAAAAATTTATGTATTCAAATGCAAAGACAGAGGACTTATGGGCTGCCCTTGAAGAGGGATCTGGGGAACCAGTTAGAACATTAATGCATTCATGGACAAAACAGCAAGGTTATCCTGTTGTCAGTGTGAAACTCAAGGATGGAAAGGTCCAGCTAGAGCAGGTATACTGTAGACCTTTCTGGAGACATGTCTGCAAAATCCTGTAAATTTGCAAAATCAAATTTAGTTTCTGCTTTAGAGGCATTCTGAAAATCTTTCTATCTTGTTTCTTGTAGACACAATTTCTTTCCAGTGGGTCGACAGGAGCTGGGCAATGGGTGGTTCCTGTCACACTATGTTGTTGTGCGTACTCACGCCAAGAGAAGTTCCTTTTTCATGGGAAACAAGAAGATTTTGATTTGTCAGGGTTAGGGCTCACAGAATGCCAAAAGAAATGCAACTTCTGGATTAAACTTAATGTCGACCAGACCAGCTTCTATAGGGTGAGCTATGATGATGAACTTGCATCCCGACTTCGGTATGCAATTGAAACCAACAAATTGAGTGCAGCAGACAGATATGGTAAATTCTGCCAAACTCTTATATCAAGTGAACCAGTCTTGCCCTGTCAAACTGGTCTTACATTGTTATTGTTTAAATACAGGTGTGCTCGATGATGCCTATGCCCTCTGTATGGCTGGCAAACAAAAGCTAGTCCCCTTGTTGCAGTTGATTTCTGTGTACAAGGATGAGACTGAGTATACCGTGCTTGCACATGTAATCACGGTAATGTTCTCTCTAATTGAAAAGTCCTTTTCACATACTTAGTTTTTTTTCCTTAGCAATTTAAACCATTTGTCTCTGTAGACGAGTCTGCATATTGCCGAGATGATGGCTGTTGCTGCTCCAGAGGAGTTGGTTAATCTGAAGAAGTTCCTAATTGATTTCCTGGAGCCATTTGCACAGTAAGTATAAGTATATTGCTCTATTTACTCTGTAATGGGAATAACATTTTATACTGAGAGATCTTTCCTAACATTTCAGAAATTCTTTGTAGGAAACTTGGCTGGGATGCTAAGAGTGGTGAGGGCCACCTGAATGCTTTGTTAAGAGGCACACTACTAACTGCTCTTGCAGAACTTGGCCATGAGACTACCATAAATGAAGCTGTTCATCGATTTAATGTCTTTCTGGAAGACAGAGAGACACCACTCCTCCCTCCAGATGTTAGAAAGGTTAGCATCTTAACGGAATTTAAGTTGTATATATATAGTTAACTACTAAATGGTCCACAGACCACAGCCCAGTTATTGATCCTGTTTTGTTTTGTAGGCTGCATATGTTGCTTTGATGCAGACAGTGAGCAAATCAAACAAAACTGGCTATGAATCACTTTTTGAGGATATATAGAGAAACAGATCTAAGCCAGGAGAAAGTTCGTGTGTTAGGCAAGTGATCATTTTTCTTCTACCATTCAAAGGTGATCTTGTTATTCTGGTATCTCATGAAATTTATGACCTTTTTGTAGGTTCTTTGGCATCATCCCCTGACCATGATGTTGTTTGTGAAGCATTGGATTTCATATTGTCACCTGAGGTAATAAACATGACATAATTCTTCTTCAATTGTTACATGTATATGCTAATTATTATTTGTGCTATTGGTTTACTATTGCATGAGTTCAGCTGGCCATATGTGTTCCACATTTTAAGGTTAAACTTTGTTTCATCACCTGAATATCTCATGTTTGCACACGCAGGTGAGGAATCAGGATGCATTATTTTTGCTAAGAGGGGTGAGTTCAGGGGCACATGAGGTCGCATGGCAATGGCTGAAGGTATTCACTGCCGTCCTTATTTTTCTTGGTTAGCTTTGTGACTTTATTTTCCATATATATGCTAACTCTATAATTTCAGGAAAACTGGGACTACATATTGGGAGCCTACTCTGGAACTTTGCTCACCTATTTTGTCAACATAGCCGTCTCGCCGGTACGATGCATAACCTATCTGGCTTCCCGTCTCTTTTATGAGCCCGTTTACATTTTATACTTTTCTGACACATCATGAAACATGGTTTCAGCTGGCCACCGATGAACATGGTGATGAGGCGGAGAAGTTCTTCGAGAGCAGAACCAAACCGAACATTGCGAGGACTGTGAGGCAGAGCATCGAGAGAGTAAGGATCAATGCCCAATGGGTCAAGAACATCAAGGCTGAGGCTGACCTCGGCAGTGTTCTCAAGGAGCTAGCTCACAAGCACTGATCAAAGACGGTCACTTTCATCTATGTGTAGTCCTAGTGCCGAGATGTAACTTTTGCTTGGAACAAGTGGGTTAATAAAGGGTACTTTCGTCCGTGTGTCGTCCTGAGCTGCCTTGTCCGTTGCATACTGTTCTGTGCGAAAGTTACCATGATTGATATGTTATATCCTGATGAGTCCCATATCGCCCATGTCGCACAGGAGAACGATAAATTTTTATCGGTTATATCCTGATGAGGCCCGTGTGCCCATGTTGTGTCCGCTCAGCCATGGTATAATTTTTCTCATAACAAATAACAAATCGGTGTTAGCTGTCATAGAAACGACCGACCGAACACACTCTACTGACGATATTTGAATCTCATCAAAACTCATCATAAAATATTTGTACAACAAAGATATCCCATGAATTAGCTCACTTAGATAGGGGAAATGTGCATTCTACAACTTGGTTGAGGCAGGCGCCTGTGTGTGTACATGACCTCCTTAGTGATGATTGTAATGAAAAGTTTTCCTGTTTTCTTGAAAAAAAAAAAATTTTTAAAAAAGAAAGAATAATAGAAAAACAGAAAAAAAAAAAACAATTTATCTTAGCCCCATGCATGTTTTCCTAGAAAAACTGAAAATTTTAATTCATCAATAAAATTATCTTGGAATTCTTTGAACCCATGCATCACATCATGTGGCAATATTCTCATGACTAAACATGCTCTCAAAGCGTGACCAATAAATTAAAAACACCACACACCGCCATCCGTTACTAAGAGATAAGAGTATTAGGTGTCATGTCAAAAAAAGAAAAAAAGAGTACTAGATGTGAAAAACGAGACACCCACACATATTTGCCTTTCATACAATATGTGTGGGTGTCTTGTTTTCACACCTAGTACCTTTTTTTTTGTGACAAGACACCTAATACTCTCAGTAAATGTCTTTAGTTTATTCGCTGCATACTGCCACATGATGTGATGTGGGTTCAGAGAATTCCAAGATAACTTGAAAATCTCCAACGGTGAGGATAGTATGATTAATTATCATGCACACATGGAAAAGCTGCTTATATTACTGGACTTAAGTAGCTGGTGTAGTTTATAATTGTAACTGGACCTGTGTGCTGATCGAGCATGCACAAATCCTCACAAATGTAATTGAATCTCATCATGTATTTGAATAGTTGGATCTCATCATGAAACTTTCTGATCCAATTATTCTTTTTTTCTTAGAAAATGGATAGTTGAAAGAACATTAAAATTTATTTTTCGATCCAACTATTTTATAAATTTTTTCTCAGTTTTCTTAAGTCACTTTTTTATTTGATTCTTATTTTTCTTATGAAAAAATAAACTAATAAAAAAATGGTCTTTAATGAAAGAACATTTTGAACTTTTAAATTCCTATAAAGAAATTTTAAAAGTAACTCCGTAGTAGTTTTCCAAGAATCACCGGGCCGTGGGTTTCCGAGCCAAATTGACAGTCACCGGCCGACCTCCTCCACGGCGGCGTGCCTCCCTCTGTCACCCCGCCGCCGCTCCTCTTCGCGTCGTCAGGGGTCAACAGTACGCCTTCCCCTACGATCCCGTCCTGTAAGCCATCCATCCCTCCCTCCCCTCCCTCTAGTCTCTTTCGCAGTCTCGTTCCCTTCCCCGGTTGCCGCATCAACGCCGGCGCCGCGTCCAAACCCAAAACCAAACCTGCGAGGAGCCGCGGAGCTCGATTTCGGATCAGGGTGGATGGGAATAGGTGTAGGGATGAAATGTGCAAAGTTTCGATTGATGCCAGGACCGTGGGGATTTTGCCCCTCAGAATCTTGACATCAGCAACTAGACATATCATACTGCACTCTTGTGGAATACAATTATAGTAGTAGATGGAATATTACATTTGATTGCTGCATGAGACAAAAAGTTCTCTGTTATCTTGCGTTTGTTCTGTTACTATTTTGTTGAGGTATTGAGATGATCTGTCATGTGAAATAACCAATTTACTGTTTATCTATCCAACATTATGCTATGGCGTTAAAAATAGAAGGGGAGTGCCCAGCTTTTACTATTTTGTCTTGTGGATCTTGGAATGAAAATTCACTAATTGTTAAGATGCCACTGAGATTGGTGGTGACAAGTTAAAAATAAATAAATTCAGGAACCGTGTGGGTGAAAAAAAAATTTAATGGAGAGGCAAACCATATTAGAAAACTTGAGGCTGCTGTTACAGTACAACGAAATTAACATATTTTACACACATGCACACCATAAGTTTCCTTTTGTAAGCTCCCCTTATCTACATGCTAACAATCTCGTTTGGTTGACTGAATCTATGTTAGGCCCCATCATCATCAGGCGCTGCAGCAGTCCATGATTCATCTCATCTGAGTTAGGACTGAATTCTGAACAAGCAAGGACAGCAGTGGTTTTCCAGACCTGGAAGGCAACCTTATGTCTGTCTATGCTCTATACTGTTACCAGTACGCTTGATTTGCTTAATCCAGCTGGCGGAGGATTCCTTCTCATGGCGTTGAGATGTCATCATTATTGAAGCTGTATGGCGCGGAGCTTGAACAGTTTGTACTTGTGCTGCTAACCTGGGAGGTCTCATAATCATGCCCAAGATTACGCAGCCTGGCAAGCTCTGGCATGATTTCTTTTCCAAGATCCGGCCTGTCTTTCTTCCGTAGCTCCGCGCACCGCAATGCCAGCTTCGCGAATTCCAGAGCCTCTTCCACTGGCCAGTCTGTCACCGTCGGGTCAAGTATCTCCTGGAAGACTCCTCTCTCTATGGCATTTTCTACATGATGCGTGAAGCCCCATGGGCGATCTTTGCCGTGATGATCTGGAGCAGCAAGATGCCAAGCGGTATATGTCAGACTTGGTGGTGAGCATGCCAGTCTGCTGGTACTCAGGGTCAATGTAGCAGAAGGTGCCAGCCGTCGATGTCATCCTGTACTGTGTGACATCGGCTGCGGATTGTGGCACCAGCCTTGCAAGGCCGACGTCGCTGATCTTGCTGACAAAGTTGTGGTCGAGGAGGATGTTGGCAGGCTTCAGGTCCCGGTGGACAAGCGGTTCTGGCTTTGCTTGGTGGAGGAAGAGAAGTCCAGTTGCAATGTCAGCGGCGATCCTGAAGCGGATGCTCCATGGGATTGGCAATGTTTTTCCTCGTCTGCAGAGCCGGTCCTCTAGGCTTCCATAGTCCATGTGTTCATACACCAGGCACCCATACTCTGGGCAAGCTCCAAGCAACAGAACCATGTTTGGATGCCGCATGCAGCTTAGTACTTCAATCTGCAAATTGTCACAAGCACGTCATTTAGCAGGTAATAACTACTTTAGGCATGATACTACTGTTGTCATTGATTTAAATAGTTTGACCATGGTCATGAATTCATATACATAATAATTGATAAGGTTTTAACTATTTATTGGAATGATAAGACTCTATTAAAAAGATTTGTTTGATGTGAGAAAAGAAGAAATCTCCACTCTGTCTGATTTGTTTGGTGTTTGATGCACTTCTAGTGATATTTAGATGAGAAAAGCTGTGCAATATAGACTTACCATATCAATAAAGAATTTACTAGCTAAAGTTTTAGAAATTTCAAGGCTAGCACAATCTGTGATTGCGGTATCAGATTTACCTCTTGCTGAAATTGTTTCCGTCCCTGTGATGCATCTGGTCTTAAGATTTTAATAGCGACATTAGTATGATCCAGTACTGCTTTATATACAGGTCCATATCCACCTTCTCCTATCTTTAGTGCCTTATCAAACTTATGTGTAGCAGCTTCTATGTCATCAATGGAGTATCTCCTGTACCGGATATCATTTTTGTTCAGTGCATCAGTTGCTTTCTTCCTATCCTCAGCCTCCCGCTTTGCCTTCCATTCTGCTCTCAATCTCTTCTGTGCCTCGAGCTCTGCAATTTTCTGTGCAGCTTCTGCTGCTTCAAGTGCAGCTCTGCACTTTGCTTTCTCCATTTCAACTAGCGCAAGGGCTTCCTCTTCTGAATCCCGTAGTTCTTGGTACTTTTTGGACTCTTCCACCTTCATCTGGTGCATCTTTGCTGCCTGCAGTCAGTCATTGTTCATTGTTTCAATATCTTTAGGTTAGCTTAGGAAGAAAGAAACTGGTATTTAGCAGTACAGAAGAAAACATACCTTCTGTTTGGCATCAACAGCTTCTTTACATGCAGAGTTATACATCTCCATTGTCTGTTTCAATTCTAGTCTCAGGCGTCTCATTTCAGTTTCCACATCCTTCCAATTTCAAGTGAAATAAAACAAGAGATCGTGTCATTTGTCAAAGAGAATTCGATGTTTATGTTATACTTAGTGAGGAGGCACTTACCCCGGCACAACTTAGGCTTTCCATGGACATCGCTGAGGAGAGCTCCAAGGATTCACCAAAGTCTATGGATGGCAACTCCATGCTCATTCCGAAATCAATGTCATCTGAAAAGGAGCTACGAGTCACTGAGGGCCTTGGTGGTGCTATGAAATCAATGTAGTCATCAAAATCCTTCTGGGGTGCTGTCTTAGTAAGAGGCCTATCTCTCGATGGGGCCTTTGCATAGGCAGATAACCGGTCCACTGAATTTCTACCACTTTCCAATGGAGACGATGTATGAGAAGTCTTCCTCCAGTCCCCTCTTGAGGCCCTGCTTAAAAAACAGAATGCTCCTTTTAGCTAATATTAACAAGCTCCTTTTAAAAACATAGATGTTGACAAGTTATGAAGGCAAAGAGTGACCTGACTAAGGAAGTCCATGCATTTTACAATGATAAGAACGAAAGGGTGCAGATTACTGGGAACCATATTATGTTTACTGCTACACAATAATGTAACTACTGAAGTGCTATTAATCCTCAGATTTACCTTATGGCATCAGACTCTATGTTTGGTTGGGAGTGTTGCTTTGGAGGGAGAGTAGTAAAGGGTGCAGGAGCTTTGGCTGCCTTCACCTGGATGGCCTTTGCCTTGTGGATAACATGTACTGTGCAATAATCGGGCGCCATCTTCATCAAGCACGTTGGGACATCAGGATTTCTAAACCTTCTGCAGAGTAGAATGGTCATGCCTGCTTTCAGTATAGGCATCATGGGAATGTAAATGCGTGCAACCATGGAAGATGAATGAGCATGCACGAAATATACCTGATGAATGTGTTCTTAGTTGATGCGCCCGGCGACAATGTCAGTGACGGCATTGGTAGTGGCATAGTCAATTATTGCTTTGGAGATGTCACTGCCATCCAAGATCAACTCCTTCAGATGCATCTGCGATGTAAAGGTGGCGTAAACGTGAATACTGCCTTCAGCCATTCTGGATATTTTCAGAATAGTATAACTGTTCTTATTATAATACTGAAGCATTTGATTCCGAAATTCCCTTTTTAGCAGTTAAACTGTGTACAGTTCAGTATGATGTTTCTGTAGTTGATAAATATATTCTGCAGTGATGTCATCTACAATGCTTCAATATTTGAGAAAAAAAAAGGTAATTTTCAATGGGCACTTACCCCTTTACGAGCACAATACCCTCTATATGATATAAATAGCTGTGTTATCTCTGCATCACCCTCATCTTTGTTTGCTTCAACTGTAAACGGTCATATGAAACAAGATAAGCCTTAAAGAGTCAGACCAAGATTTTAACATTAAGCAGACCATGTTGAATAGAAGAATTGAGTATTTTAGTGCATTATCCTACAAAAAGAATAGGCATTTTCCTGTGTCATTTTTAATTGGTATCTAAAAAGGCATCATGTCATATTATTACGATAGAAACAAAACTTTTAGGTTAACACTAAATCTAAAATCAGCTTGTTGCAAGGAGAATTGGTCTGGTGTAATATTGCTGAAATAGTTTAGCATTGTATAGCCTGAATCTGAAGATCTCCTAATTGCCCTAGCCTAAAGGTGAGTAATCGACTTTTATTCTCATATCATACATGTTGAATTGAATTGTTGATGCAGGAACCTCACATTGGTGTATATATAAAAAAAAAAGCGGCTGAACAGGCGCCTACCCCTGACATGGACGAGCTGGAGCATGCTGCCCCTGGTGAGGAGCCGATCCACCGCCCATTTTGCCGCCTGCTGGCTGTTCTTGTCCCCTGTCGACGGCGGCGATGATGGAGCTGTCCCTTGCAACTGGCTCGTGCTCGCTGCTGTACGACGAGGTCACGGAGAATGGCGAGGCGAACATCTTCAATGGCCAATCAGATGGGGAGGATGCAATGCAAGGAGGCGAAACGGAAGGGAGAGAGACAAGAGGGATTTTTGTCTCTCCTCTCCCGCCCTTATTTTTCCTGCTCGATCGTCCCTAACCTCCCTCCCTCCCCGTTTGTCTGCTGTTTTCAGGGTTTTGCTGTTTTAAGCCACACAAAGCATGAGCTTTCTCCTATTTTAGGCAGGGAGTCTTTGCCTGTATTCTGTTTTCGCCAACACATAAGGCCAGTCTCAATGGAGAGCCATGAGCATGAAATAGGCATCTCTCTCAATCCTATTTCATTAGGCGGCTTAGGTCCCACAAACTTTCTCTCATTGCCTAGTTTTATGGTGAAAACACTTTTGTGTCTCAATGGGGGTTTCACACCGTTTCCAACGCATGTGAAATTTTTTTTTTTTGGTGAAACTCTTTCCTTCTCTCTCCCTAGGAGTTTCATGCAAAAAGAAATGAGAATGGAAACTAATTTAAGTCAACTACAGTCATCGTATGGATTATTTGTTAGCTTTTGTCATTGTAAAGACAATTCCTGCTTTATCATTTTGCCATCTTTGTCCAACTAATGATAACATAATGGGTGCTCTTCTTTTTTCAATGAAGAGTGCATCTGAATCCTATTGTTTACCACTTTTCCTACACTAGTCACCTGGGTTTAATGCGATGTTTCTACAGTGTTTTTTTCCCCTCATGTTTATGATAGTTTCCTGGAATGTTCACGTAGTAGCAATGTTGTACAATAATTTTTTTTTATGTTCATTGCCCATCGCCTGAAAAAAAAATCTATGAATGAAATATAGGAAATCCCATTGTTGACTACTTCACCACCACTAAAAAATGTTTTTGTAATATGTAGCCAAACGCAACGGTGCACAATAAACCACTGGACTCGCAGCCCTGGCTCATCATTGGTGTTCATAAACGCAATGACTGATTGTACTCGCAGCCTGGCTCACAATTGGTGTTCATAAACGCAATGCATGATTGGTGTCTGTACAGGTTTTTTTTTTGAATTTTCACTGTGGGGGGTGGGGGAGGCGCTCCCCACCTGTATCTCATTTCATTTCATTTGGCCCCAATGGCCTTGTAAGTGATTACAGCGTGAATGAATTTACAACTGATCTGTCGATCACCGACAGAGACAAAACTTATGGCCTAAAGCTCATCTAGTTTTGCAATGCCGTTTGAAAGATGTGACACCATTCATCTGCACAGTGGCTATGTACAAGGGCTGTTCAAACTTGAAGTAATATGTCTAGTAGAATTTTAACCTTTCACCACCCGGGCTCCTTGAACGTGGCTGTTGAGTCAATAGTTGACCACGTACGTAAGCCTGTCTAAGTCTTCAGCCCTGTTGGCTACATTTTCTTACCATGTCACTGCATTCAGTTTATATGTGTAGAATTTCTTTGTTTTTCAGTTTGTTCTTTGCACTGTAAATATGCGAGACCAAAACAACCAACGGAGATCATAAAATATTTCGTGTCATGGACTCATGGCAATTATTTGAACCATGCCCAAAAAAAAAAAGAAAGAAAAAAATGTAACGCAATCCAGCACGGCCCGCGGCCCAGCCCAATTTCCCAAGCCTATACGTACGAGTAAAACATGTAGGCGTAGATAACAAGTGGATTCCCGCGCGTGCTCTCACTTCTCAAACACCCTGCGCCTGCCTCGCCGCGCCGAGCGGAGCTGGGCCGACTCGCCCGCCACTCAATTGTACCGAAACCACCAATGGCGCCGGCGACCGTTGCCGTCGCCGTGCGCCCCGGCGGCAGCGGCAGCCGCCTCGCCGCGCGGTGGGTCGCCGCGGGACTCCCGGGCGACGGCCGCGCCGTCGCTATCGCCGTCGTCCACGTCCTCCCCGAGCTCTCCCCTACGTGCCTTCCCCGTGTAAGCTCATCACCCTCCATCCCGGCTGTTTGTTCATCTCTTCTCCATTTGTTCATCCGGGCGCGATCGAGCTGACGACGTGGTGGTCTGTCGCTGCCGGTGGCGCAGCGGGGAGCGGGTGCCGGTGGCGCTGGTGGGAAGGGATCCGGCGGAGGCGTACGCGCGGGACCGGCGCGCGCTCGCGGAGGAGGCGCTGCTCCCGTTCCGCCGCCTCTACTGCTCGTCTGGTCACCGGCGCCAACATCACCGTGAGTGCTCGCGCCGCTACCTTGTGTTTTCAGCGTCGTTGGGCCGCCGCCGCCGCCGGCGCGCGGGCGCCGCTTTTGTTTCCTGGCCGGCCGTGTGTGACTTGGGATGGGGTTTCTCCGTGCAGGTGGAGACGGTGGTGGTGGAAGGCGACGGCGTGGCGGAGGCGCTGCTTCGGTACGTGCACGAGTCCGGCGTACGGAGCCTGGTGCTCGGCTCCGCGTCCTTCCGCTGGTTCCGGAGGTCAGTTACTCTTTGTTTTTTTGTTTTGTTTTTTCATTTTCATTTTTTAAGAAAAAGAACGTCAAAACACTTGTGTAGCGAAGAAAAAATCGAGCGTTTTTAGTTTTGCTCACTGACTCACTGGGCAATTTTGAAAAAATGATCAAGTATTAAAAAAACGATCAAGTATTTGCCCGCTTTTTAGGGGCCATGGTGATTCTTGTCCTTCCTAGCATTGAATTGATGGATTAACGCTATGGATGGATGGGGCATTGTTACTGACTCACTGGGCAGTTTTTGATTCTGATTTTATTAAATTGTGACCAGCAACAAGATCGATCGGCTTCTTTTTGCTATAAATTTTTTTTACCTTTTTGGTTGAGGTTGGATCTGAAAGGTGCACGGAGCAATGTCTTTAATCACAACTAAAGTTTACTTTTTGGTTGTGGTTGGTTATTAGTAGATCTCAATTCACTCGGCTTCTTGTATGCATACACTGTATCATCTATCGATGTCTTCATTTTAGGGCAGCCTAGACAAAGCTATCCAACTAGGGGAACATTTCCCTCAATGCTTGACAAGCCATCTGGCAAAATTGGTTTGACGACCTCATCCACCTTCTCTAATCTTGTTCTTGATCATGAGCAAACAAAAATTAGGGATAATCGGTATGTTATGTTGTTAATTCTGATGGAAATAAGTGCACGATTTGTTTGTTAGCTAACGTATGATTAGTGTTAATTAACATAATTTGTTTTAACTTTTAATTATCTTGATAAAACCATTTTTGGTAAGTATTAGTGTATAATTATTAGTTAAATTAAATAAGATGTATATAATTGGCCAGCTATTCACATCCCATCTGCTCTCATTCATATGAAAAAAATTAAAAAAAAAATAGCTTATTCTTTTATGGATAAACCATACACAAAAACCTTAGGGGCTGTTTGGTTTTACAGACTTTTTTTAGTCCTTGGGACTAAAAAGTTCTTATAGTCCCTTGTTCTTCAAACATGGAGGACTTTTTTTAAACGTTTTCCTGGTTTAATCTCTAAAGGACTCTTTTGGAAAGGACTTTTTTTTCAAAAAAGTCCACAGGACTAAAAAGTCCCATGATTTTTTAACCAAACAGCCTCTTAGACGGCTATATCTTTCAAAATCTGGATAAGACCATCGTGCCCCAACCTTGCGCTCAATATAAACACACCCTTACTTTTAGGTGCACTTTCTTCTAGTGCTGGCTTCCATAAATTTGACTTATTGTCCTTGTTCTTCTCTGCTGGTTCCTGGTTGTGCACTTAACAGCATCTAACTAATTCAGAGCCTCCATGATCATTCTGTTTTACTGTTTTTACAAATTTGTATCTAATCTTTATCACCTAGGAACATGCATATTTTATAGGCATATATTTTGATTTTTTCAGTGAGGTATTAATTGTCGCATTGTCTATTCTCAGGGTGCTGAGCATCCCAGATGTCCCCGGTACAGTAATTCAAGCTACGCAAAATTCATGCAATGTATTTGTTGTGTCCAAACGAAGACTAATTATGAAACTCGCAAGATATCCTCAAACAAGCGGTGTGTTCTGGTCCTAACATCTTCTACTCCATATACTGCATTGATGCCGTGTTTCCTTCTGCTTATTTCAATAACCTTGTTTTATCATTGGGATATCAATTTTGCAGAGTCTAACATGAACTTGAGGATCGAGTCCATTAGTCATGAAACATTTGCACTATCGCATAGGAGATTACTTTTTGATAATTTTGCTGATGAACCACAATCAGATTCATTCTCCCAATCCAACAGCTCAAATAGTGCTTCTAATATTGTCCCAAGTTCAGAAAGTTCCGAACAAGTTGCTTCAGGAAGTTCAGGAGTAAATACTGCAGAAACAGAAGGAAGTAAGAACTATGGTTCTCTTAGCTCCTTGGAGGAAGCTCTGTGTGCTGTCTCAAACTCCAGCGAAGAGGTCAGATTTATCGTTGTGCGTACAAATTTAAGATGCACTTGCTTGCTTCCAGGACATGCTAAACATGTTTTTCTGACCTTACAGTGCCAATCTACAGATGAAGTTGCAAAACTAAGGAAGGAACTGCAGGAAACCTTAGTAGTTTATGATAAAGCTTGTGTAGACCTCATCATTGCTAAGAAAAAGGTTAAACTTTTTCTGAATCATTTTTTATGTTGTTCATAATCTCCATTGAATAACTTATATATACTCAAAACTTGCTCTATGTTATCATCATATCACACAGATTCAGGTACTTTCTTTCGAGTGTTCCGAAGAGGCTAGGAAAGTGGAGCATGCACTAGAGTGGGAGGAAGCTCTGAAGCAGACGGTATCTGATGAAAAGGCGAAACAGCTCGAGGTCATCAACGAAGTTGAACAAGCAAGAAAATCATTCACTCGAGAGGGCTTATTCAAGGTACAAGACAGAAATGGCTACTAGCATGATCTGTCAGGATAAGGTGCAGATTGTCGATGCTATTTTGTCAAAGAGCAGAAGTTGCAGGCGGTATTCGAAGAAAGACATAGAGCTTGCCACTGATAACTTCTCTGAAGAAAGGAAGATTGGTGAAGGGAGTTATGGCAATGTGTACAGGTGCACCCTTGATCACACTGAAGTAGCTGTGAAGGTCATTCAGAAAGACTCCATTGACAAAACTGAGGAGTTCTTGAAGGAGGTAACTAGCTAATGATTCCTACACTCGAAGATACCATTTAGTATTCACATTACTGAAGTATTTTCTTATGAACTCAAAGTTGTCTGAAGCAATTATTCATTTTTGCAGGTTGAGATTCTTAGCCAGCTTGGCCATCCCAACCTGGTTTTGTTGCTTGGTTTCTGTCCAGAAATTGGCTGTTTGGTATACGAATACCTGAAGAATGGGAGCCTAGAAGACCAGCTCTTCAGTAGCAAAGGATGGCAACCACTACACTGGTTCCTCCGGTTCCAGGTCATCTTTGACGTGTCCTGCGGACTCGCATTCTTGCACGCAAGAAACCCAGAGCCAGTTGTCCACCGTGATCTGAAACCAGCCAACATCTTACTGGACAGGAACTACGTGGGCAAGATCGGCGACGTCGGTTTCGCAAAGCTCATCTCTGATCTTGTGCCCGACTGGCAAACCGAGTACAAGGAGACGATCGTCGCCGGCACACTCTACTACATGGACCCTGAGTACCAGCAGACCGGGACTGTTCGTCCCAAATCTGACGTGTTCGCGCTGGGAGTTGTCATCCTGCAACTCCTGACCGGCAGACGCCCAAATGGGCTCATTGTGAGCGCAGAGAACGCTGTGAGAAACGGCAGGCTCGGTGACATTCTCGACAGGTCTCAGACGGATTGGCCACTTGAGGAGGCAGAGATGTTTGCGACGCTTGGATTGAGATGCACGGCGTTGAAGTGCAGGGATAGACCTGATCTTGAATCAGAGGTGCTGCCGAAGCTCGATGAGATCCTGCACAGGATTACTTGTGCTGTGAACTCGAGAAACCCGAAACTGAGTGTGCCAACTCACTTCATCTGTCCTATAACACAGGTATAAATCGTGTGCAGAAATTTTCAATCGGTTTCCAGCTCTGTCTCGCTTGTGGTTACCGATCGAAATGGAATTTTGATGCAGGAGTTGATGGAGGATCCTCACGTCGCTGCAGATGGGCACACCTACGAGCATTACGCGATCAGAGCTTGGCTCAAGAGGCACAAGACATCGCCTGTTACGAGGAGAAAGCTGCCAAATTCGTCCATAATACCGAACCATTCACTGCGCGCGGCGATACAGCAGTGGAAGTCACAATTACCAGCTCAGACAAACGATCGAGTGAAATGAGGTGTAAACAAGAGAATCACGATAGGTTTTGTTGCCATAATAATGGTCATCAGTTTTGGAACAAAGCAAGTTTAAGTGGCTTTATTGCAAAACCTCCCTATAACCGAGAAAATTGCAATCTAAACCTTCTATATGGGAAACCCCCACTAGAGAGTTCTCTCAACATGTAAAGGGTGCCACCTCAGCAGCCCCACCATATTCTATTACATGCAAAACAAAAAAGAAAAAAGAAAAAAATCCTCCAGCGCCGGCATGTGAAGAGATGTTCCTGTGCGGCTGCATGTCCCTCCTTCCCTAATTATTGCATGCAAGTGCCTACTCATAAATAGCACTACCACTGTTGCATGTGTAGTGGATGCAGTTACCTACACGCACATCCCTTCCACCAGATTTATTGCTGCGATCATATCTCCTTGGATCCATGTCCCTTCGATTCCTCTCCCTCTGGTCTTCAATATAAATCCCACAACTCGACCCAGCGAGTGGCGGAGGCACGCAAAGGCGCTGGCCGAGCCGAGGCGACGACCCTGCGCGGACGGACCGAAGAGCGCAGGTCGCCTCACCATCGATCGATCATTTAAAGCGAAAAAAAAACTCTCGGTCATCACATCAATGGTGGTGGCGGTGATGGTGGCCAGCAGCATCGTTGTTGTAAACTAAGGATGGAAACATGTCCAGCATAGTCGTGCGCCATGAAGTGCTTTGCATCCGGGCGGAGCCGGGCGGTAGTCGTAGCTGCCCTCGCACTCGCGATGGCACCCAAACCGTCTTGGTCGCCGCAAAGGTGCCGCGTGGCTCGCCATGGCGGCGTTCACCCGCTGCACTCGGCGGCGCTTACCGACCGCCACCGCTGCATGGCGGCGGCGGCATGGTGGTGGTGGTCCTGCCGCTTTGCACTGTGGCGCGGCCGCAGAGTCCAAGTCCGAACGCTGTCGGCGGAGAGTTGGGCCCGGCCGCCGCCCGAAGCCGGCGTCGGCGGCGAGGCGCCATCCGGAAGTGGCGGTGGTGGTGGAGGCCGCTCATCGGGTGGTGCGTGGCGGCGGCGGGAGGTGCGAGCCCCGCGCAGCGTAGCGTGATTGGGCCGAAGGCGGCGACGACCCTGCGCGGACCGATCGACGGCGGATCTTTGCTCGCGACGGGCGGCGGCGTCGCGACCAATCGGCAACGGGCGAGTGGCGGCGGCGGCGTCACGCGAGTGGAGCGCTTTCCGCAACGCGCGATCGAGCCCGCGGGCGCCGTCCGACGAAACGGCAGACGCGTTGGCAACCTCGGTTTCGCCGTTGGGCGGCCGGCGCGCGGCTACACCACACGTCTTAAGCGAGTAGGAGAGGCGGCGCGAGGGCGCATGCCGTCGGGCTGATCTATTTTTAGTTTTTTTTTTTTTTTTTTTTTTTTTTGGAAACTGTTCGTTTTTCTTATCTTTTTCATGAAAAACACTCATAAATTGTTTTTGCATGCTTTGTTTTTGATGTAGCGTGGTTTTTTAATCGGTTTATGATCTGCTTTCCCCTTTCCCGGAAGCGCCAAATATCAACGCAATCCAAACGACGATCGTTCGATCGGTGGTCATGGTCCTAACAAGCGTCATGCGGTTTTTACATTTTCTTTTCACTTTCATTCTCTCTTTTCTTTTCTCTTTAGTTTTAAAAATTTTCACATTAACCTAGGCATAGATCGAAGTTTTTGATCCCTTTCGAGAGAGTAGGAAGCCGACTCATCCATGTCACACACGCGCTCCCGTCGTGCATGCTCGCTGAAGCGTCTCCTTGCCACGTCCCACGTGCAATGGCCAGCGCCGATGGGCCTCTTGGCATCCACATCGATGATGTAGGCCGCACACAAGCTACTACGGTTTGTTTGGATATGAGCACTTCATTTGACGTGCTTTCATGAACATTTTGTATTGTGGTTTACATTAATCACTAGAAATATATTATCATCAAAATGAAATTCTCCAAGCATTAGCAATATTCAGTTTCTTTTTTTTTTGGCTTCATTCATCTAACATTCATAAAGAAATGCAAAGGGTAACATTATGCATTTAACCAGGTGTCCCATCTTCATGCATGTATGATGTACATACATCCCTCTATTTTGATGTTTTCTTTTAAATTATTTGTCACTAACTCTGCTTTTGTAATCAAAAGAAAGTAATTCTACTCAAAAAATAATTGTAATACTCCCTTCCTACCCGTAGTAACGCGCTAATTTCTTCCCGCAAAGAACGCCAGCAGAGAGTTCCCACAGAACGCGCGGAGAGTCCTCCTAGTTATAAGACACCAAACAACGTGCTTCACAATTAACCGGCGAAGGAGCCGGCGGCGCGGCGGCGACCGCTCTTGTTCCTCCGCTCACTCCGATGTTCTCCCCCGCTCCACTCGTGACTTCGTGATCGTTCACGCATCTAGCCATCTACATCTACTCGTGATTGCGACGAGACGCGACAGTAATAATATTGCAAGTCTGTGAAGTTGTTCGGGTGATTTTGACTGATGGCTGTTTTTAGTTGATCAATAGTATTATGTGAGAGAGAATAAACAAGATAAGCTAAGACAACTTGTTTTTTTATTATATTTTTTACTGGTGCGGTTAGGATCTTACAATAAGCATTGGCACCTCTAAAAAGCTTGTTACATCATCGACGCCTTATAAATAAGCATTGAAGCCTTGCACCCTAAATCACTCGCAAAGTGCTTAGCATTTAACATCCGCCATCGCTACAACCATACATTCAGTGGAAGAGGCCGACACACCGCGCCAGCAGCCCGAGCATCATCGTGGGAGGGGGGCCTATGGGGCCAACGCGATCCTAGCAGCAAAACATCTGCATGAGAGGAGGCCTATGCAGCAACGATCACCGACGTGGCGAGCATCCGCGGGTGGGGCCATCACGCTCTTAGGAGCAACACATTTGCATGAGAGGGGGCCTAAGCAACATTGGCGGCAAAGCTTCGCTTTCCCCATCAACCGGCGGCGAGCTCTAGCGAAGGTTCAGAATCGGGCGACAAGCAACAGCAGTGCTCCAACAATGTCTTCAAGAAGGAAATTGACATCTGCAGACGCCAACAATATTGGAAAATCACACGAATAGGACTTTCGTCCCCATCCTGCTCTAGATGAAGAAGCTTCGGCGACACCTCCAAGGAGGTAGATGATGCACAACTGCGCCCCTTTGCCGCTCACCGGTGCGAGACAACCGGCCATGGTATTTCCCGATTCTTGCCATTGATGCAGACACTCGAGCCACCTGTAGCAACGACGACGAAGCAACAAAGCCGCAGCGCAGACACAAAGGCTGCAACATCCACCACACCATCAGCAGGACAACAAGTGTGGCCCCGCCGTTCCTAGCTGCACCATGTTGCACTATATCTATCAAAGAGTATACAATAATGATGGATTTGGTGAATAAAATCCATCCCCGCGAGCGAGCTTTGGCGTGAGCGCATCAATGTGAAATGTCGAGGTAGGGGGCCGGGCGCCGAGTCGAGGATCCAAGGCCACGCCGCCACACCGGGAAGGCCAGCATGCGGAGCGACGGATGCGGCATGACGCCGACGGCGCGGCCCGCCCCATGGGGCACCGGGATGCACCGGCAAACCCTAACGGGCCGCCGCTGCCGCCACCCCTATACCAAGCGCCGCCCTAGACCCGCCACGCTAGATCTGGCGCGGGGCCTAGATCCGACCACGGAGCCACGATGCCGGAGATGGAGAGTGGTAGGGACGCAACGACCGGCGGGCTTGGGAACGGCGAGCCACAAGTGGGCGCGCACTGGCGGATGCACCCTCGCCGCGATGCCTGGACCCACGCTGCCGCGCCATCACGCCACGCCCGTCGTCGACACCGGGCCCGCGTGGCCTCCATGTGCCGCATCCGCGACCGGCGGACCACGGCTCGCGGACGGGTAGTCCGGCCGGCAACGCGGCACTTTCGGCGCGACCTCGTCGACATCGGCGGCCAGCCAGCGCTTCGCGACCGGCGTCCCCGCGGCTCTCGCGGGCGCACCCACGGAGCGTCCGGCCGAGCGACATGCTTCCGGCCGGCGCGTCGGTCACCGTTTTCGGCAAAAACTCCACCAATCACCGACGCCTTCTCTTCGACATGCTACCCATCAAGTATACCAAACTTGAGCACGAGGAATAGCATGTTTTCACCACCAACTTGCATCCGGCGCAATAGAAAATATGCATCTCATTTTCTCAAAGCGCCGAATCCCGCCTCGCAAGCTCGGCGGGAGGATGAGCGGTTCCCAAACCCAACTCAATCCCGCAATCACCGCCGCCTTTGCAAATGTGCCAACACCACCAAGTGTACATCACCATGTGCATGTGTGTTAGCATTTTCACAATCATTTCAAAGGCCCTGTTAGCTCTTACCACGCCACTCGATCCTAACACATCGCAAAAGTTAGATCGCTCAAGTGGCACTAGATGACCGATATGCAAACAAGTTTGCCCCTCTTGATAGTACGGCCATCTATCCTAAACCCGGTCATAAACTTCTCTAAGCTCCTCATGACCGGCGAAATGAAATGCCCTATAGGTTATACCTTTGCCTTGCGCATTTCCATTCCGCTCCATCTCCAAGTGCCGATGCAACACATGCACCAACATGATCACCAAATGATATGATCCACTTCATATCATCACGTGACACTATTGGTCCATCGATCTTGACCTCACTTGCTCTTCACCGTTGCGTCGGTCCGTCGGCGCCAAGTCTTGCCCAAGCTTCACCGCCTCGCGGTCCATCGCTTCACTGCCTCGACTTGCCCTTCACACTTGCAACCGGTCCATCAAGCCAAGTCTTGTCTTGATCTTCACCACCTTGGTCACATGACTCCATGTCATGTTTCATATGCAATAAAGCTCCTTCATTGCACCAACATGTGTGAACTAATCTCCTGTGTATTATCTCAATCACACATATTAGTTCACCTAATGTTGACACTCAATTACCAAAAACCAAAGAGACCTTTCAATCTCCCCTTTTTGGTAATTGATGGCAACACTACAAAGATATGGAATTGAAGATTTAATTCTAAGTTAGCACTTTATACAAGTATAAATTGCTAACTTGGTTTGGATTTTATGTCACTTATTCAACATTTAAGCACAATGTCAAGATTTGGATAAGCATCATAAAATCCAACTTGGTAGTGGTAACTCCCCCTATATGTGTGCCCAATTGATTTGAATTCAAGGTTTGCACACATACAAAGATATGAAACTTTTGGGAGGGTTAACACTACAACCTATGCAAGCTAGTTATCATATCATCATTCAAATTCTATGACTAGCATACACCACACAAGCATTGCATATAAAATTTAAAAACTTATGCAAATGCAAGCAAGCACATGAATATGCACATATCAAATGCAATTAATCAAGTTCATGAGCTTGCTCCTCCAACTTGTGTGCTTCTCTTTTGTCCAAGAATTTTGATCCTTCTCAATTCTTCAATGTTGCCTCCCTCATGGTCCATGGTCCATGTCTATGTTCTCATCTCTCCCCATATTCATATCTTTGTTCCAATCTCTCCCCCTTTGTCATCAATTTCCATAAAAGGTATGCCTCATTTGATACAATGGGTGTGACTAGGATAGATGGTTGATTGTTGAATCTTTATTTTTATGGACACCATCATATGTTGGAATGACACCACTTGTAACTCTCACATGTGGAAGCATGAAAAACACCTAGAAATGCCACATGTAGGTCACTTGTAGGATCTTTTGACCTTGATCTTGAGGTGGGGCACCTCCCCTATGTCAAGGCATATGTCAATCCACTTGAGTTCTTGAGGGTAGCTCTCTTGAGTTGATCACTTAAAGTTGAGAATCACTTGTGGAACCACCATTGATACATTAAGTACCACTTGAGTGTGAGCAAGAATACCACATGTAGGAATATAATATATCTTGCAATATGGTAGACACTTGAAGGGATTTGTCAATTTGAAACCAATTCTTGAACTAGATTGTTTCCATGAGCTTCTTTCTTGTTGACTTGAACCAAAATGATTTGCCATAGCTTCCAAGTCCGGTTTGATCCAATGACAAGCTTCTTCACACCTCATAAATTATAAGGGTTATCTTGCCAATGTTGTACTTGTCACTTGTGAGCAATCCAAAATAGATCAAGTACTTGGGATCACTAGCTCATGAACAAATTCATATACAAACCACTAGATCATATAATCATCCAAGCAATAGTGGTAGCAAATGAATTTAAAACCTTTCATTTGTCATGCATGATCCTAATAAGCATGTACTATATGCACTAACACGCATACTAGTAAGGGATGAAATGATCATGCACATTACAATGATACCTTTGCTATCTTGGAGTAGAGGATAGTCAATATAACTTTAATTTCTCTCCCAATAGCAATGTGAAGTCCATTTCAATAGCTTGGTGAAGGCAAAAATATACCAATATGAATACCATGCTTCACCCATGTGAAATGAGAACCACTAATGATCAAGTGCATTATCTTCATATTGTGGTTGGCTTGCTTTCTTTTGATCTTTGCTTGCATGAGAGAATCAACAAAGAATATCACTTGAATTTTGTATGAGTTGCTCTCTCTTTTTGGATGTTGCTTGCTTCTTCTTGATCAACCCTTTTGATTTCTTCAACTAAGCATCTTGAACATTCCTAGATCATCACTTCCATGTTGGCCCCTCAAGTATCCCAACTTGTCAATCCCACTCATGGGCGGAAAACCTACCATTTTTCAGAATTGATGAGTCTGATGTGCTATGGTTTAAAGATCGATTGGTGGTACCAAAGAATCTGAGTTACGTCAACAAATCCTGGATGAGGCTCATTTGACCAGATATTCTATTCATCCCGGAAGTACCAAGATGTATCAGGATTTGAAACAGAGGTTTTGGTGGACAAAAATGAAGATTGAGATTGCCCGATATGTAGCTGAGTGTGATACTTGTCAGCGAGTAAAAGCTGTGCACATGAAAGCTGCAGGGCAACTGCATCCTTTGCCTATTCCTTCTTGGAAGTGGGAAGAAATCAGTATGGATTTTATTGTTGGATTACCCCGAACATCAAAAGGGTTCAATTCTATCTGGGTTATAATTGATCGCCTTACCAAAATAGCCCATTTCCTACCGATGGCCGATAAGTATAAGGCAATAGATTATGCCAAATTATATGTCCATCGAATTTTCAGTCTACATGGGACACCAAAGCATATTGTGACAGACCGAGGTTCTTTGTTTATGTCCAAATTTTGGAAGCAGATGCAAAAGTCCCTTGGTACTAAACTGAATCATAGTTCGGGTTATCATCCCCTGCACAGCCAGACGATTTAAAGAGTCAATCAGATCTTAGAAGATATGTTGAGAGCATATGTTCTCAATTATTCTGAAAAGTGGGATGAATGTTTACCATTAGCAGAGTTTGCCTATAACAACAGCTATCAAGAAAGTATTCAAATGGCACCGTTTGAAGCTCAGTATGGTCGCGGATGTAGAAACCCACCGCATTGGTCGAACACGGAGAAAGATGGTTCTACTGGAGTAGACCTCGTAAAGGAAGCCGAAGAAAAAAAAAGATTTGTGCAAGCTAAAATAAAAGAGGCACAATCTCACAAAAAGAGTTATGCGAGATAAAAGACGTAGATTGTTGGAATTTGAAATAGGGGATTATGTATACTTGAAAGTATCACCCATGAAAGGGGTGAACCGATTTGGAATTAAAGGTAAACGGCACCTCGATATATTGGTCCATTTCAAATTTTGGAAAAGCAGGGACCAGTTGCTTATCGACTTAGGTTGCCAGAAAGGTTATCAGCAGTACATGATGTTTTCCATGTGTCTCAATTGAAGAAATGTTTACGAGTACCAGATCGAGTGGTTGATTACGAAGATGTTAATCTAGAACCAGATCTGACCTACTCAGAATATCCTATTTGGATCTTAGACCAGAAAGCTCGAGTCACCCGAAGCAAAACTATCAAATGGTACAAAGTCCAGTGGAATCAACACTCAGAAGAAGAAGCTACTTGGGAATCAGAAGATTTTCTAACGGAAAACTTTCCCAAGTTTCCACTTTCTTAATTCTTGCAAATGTAAGACCCCTTCTTGTTTTATGCAATAGTTAGAGATGTGTTTGCTCGACACATTTCCTTTGCCGCTATTAAACCCTAGGACTTTAAATCTCGGGACGAGATTTCTTTAAGGGGGAAGGGCTGTAACACCCCTGGTGTTAATTACTCTAAAATCGGACATGTCATCATAATCATTGCAAAGCATCCATGCTTAGTCCACCATGTGTTGCATTGAACTAAAATAAGTTTATTTTATGCTTGGTTGTAATGTCGGACGAAAAGATGCGGGAGGAATCGGTTCTAAAACTATCCCCTTGCCGAAAACCCTAATCTTCAACCCTAGTTTGTCCCCTTTTATTTTATTCAAAATTTATCAAGATTTTGGGTATGGTCATTAAAGCATTTTTGTAGAGTTTTCAAAACTGAACAAAGTTGGTATTTTGAGTTTTCAAAGTTTAGTTCAAAATTTTGAAGTAATTTTGAATTCCTTTTAAACCCTAATTGCCCCCTTTTCCATATTTCAAAATTTATGCAAAATTTGAGAAAACTTTCAATAGCTAGTTTGTAGATCTTGTTGAGAGGAACAAAAGTCATGTACAAAGTTTTTCAAGTTGTTACATGATTTTAAAAGTAATTTTGAATTCAAATTTCAAAATTTGAAGCTGCTTTTCAAAAAGTCATATTTAGAGGCAGATTTTGAAAATAGTCCAATTGAGAAAATTGTAGATCTTGAAAAATTAAGGGGGTTACTTTTTGGAAATTTTTGAGTTTAGTTCAAATTTTGGGAGTAATTTGAAATTTTCAAAACTAGGGTTAGGGATGAACGATGTCGGGCCAATCCACCTCTCTGCCGCGCCCGGCGCTAACGTTCAGCGCCGCCCACATCACCCGGCGCTCGCGCTAAACCGACCAGCTGGGCACCTTCGCGACGTCGCTATCTACCCGTCGACCCCTCCATGCCTATAAATAGCCCACCATCGCCAAGTTGTCTCCCTCTTTTTCCATTTTCGCCGCCGAAACAGCCGTCACCCGCCGTCGTTCATCGTCGTCGAGTCATCTTCCACCCAACCAGCTACCCTACCCTCTTCGTAATTTCCTAACCTCCCTCCCGGAATCCGGCCGCAATCTGTTTCGCGCCCGGAAATCACCGCCACGATCTCGTCTTCCCGACGCCCGCCGCGCGCCGCCCGAGCAGCGCCCGTCGTCGTCATCCTGCTCCGGTGAGCTTTTGCTCACTTTTCTTCGTGTTTTCCCTCCTTTCGATGATGTGCTCGTGGGCGGCTAACTCATCCTCCCAACCGTGACCCCAAAGACGCGCCGCGAACGTCGATCCCGAAGCGCCGCGCCCGCCATCGCCGTCGGCGACCCATCTCCGGTTTACCTCCGTCCGGCTAAGCCTGCGTCCCACGCTCCCGGTGAGCCTCTAGCCGCCCTCCGTCAATCAGTTTTCCGTTTAGACCCTCACCCGGCGTCGAGCGCGGCCGCGCCGCCCTCGCGCGGCGAAGCGTCGCGTGTCGCCGGTGAGCGCGTCTGCCGTCGGCGCGTGAAGCGGTGCCGCCGGACATCAGTAGCACATGGGCGGGCCCAACACATTCACTCGGGACGATCGTTACTGCTCATACTGGGCCGTGAACAGTAGTGGGCTTTGCGATCTTGGGCGGTTTGAACCCGAAAGTCTTTTCTTTTTAAATTTTGTTTTTCCCTTTTAAATTCAAATGAATAGTGTATCGATTTTGTAAATTTCATATAAATTCAAATGTAGCTTTAAAAATTCTGAAAATTTTTGTGTAGCCTTCCCATGAGTATGTCTATCCATGAAAAATTTGAAACTTGAAATTTGAATACTTTTGGCATGATTTAAAAATACAAATTTTAATTGAAAAATGCATCTTCCTTGATTTTTAATAATTATTTTATTTATCGAAAAATCATGAAATTAATTTTGGTACTGTTTTAGGACATGACCTACCTGTACAAAATTTTTGAGCCTGTTTTGAGAATGTTAAAAATTTATTTATTTTATGACCTATCATTTCATGTGAAAAGCAATTTGTTTAATGCTTTCTAAATTAGGGTTTTGAGTAGCTTTTGGGTTGTTTTGTGAACCCTACACCACACCACTGTCAGATGGTCTTTGAGAACTCCGTAGGCAATGGTGATGATATCTCGTAGGGTAGTCCAACGAGTTGGTTTTGTTGGGTTGCAACTTTATCGTGAAGGAAAGTTGTACTCAAGTTGTTTATCATTCCATGCATCCTTGCACCTCATGTTTTTATGCATGGCATCATATTAAGCATACATTATTCTTTCGTATAGTGAGCGAAGAGGATCGTGAATTGGTCGACCAAGTCACGAAGAAGAGGGTTTTTCTGTTGATTCGAATTCCGAGTATCGAGATCCGTTGTCCGAATCAAGCTTCTTCGCCGATCAAGGCAAGCCCCGGATCATTTAAACCTTTCTTGAGTTTTTACAAAGTTTATATCACCTTTGCTTTATGCTTTGCATTAGGTAATAGGAGTTGAGTGACAACCTAATTGATGCATTATCCATCCTTGATTATTACGATATCTACCTTGATAACCTGTTTTGCTAAAATGCTAGTACGCTTAGCCTGGCTATAATAGTTAGACTTTTGAGTCAAAATGTGATAAGTCCCTTTTGATAGCCCGATGTGGCTTTTGATGAGAAAGGATGATGTTATATGATGGAACCATACTTGGGATATGGTTTTGAAATTGAGACCTGGTCGGGTAATTTGCATTGAGAATGGAGTCTCGGTGTAGTATTTCCGACTTGTCGATTAAGGACTTGAAACGTGTGAGCCTGCACCGGTAACCGAGGCTATGGAACATAATTTGCGCCCGAGGTCGTTGGACCAATGGCACGTCACGGTCATGGGTGTCATCCCATCACGGTCGACCCTAGTTCCGGACACATACTCCTGGTAAGCCTGATCTTGGGGGTGTCAAATCGGGAAACGCACAACCCAACAAGACCGGGAGTGGAGAGATGGCGGGGGAGTGCGTGTTACCCTCGTGGGTTAAAGTCCCGGATTGAGGCGTACGGTACTCTCGGGTGGCGTGGGGCGCGGTTCCGTTTTGAGTATCCGAGGAAAGGGTTGATATATGCAAGCTTAAGTGCTACATATGTCGTGTGGAAAGAACTCCCCACCGGGTTAATCGATTTAAATCGCCGTGCTTCTCGGATATGGAGACTTCGGTTTCCGCCTTTTACATTGAGATTTAATTATGGAACAGTTGAAGAAATGGAATAAGTGATGGAACTTCTACAAGTGTATCTTTGTAGTATAAGATCACCTAGAATAGGTGAGAAACTACTTGAGAATAAAATATTGAAAGTAAGGATTTACTATTAGTAAGCTTTTACGCAAAAAGGGTCCTTGATGCTTGCTAAAAAGCCTTACCTTGATTCCTATTAGACTAGCATTCCCGAGTCTCCTCCTATTTTTCTTTAGTCGGGTAAGACTTGTTGAGTACTCCCGCACTCGGGGGTTTGTTGACCCATGTTGCAGGATCCGGGAGTCATGTTTGCACCTAACGTCTTTGCATGACCGTTCTTCCGAAGAAAGTGATGAGGAGTGAGAGGTGAGACCCGTGGGTAGGGTCTAGTAGTGTCTTTTGTATAATAAACTTTCCGCTACTCCTACTTTAGTTTTTTGTAAAACTTGTTTCAAATAAATGATTGTAAAAGTATTGTAATATAAATCTTCCATTTGTTTTTCTCGATTATGTATGAAAATTGTTGTAATCTTTGCAATGACCTCGTGAACGGATCCTCGGTTGGAAAAGTTAATAGTGCTTTTCGGATTATAGGTGCACATATGTGACTATTAAAGGTCGTTGAACCGATAATTAGTACATGTGGGCCCTGTAATTTGGAAGGTTACATTACCGGCATCGAGCCTCCGTTACCGATTTCTTGTAGCATTACTTTACAAAACTTCAAAATGATTTGGGCAAACTAATTTACTTCTTATTTGGTCCAAATTGCTTATCTTCTTATCTTATTCTATTGAAAAACTCTCTTATCTAAATCCCGAGGTTATAAGTGGAGTAGCATTATATGTATGGCCCTATTTGTAAAATCTCGTAATGCAAAGGTTTTATTTGATGATTACGTAGGCTCGATTCATGCATCATGTTTAAATCACTTTCGTTAATGTTTACCTTCCCTTTAGTGTGGTTTGGGTTAAAAGTATCAATCCTATTCTTGCTAAACCTTTAGATTCTCCTATCCGAATCTTGGTAATCGATCTTAACTTTTCTACGAGGATGGCCCGTGCCAAAACGACCCCTAGGAAAAAGACAGGGACCGAAGGGCGTTCCACATCACCAACTTGCGGCAAGGAATGACCACGAAGCAAGCACTAGCGGTGGCAAGACCAAAGAAGATCTTGAAAAGAAATCGAGCGCCTAACTAGGGATTTGGATGAAGCAGCTAGAGATAGGCGTCACGATGGAATTCAGATTGGAAGATTACAAGTTGAGTTGAATCGAAGTGTTCAAAAACATGGCGAATGTAGTCGGGCACTCGTCGAGACCGTCCATGAGAAGACTGCACTTCAACATCGGTGTGACCACCTCATTCAAGACAATCATCAACTGGTGGCTTATGCAATTCAGATGGAAGCTCAGGAAGTTAATTTGAACATGCAAATCCATCACATGAACAACCTTCTCAACCCCGATCACCAACCTCAAAAAGCGAAGGCAAGAGGATTTGGGCGAAGTAATCCAAGAGGATATGGAAGCAGAAGAAAATCCTGAAGCCGCGGAGCCTCATGTGAGCGACAACGAGTCGGAAAACGATCCTTGAAAAGGAATGAGAATTTTTGTAGAATATGTGATATAGCTTGTTTAATAGTAAGCTACTTAGATAAACCCGGGGTGGTTGTAGAATGGAACCTTTGTCTTAGGAATAATGCTTTATGTTGTTTTCTTCTGAAGTTCAATAAAGTTGGTCGAGTGTTATATAGTTTTATTTTAAAAACAGATGTCGCAAGGCAATGCATTACCTCTCAAAGATAGGGATGATCCCCCACACTCTCCACCAATCCCAACAAACCCGCCCGCCATAGCGGCTCGGTTCAAGCTACTACGGAGAATTCTCGTCGATACGAAATAGCTCGGCCAGAATCGAGAACAATCATCGTGGCCATAAAGGTCGACGCGGCGATGAAGATGACACTTCTTATCCGGAGTTCACGGGCTCAAAACCTCCAATCTTCGATGAGAGCGGATGAGCCATTAGAGGCAAATGATTGGCTTCTTGCTATGGAGGAGAAATTTGAGATAATGACTTGCACAGTTATCGAAAACCTTTCTTTGCTTTGCCCAACAACTTGAACACTTTGCCGGAGTGTGGTGGAAAAATTTTAAAAGCGAGCAGCCAGCCGGACACCGAATTACCCGGGAGGAATTCAAGAATGCTTTCCGTGCCCATTTCATTCCAAATGGGTGATGGCTAAGATGTTAGATGAGTTCTTAGCCTTAAAACAAGGAGAAGACTTCGGTGTTACAAAGATGTGGGCAAGTTTAACCATCTGTCACAATATGCTCTAAACTTGTGAATACGAGATGGGAAGAAGAAGAAGGAGGGTTTATCGAGGCCTTCATCCAAAGCTCCATGCCATGATGAACATCCGTGACACCGATTCCTATCATGATGTGGTGAATATGGCCATATCATGTGAAGAAAAAAATCGTGTTCTCGATAGAATACGGCGAAAAGAAAATAAGAAAAAGAAAAGTTTCTCTCCCGGATATTCTCGGTGGCAAATCTAAGCGTCGAAAAAGTGATTTACCATCCGATAAATCATTTCCGTCCTTCTTATCGTCCCCACCACAATTCCAACCTAGGCGCTAGTCGTTTGTTCGACTCTTTGCAGCCTTTTTCCCTATCGCCCCGGTAGAATGCCCCCGGCATTCGCAATCCTTCCCTCAAAAAGCAATACACCCATTTGCTATAATCGTGGAAAGCACGGACATTATTCTCGAGAATGTCCCGGTCCTCGAAGATATAACCCGAGGTTTTCGGGTCCCTTCCGGAAGTCACCGCAACCACAAAACAAGAATAATACCCGGAAGGATCGGGAAGGGAAAGGGGGAAAAGAGAACTGGAAAAGTCTACTACACCAATGTGGAGGATATTCTGCGGGAACCAATCATGATGGGTATGTTCCTTGTCGCCAAACACCTAGCATAATATTATTCGATTACGTGCATCGCATACATTTGTCGATAAAGCATTTGTGGAGAAAAAATGCGATAGCCATTGGGGAAATGAAGGATGAGTTTATTATACACTCACCCGGGGGACGTATGAGTACTAAAGAGGTGGTATATCAAATCCCCATAACTCTAGGTGGATATGATTTCCCCACCAATATGATAGTTCTAAGGGATCAGGATATAGACGTAATCCTTGGTATGAACTGGGGTTGTACCAATACGGTACTATTATAGATACCGTCAATAGAACTCCAAGGTAAAGTTGCCCGAGAGAGATTACGAACTCCCGATTCAACTTCCAATTGTAAAGAGGACGGTTGAAAAAGTATGTGCAACTTGTGTGAAGGAAATCAAAGACATCCCAAGAGTATGTGAATTTCGGATGTGTTTCCCGGATGATTTGCCTGGATTACCACCGGAGAGATGTTCAATTTAGTATAGAATTGAAACCGGGAGGCGCTCCCATCTCTCGAAGAGCTTGCGAAATGGCACCCAAAGAATTAGCGAGAGATGAAAACTCAGTTACAAGAGTTACTAGATAAAGGATTTATTAGACCAAGCTCTTCACCTTGGGGATGTCCAGCTATTTTTGTGAAAAAGAAGGATCAGACTTTGAGGATGTGTATAGATTATCGTCCACTTAATGATGTGACGATCAAAAACAAGTATCCTACGCCCGGATTGATTTACTTTTTAATCAATTAGCCGGAGCCAAAGTCTTTTCAAGATTGATCCGAGATCGGGGTATCATCAAATTAGGATTAGACCTGAAGATATTCGAAGACCGCCTTCACCACCCGATACGGTCTTTATGAATATTTGGTTATGTCTTTTTGGTTTAACAAACGCCCGGCTCATTTCATGTATTTGATGAACACGTGTTCATGTCGAACCGGATAAGTTCGTGGTGGTGTTTATTGATGATATTCTTGTTTATTCCAAGAATGAAGAAGAGCATACCGAGCATCTCGAGAATAGTTTTAAAAAGACCGAGGGATCATCACCTTTATGCTAAATTTAGCAAGTGTGCCTTTTGGCTAAAAGAAGTACGATTCTTGGGTCATGTGTTATCATCATGTCGAAGGAGTTGTCGTTGACCCGAGTAAAGTGAAAGATATCCTCAATTGGAAACCACCAACAACCTGTTCATGAAGTCCGTAGTTTTAAGGGAATGGCGGGGATATTACCGTCGATTCATTCCTGATTTTTCAAGAGTGGCAAAGCCTATCACGTAGGCGTTAAAGAATCGGACCAAGTTTGTATGGTCACGAGTGTGGCGTGCTTTTGATTTTGAAGAAAGCACTAACCACGCCCCGATATTAGCCCAACCGGATATTGAGAAACCATTTGGCGTCTTTTGTGACGCACGGTATTGGTCTTGGTTGTGTGTTAATGCAAGAAGGCAAAGTTATCGCCTATGCATCCCGCCAACTAAAGCGCCATGAAGAGCATTACCCAACCCATGATTTGGAGTTGGCAGCAGTGGTCCATGCTCTAAAAATCTGGCGTCATTATCTGTTGGGTAACACTTGTCATGTATATACAAACCATAAAAGTCTGAAATATATCTTTACCCAATCAGATTTGAATATGCGCCAGAGAAGATGGCTAGAATTAATTAAGGACTACGACATAGAAGTGCATTACCATCCCGGAAAGGCAAATGTTGTTGCCGATGCACACTCGGTCGGAATCCTCGGTGTATTTGTCTTATAGCCAATATAAGGGATAAAACCCTATGCCAAGAATTAGAAAAACTGAATATAGGAATTGTTGAGCATGGTATGGTAACCAACGCCACAGCGGAATCAACTATCAAGAATCAAATTATTGATGCTCAGAAGATTAGTAAGGGCATAGCACACATTAAGGAGAAAGTCGAAGCGGAAAACCTACCTTTTTCGGAATTGATGAGTCTGATGTGCTATGGTTTAAAGATCGATTGGTGGTACCAAAGAATCCTGAGTTACGTCAACAAATCCTGGATGAGGCTCATTTGACCAGATATTCTATTCATCCCGAAGTACCAAGATGTATCGGGATTTGAAACGAGAGGTTTTGGTGGACAAAAATGAAGATTGAGATTGCCCGATATGTAGTGAGTGTGATACTTGTCGGCGAGTAAAAGCGTGCACATGAAAAGCTGCGCGGGCAACCTGCATCCTTTGCCTATTCCTTCTTGGAAGTGGGAAGAAATCGGTATGGATTTTATTGTTGGATTACCCCGAACATCAAAAGGGTTCAATTCTATCCGGGTTATAATTGATCGCCTTACCAAAATAGCCCATTTCCTACCAGTTGGTGATAAGTATAAGGCAATAGATTATGCCAAATTATATGTCCATCGAATTTTCAGTCTACATGGGACACCAAAGCATATTGTGACAGACCGAGGTTCTTTGTTTATGTCCAAATTTTGGAAGCAGATGCAAAAGTCCCTTGGTACTAAACTGAATCATAGTTCGGGTTATCATCCCCAGACAGCAGGACAGACAGAAAGAGTCAATCAGATCTTAGAAGATATGTTGAGAGCATATGTTCTCAATTATTCTGAAAAGTGGGATGAATGTTTACCATTAGCAGAGTTTGCCTATAACAACAGCTATCAAGAAAGTATTCAAATGGCACCGTTTGAAGCTCTGTATGGTCGCAGATGTAGAAACCCACCGCATTGGTCGAACACGGAGAAAGATGGTTCTACGGAGTAGACCTTGGTAAAGGAAGCCGAAGAAAAAGTGAGATTTGTGCAAGCTAAAATAAAAGAGGCACAATCTCGACAAAAGAGTTATGCAGATAAAAGACGTAGATTGTTGGAATTTGAAATAGGGGATTATGTATACTTGAAAGTATCACCCATGAAAGGGGTGAACCGATTTGGAATTAAAGGTAAACCGGCACCTCGATATATTGGTCCATTTCAAATTTTGGAAAAGCGAGGGACCAGTTGCTTATCGACTTAGGTTGCGAGAAAAGGTTATCGGCAGGTACATGATGTTTTCCATGTGTCTCAATTGAAGAAATGTTTACGAGTACCGGTCGAGTGGTTGATTACGAAGATGTTAATCTAGAACCGGATCGACCTACTCGAAAATATCCTATTTGGATCTTAGACCCGAAAAGCTCGAGTCACCCGAAGCAAAACTATCAAATGGTACAAAGTCGATTGGAATCAACACTTTCGAGAAGAAGAAGCTACTTGGGAATCGAGAAGATTTTCTAATGGAAAACTTTCCCAAGTTTCCACTTTCTTTAATTCTTGCAAATGTAAGACCCCTTCTTGTTTTATGCAATAGTTAGAGATGTGTTTGCTCGACACATTTCCTTTGCCGCTATTAAACCCTAGGACTTTAAATCTCGGGACGAGATTTCTTTAAGGGGGAAGGGCTGTAACACCCCTGGTGTTAATTACTCTAAAATCGGACATGTCATCATAATCATTGCAAAGCATCCATGCTTAGTCCACCATGTGTTGCATTGAACTAAAATAAGTTTATTTTATGCTTGGTTGTAATGTCGGACGAAAAGATGCGGGGGGAATCAGATTAGAAACTATCCCCCCTTTGCCGGAAACCCTAATCTTCAACCCTAGTTTGTCCCCTTTTATTTTATTCAAAATTTATCAAGATTTTGGGTATGGTCATTAAAAGCATTTTTGTAGAGTTTTCAAAACTGAACAAAGTTGGTATTTTGAGTTTTCAAAGTTTAGTTCAAAATTTTGAAGTAATTTTGAATTCCTTTTAAACCCTAATTGCCCCCTTTTCCATATTTCAAAATTTATGCAAAATTTGAGAAAACTTTCAATAGCTAGTTTGTAGATCTTGTTGAGAGGAACAAAAAGTCATGTACAAAGTTTTTCAAGTTGTTACATGATTTTAAAAGTAATTTTGAATTCAAATTTCAAAATTTGAAGCTGCTTTTCAAAAAAGTCATATTTAGAGGCAGATTTTGAAAATAGTCCAATTGAGAAAATTGTAGATCTTGAAAAATTAAGGGGGTTACTTTTTGGAAATTTTTTGAGTTTAGTTCAAATTTTGGGAGTAATTTGAAATTTTTCAAAACTAGGGTTAGGGATGAACGATGTCGGGCCAATCCACCTCTGCACGCCGAAATCGTTCAGCGCCGCACCGCCCACCGCTTGCGCCGAAGCCGACCAGCTGGGCACCTTCGCGACGTCGCTATCTACCTGTCCAACCCCTCCATGCCTATAAATAGCCCACCATCGTCGTTGTCTCCCTCTTTTTCCATTTTCGCGCCCGCCGAACGCGTCACCCCACCCGTCGTGGTTCATCGTCGTCGAGTCATCTTCCACCCAACCAGCTACCCTACCCTCTTCGTAATTTCCTAACCTCTCTCTACGGAATCCGGCCGCAATCGTTTCGCCGCGGAATCACCGCCACGATCTCGTCTTCCCGGCCGACGCCGCCGCGCCGCCCCGCGAGCACGCCGTCGTCGTCATCCTTACTCGGTGAGCTTTTGCTCACTTTTCTTCGTGTTTTCCCTCCTTTTCGATGATGTGCTCGTGGACGGCTAACTCATCCTCCCAACCGTGACCCCAGCACGCGCGGAACGTCGATCAGTCGCGCCGCCCGCCATCGCCGTCGACGACCCATCTCCGGTTTACCTCCGTCGAAGCTAAGCCCCACGCTCTGGTGAGCCTCTAGCCGCCCTCCGTCAATCAGTTTTCCGTTTAGACCCTCACCGGCGTCGGAATGGCGCCGCGCCGCCTCGCCTCGCGCGGCGTCGCGTGTCGCCCGGTGAGCTGTCCCGTCGGCAAGAGCGGATGCGCGCCGGGACATCACCAGCACATGGGTCGGCCCAACACCGCCCTTTGGGCGGGCTCGACACTTGTTTTTCCCCCGCCGGTCCGTTCACTGTTCATACTGGGCCGTGAACAGTAGTGGGCTTTGCACATCTTGGGCGATTTGAACCCGAAAGTCTTTTTCTATTTAAATTTTGTTTTTCCCTTTTAAATTCAAATGAATAGTGTAATGCGATTTTGTAAATTTCATATAAATTCAAATGTAGCTTTAAAAATTCTGAAAATTTTTGTGTAGCCTTCCCATGAGTATGTCTATCCATGAAAAATTTGAAACTTGAAATTTGAATACTTTTGGCATGATTTAAAAATACAAATTTTAATTCAAAAATGCATCTTCCTTGATTTTTAATAATTATTTTATTTATCCAAAAATCATGAAATTAATTTTGGTACTGTTTTAGGACATGACCTACCTGTACAAAATTTTTTGAGCCTGTTTTGAGAAAGTTAAAAATTTATTTATTTTATGACCTATCATTTCATGTGAAAAGCAATTTGTTTAATGCTTTCTAAATTAGGGTTTTGAGTAGCTTTTTGGGTTGTTTTGTGAACCCTACACCACACCACTGTCGGATGGTCTTTGAGAACTTCGTAGGCAATGGTGATGATATCTCGTAGGGTAGTCCAACGAGTTGGTTTTGTTGGGTTGCAACTTTATCGTGAAGGAAAGTTGTACTCAAGTTGTTTATCATTCCATGCATCCTTGCACCTCATGTTTTTATGCATGGCATCATATTAAGCATACATTATTCTTTCGTATAGTGAGCGAAGAGGATCGTGAATTGGTCGACCAAGTCATGAAGAGGGTTTTTCGTTGATTCGAATTCCGAGTATCGAGATCCGTTGTCCGAATCAAGCTTCTTCGCCGATCAAGGCAAGCCCCCGGATCATTTAAACCTTTCTTGAGTTTTTTACAAAGTTTATATCACCTTTGCTTTATGCTTTGCATTAGGTAATAGGAGTTGAGTGACAACCTAATTGATGCATTATCCATCCTTGATTATTACGATATCTACCTTGATAACTTTGTTTTGCTAAAATGCTGAGTGCGCTTAGCCCGGCTATAATAGTTAGACTTTTGAGTCAAAATGTGATAAGTCCCTTTTGATAGCCCGATGTGGCTTTTTGATGAGAAAGGATGTTATATGATGGAACCATACTGGGATATGGTTTTGAAATTGAGACCGGTCGGGTAATTTGCATTGAGAATGGAGTCTCAGTGTAGTATTTCCGGCTTGTCGATTAAGGACTTGAAACGTGTGAGCCTGTGTAACCGAGGCTATGGAACGCAATTTGCGCCTGAGGTCGTTGGACCAATGGCACGTCTGTCATGGGTGTCATCCCATCACAGTCGACCCTAGTTCCGGACACATACTCCGGTAAGCCTGATCTTGGGGGTGTCAAATCGGAAACGTACAACCGCGCACTGGGAGTGGAGAGATGGCGGGAGTACGTGTTACCCTCGTGGGTTAAAGTCCCGGATTGGAGGCGTACGGTACTCTCGGGTGGCGTAGGGCGCGCGGTTCCGTTTTGAGTATCCGGGAAAGGGTTGATATATGCAAGCTTAAGTGCTACATATGTCGTGTGGAAAGAACTCCCCAGCTGGGTTAATCGATTTCGAAATCGCCGTGCTTCTCGGATATGGAGACTCGGTTTCCCGCCTTACATTGAGATTTAATTATGGAACAATGAAGAAATGGAATAAGTGATGGAACTTCTACAAGTGTATGCTGTAGTATAAGATCACCTAGAATAGGTGAGAAACTACTTGAGAATAAAATATTGAAAGTAAGGATTTACTATTAGTAAGCTTTTCTGCAAAAAGGGTCCTTGATGCTTGCTAAAAAGCCTTACCTTGATTCCTATTAGACTAGCATTCCTGAGTCTCCTCCTATTTTTCTTTAGTCGGGTAAGACTTGTTGAGTACTCCGTACTTTCGGGGTTTGTTGACCCATGTTGCGGGGATCCGGGAGTCATGTTTGCACCTAACGTCTTTTTGCATGACCGTTCTTCCGGAAGAAAGTGATGAGGAGTGAGAGGTGAGACCCGTGGGTAGGGTCTAGTAGTGTCTTTTGTATAATAAACTTTCCGCTACTCCTACTTTAGTTTTTTGTAAAACTTGTTTCAAATAAATGATTGTAAAAGTATTGTAATATAAATCTTCCGCTGTTTTTCTCTGATTATGTATGAAAATTGTTGTAATACTGCAATAACCTCGTAACGGATCCTGGTTGGAAAAGTTAATAGTGCTTTTCGGATTATAGGTGCACATATGTGACTATTAAAGGTCGTTGAACCGATAATTAGTACATGTGGGCCCCTGTAATTTGGAAGGTTCTGTTACATCTTCAGTCATACTACAATACAACAATAGGGTGGAGTGGGTGAAGCCAGGTGACGTAGGTTAGTTTGACCTGCTATTGTACCCGGGTATTTTTAGGTATATATCTTATAATTTTACCAAAAAAAAAAATAAGTAGTAGGTATATACATATGTACAACATAGTTAATAATATTGCAATTCTCTTCATCATATTTATCCAAAAACAATTTATGGTAATTAATCTTGATGACAATATGGCTGCCCATTCAACAGGTATGGTCATTTTGTGGAGTGTCATTTTAATGGCCATACTTTGTTGTAATTAATAACAATTTATACTATGTTTAAACTTATAGATGGGAATACAACTAATGAATCAAATAAAAGTAGTGACCGGCTCCATAGGCAGACAACTTATGATACGGCTTTCAACAATTATCAAATTTTACTTACTCTGCTAATTAAATTATTTATTTGTGCGATGACTGCAACTATAGTGACATAGTTTGCTCATTGTATGGTTTAATTTGCACTTTATGGTTATATATGTAGACGGTCTGGTATATACCTTTAAGCAGCATTGGTGGCACTGATGACGTGGATGACATTGACATTGAGAAAGATATCAATACACAGAATGAAACAGGTACACTTTTATATCCATTGCTTGAGATTCTGGTGAATCGTGCATGTTTTTGTTTATTACAACTGTGCTTAGACACCATCCTAGCGCGTGTTGATTAAAGTGTCATTCCATTATATATAGATTCTGAAAATGCAGCCAATTCTATCAAGGTTGTCACATCCTCAAAAGAGCGTAAGCGTGGTCGTGACATAGCACGATTTGTTTCAATGGATACTGAACAAAGGGCGCTACTAAACAAGAGACATGTGAGTTGTATGCAACAAAAAGTCTGCAAATATGTTGCAGATGATTCCAAAGGAGATTGTTCAGTCAACAGGTATGGTAATAATATTGATTACTTTACAAAAAAATATTATGGTGCCATAGGATAATTATTATATCATTTAGACGCTCATGTCTCTTTAATTACCTAATTATAGTGTGCTCTCCTATATGATGATAACCATCATCTGTGTCTAATGCTTGGCAGGAGGCGTTGGGTTAAATTAATGTTTTTATCCCACCATGATTGCGCTAATTGTCAACGACCTACAAGAGTTGTTAGTGAATGATAGAGGCATCTCTTCTGATTGTTTTACTTAGGTGTCCGCTTTCAGGCAGCTTGAGAGTACAAAACAATAAAACGATACAATATTATCATGAAGTGTCACATGGACCCATGCTTCCGTGTAAGAACAAGTTTATAATTATTATGTTATACAAGAATAAGAGTAATATATAGATTATGTTTTAATTGTTGTTCTTCTAATTATAATTTTATAATAAAATAAGTTAAGTTATATTAATCCTAACACTAAGATATCCTTCTATTAAAAATAGTACATTATTGCGTTGTAGGTACCTAAACTATTTGGTTTTTTCACAGATGGATTCTCTAACTAAAAAAAACGTAACTTTTGGATCTTTGGAACTGATGTAACTTCTGGGTACTCAACTAAAAACGTAACATTTAGGTACTCGAACTTTACTTACGTAACTTCCGGTGCGGGCGACGGAGCTGCTACATGCTGCGGGTACGGTACCTAGAAGTTATGTAAGTATAGTTCGAAAGAACCTAAAATTACGTTTTGGACTACCCGAAGTTATGTTATTACAGATTCTAGTATTCAGAAGTTACGTTTTTTTTTTGGTTGGAGTACCCATGTGTGAAACGTCAAATAGTCTAGGTACGTGTAATTTACTCTAAAAAATGTGTGCTTTGTTTCCGGTTGCTTGCATTGTGAGACTGTCTGTCTTGTCTCTTCCTCGTCTACTCCCTCCGTCCCACTGACTTTTGTCACCCCGGTTTCCGTGCCATCTTATTCGATGCTTCATCTTATTCAAAATTTTTGCATAAATATAATTTATGTTTTTACAACTTATTTTATCAATGAAGATACTTGAATATTGATTATTTTATTTTTATGATTTCGCGTAAATATTTTGAATAAGACGGATGGTCAAAGATGAAGTTCAAAAAAGTCAAAAACGGCGAAGTTCATGGGACAGAGGGAGTACTACATACTCCCTCCGTCACTTTATGTATGTCGTTCGAGAAGCGTGTTTGTGAAGGAAACACGGTTTTCTAGAGACAAATATTTCTGGATAGAGGGAGTAGAATACAACTTTTGGTTGAGTCTAACAGTGCTATTCGCACTGCGTTGGTCATGGCCTCCGTGATGAACCCATTGGTCATGGCTTCTCGAACTTAATTCCTAGGTGAAACTGTTTGAGGAAAAAAAATAGCAAGAAAGAGTCACTATTCCAGCTCGGTTTGGGTCATCAATGTCTTCGTATACTTCCTCTGTTCCAAATTGTAGGTCGTTTTGGCTTTTCTAGATGAATTTTTTTGCTATGTATCTAGATATAGTGTTTAACTAGGTGCATAGCAAAAGCAATGTATCTAGAAAAGTCAAAATGAACTATAATTTGGAACGGAGGGAGTACTAAATTACCATCATAATCTGTATTGATCATGAGAATCGCCAATGACCGGACTATATATGGGCTCCGTGCTTCGCGTGTGCATGCATCATTGATTCTGAACGATCTTTGAACTGGCCGCCCGACTCACATGGACAATAGACTAGGATTTAGGACCCCGGCCCAAGCGAAAGCGATTGGGCGACGTACGGTTGACCCTGAAACCATGCATAAGAACTAGTTATGAATTACGACTCCAATCACTCATTGATATGAATGAGTTTTCTTATATGCATGTATGGATCATGCAACTCTGACTCAACTTTACTTGAAAACTACATGGGGACTGAAAGTGAGTTAGGATATCATGAAGTCAGTCATTTCAGGGATAATCATCATCTCTTTTTGTATCCATATATAAGTATAGCATACTCCCTCAGTTCCAAATTATAAGACAACTATTGTATATATGAGTTGGCTCTTATTATTTGACTTACAGCCAAACACTAGGTACTATTATTAATCATCATCTTATATCAAATTATCACAGGCTAGAATTGTCGAAAACCTAGGGCACAATGTGTGACTGGGATGGAAGCGCCGCCGCATAGCAGGATCGAAAGGTCAAATAGGAGAATTTTTTTGTCCTGATTGAAGCTCAGTGAGGGATGGCGGGGCTCGCTAACACCACGAGAGAGACCTGTTATTAGACGTGCAATTGTGAGTTTTGTTAATTAATAGCACTGTTTATGATTTTTATAATGACAGAGGTGGGGAATTTGTTTAGAAAATATAGATCTAATGTCTATTAATATTAATGGTGATTAGAGCTAATCACACTACTACAGAAATTGATTTTACATGGTGTTTGGATTTCATTTTCCGTGGCGGGCATTTAAAAAACCGCCCGCGGTTAATATCATGATTAACCGTGGCGGTTATTTTCTATTTTGCGTGACGGTTATTATGACCGCCATGGTAAATCGATTAACCGTGGCGGTTTTTATAAAAACCCGCCACGGTTAATTAGGTCCGATTGTCCAAATCCTGAGGCCCAAAATCAACTTCCAAAAGCCCATATCCACCCATCTTCCCGGGCTCATATATATTGGCGAGCTAGGGTTCAGCATCCATCTCTCACCCACTCTCTCACCACTCTCACCCGGCCAGCACCCCTTCCCCTCCTTCCCGAGCGCACCCGGCCCCCTTCCCCTCCCTTCCCTTCGCTCCTCCTCCTCCCCGGCCCCTTCCTTCCTCGATGGCGGCGGCCAAGGGACGCCCCTCCCCATCCCGGCGACGGCGGCTCCCCTCTCAAGCGGTTCCGACGGCGGCGCCGGATCGAGCGGCGGCGGCGGCCCCTCTCCAACCAAATCTCGGCGGCGGCGGCGAATGGAAGCGGCGGCGGCGGATCCGGTCAAGGGCGGCCGGATCCCGACGGGCGGCGTCCCTTCCAGCGGATCCCGACGCGGCGGCGAGTGGAGCGGGAGCGGCGGCGGAAAGGTGGGCGGCGGCGGCCGGATCCCGCCGCGTACGGACGGATCCGTCCAAGGGCGGCCGAATCCCGACGGCGGCGTCCCTCTCAAGCGCATCCCGACGGCGGCGGCCGAAATGGAGGCGGTGGCGGCGGATCCCGGCGGCGGCGGGCTGCCGGATCCAGATCCGGGCCCTGGATGGGCTCCCCGCACGGGCTCGGGTTTTTTTTTTATTTCATTAACCGTGGCGGGCAAAATAACCGCCACGGGAAGTTCTTTCATTTTCGTGACCCTACCACCGTGGCGGGCATAAAAACCGCCACGGAAAATCCATTTTGCCCGCCATGCAAGTTACTGTTATGTAGTAGTGTCAAATAGATGGCCGGATCTTTCTAATTTTAGTGAGAATTTTAAGAGTTTGTCTTTTTTTTTTTTTTGTACATCTAAAGAGAATTAATGTTAGTAATAGTAAATTGTAAGGATTTTTTTTTCGAAGACTACATCTAGGGAGAATTAACGTGGTGTCTTCATTAGAGACTATGAGTTTCATAATGCCGTAGGTGGGTAATTTGTTTAGAAAATGTTAATCTAATGGCTATTAATTCATGATCTTCCTAATTTTTATGAGAATTTTAAAGATTTATCTTTTTTTCTGGTATATCTAGGGAGGATTAATGTGGTTGCTCCATTAGAGTCTTCAATTAATAATAGTAAAAAATTATTAGGGTTTGTCTACTATATAATTGGGTCATGTGTTGTCTCCCGTCCCCAGGTGAGGCAAGGATAAAAATTACCCGATTCTACAAAAAAGACAAAATCAGGTGATTTAAAGCCATCAATCACCTGGTTTACAAAAACTGTAAGATCCAAATCTAATAGACCAGATAAAAACAAATTAACAGATTATTTTGATGAAACACAAATTACATAATTCAAAAGAAAAAGATCAAAAGTATTTGCAAACAAAAATATATTAAAAAACAAAATTATTTCCATGGAAGTAAAATTTGGACGAAAAACTTCGAAAGCTTCGTTAGCTTCGTGGCAAAGCAAAGAACGATAATGAGCCAAGCCGAGCCAAGATTTTAGCGTTAAGCGATAACGAGCCAACCCCGAATCGAGCCACGGTTTTAGGGAAAATATATCATAATTTATATTAGTTTTGTGTTACTCCACATTTTACACTCTATAAATTGTTGATAAGTTAGCACATATAAGTATTTTGTTTAATTTAAAATTGTTGGATGTATTATTTTATAGTATTATTATTTTCAAGTTTTATATAAATTTAAATTTTATATTTTATGCATTTATTATACCCGGCTCGCGAGCTTAACGAGCCAAAAAAGCTAATGAGACGAGCCGAGCCAAAAGCTTGTTAAGATAACGAGCCGAGCTAGGCTATCCAAACTTTACATGGAAGCCAAATTAGAAAATACCAAAGAGGAACCAAATAAACGTAGAAAAAATCATGTACAAAGAATAGCTAAATTATTTTACTACTTCTATTTAGGTGTTAATTTTGTGTTCAGTTAGTGTAAATTGGTTATTCGTAAATACCAAAGAGGAACCAAATAATTCGCTTCTACTCCGTACTTACACAATTGATTGTACTACAGTAGAGGTCAGAAATGCAAAAGCATTGTCAGGAGGCAGAAGAGGTAGAAGAAGCTGCTGCTATTGCGTCAGGGCGGGCGCAAGCTCTCCTCCGTGGCCCCCTGGCCCCTACCGTTGGACTCTAGCACTGCCATGCACACATGTGATCGTGAATGCACCTCACCACCTTCGTTTCCGTTTCCGTTGTTGAGCACCACCTCTGGGACTGGGACTGGGAGCGGCGGCTCGCTGCATCTCACCACCTTCCTTCGGTCTGGTTTGCAGGAATCTGGCTGCACAGGTGCATAATTGCATTTATACAAACTTACTTCCTCTGCTCCCAACTAAACATTATTTCTTTATTTTTATAAACTTTTTGTTTGACCATTTATCTCATTTAATTTTTTTGTAAATAATAAAATAAATAAGCTCTAAAAATATCAATAATAAAACAACTCATAATAAAATGAATTATATTTACAGAAAATTTTGAATAAAACAAACGATTAAACAGAAGTTTATAAAAATCTAAAAATCTAATTAAAAGGACACTCTCAATGAGTGGGAGTGAGTACAAAAACTGGAAAATAATAATATGCCTTCAATTTCTTGTGTGTAAAGAGACTAGAGAGTACTACATGGTTCTGTTCTGCTATATATAGCACTGAGATCACAAGCTCAAGTGCGCGGTTACTGCTGCTCTCTCTTCCCAGCAGCCATGGCATCCAACCAAGCCAACGCCGGCGACGAGCAGCAGAAGCTGTCGCCTTCCGGCCTCCCGGTCCGCGAGATCCCGGGAAGCTACGGCGTGCCCTTCTTCTCGCCGCTGCGGGACCGCCTGGACTACTTCTACTTCCAGGGCGCGGAGGAGTACTTCCGCTCTCGCATCGCCAAGCACGGCGGCGCCACCGTGCTGCGCGTCAACATGCCGCCGGGCCCGTTCCTCTCCGGCAACCCCCGCGTGGTCGCCGTCCTCGACGCGCGCAGCTTCCGCGTCCTGCTCGACGACTCCTGCGTCGACAAGGACGGCACGCTCGACGGCACCTACATGCCCTCCTCGCCCTCTTCGGCGGCCACCGCCCGCTCGCGTTCCTCGACGGCGCCGACCCACGCCACGCCGCGATCAAGCGCGTCGTGATCCGCCTCGCGGCCGCGCGGATGCACCACGTCGTGCCGGCGTTCGGCGCCTCCTTCACCGCCACGTTCGACGCCGTCGAAGCCGAACTCGCGTCCGGCGCCGGCGCGGGCGTGGAGTTCAACAAGCACAACATGCGCCACATGCTGGACTTCACCTGCGCCGCGCTGTTCGGCGGGAAGCTGCCGAGCAAGGCCATCGGCGACGGCGCCGCGGCGAAGGCGTTCAAGTGGCTCGCCTTCCAGCTCCACCCGATCGCCAGCAAGGCCATCCGACCATGGCCGCTGGAGGAGCTGCTCCTCCACACCTTCCGCCTCCCGCCCTTCCTGGTGCGCCGCGACTACGCCGAGCTGACGGCCTACTTCGCCGACGTCGCGGCGAGCGTCCTCGACGACGCCGAGAAGGCCGAGCCGGGCGGCGCCTTCACGCGCGACGAGCTCCTCCACAACCTCATCTTCCTCGCCATCTTCAACGCCTACGGCGGGTTCAAGATCTTCCTGCCGCACATCGTCAAGTGGCTCGCGCGCTGCGGGCCGGAGCTGCACGCCAGGCTCGCCGCCGAGGTCCGCGCCGTCGTCCCACTCCCCCACCGGGCATCGGTACCGGAACCGGCCACGCGACGACGAACGTCACCCTGTCCGACGTGGAGAAGATGCCACTGGTGAAGTCCTTCGTGTGGGAGACGCTGCGGATGAACCCGCCGGTGGAGTTCCAGTACGGGCGTGCACGGCGGGACACGGTGGTGGAGAGCCACGACGCGGCGTACGAGGTGAAGAAGGGCGAGATGGTGTTCGGGTACCAGCCTCTGGCGACGCGCGACGAGCGCGTGTTCAAGCGCGGCCGCGAGTTCGTCGCCGACCGGTTCGCCGTCTGTTCGGACGACGACGAGCGGCGGCGGCTGCTGGAGCACGTGGTGTGGTCGAACGGGCCGGAGACCGGCGTGGCCGCGGAGGGGAACAAGCAGTGCCCCGGGAAAGACACGGTGGTGGCGGTGGGAAGGCTGATGGTGGCGGAGCTGTTCCGTCGGTACGACACGTTCGTCGCCACCGTGGTGGAGAGCCCCGTGGAGCCCGTCGTCACGTTCACGTCGCTGACGAGGGCTTCACCTGCCGCCGCCGCCGCCGCCGCGGGCCATGAATGACAGCTAGCGTCGTCAAGCCGGACCTGATGGATGATCATGCACGCACAGTGCTGTGTGTCCTGTTGTCCTTGTCTTCTGTGTGTGATACGTACTGCACGTATGTAGTTCCGTCATGTGCTTTGTTTGCTATTAGTGAGGATGTCGACTTTGGTTTGTAAACTCTTAGAGGAGCCCTTCTAAATTATATCTGTTGTAGCTATTTTCAAATTCAAAACACTTGCTACTACTGTGTAACTGTATGTCATGCTTTTTGTGAGCTACTAAGTACTCTCCCGTTTAATCAAATTATAATTTCATTTTCAATTTTTACCTTAAATTTGATCACTTGTTAGCTTCAAAAAAATTTGTTTTTAAGTCATTTTAATATCATTTATTAATAAAACAAGCCATAACAAAAGAAATAAAATTTTGTACAAAATTTTAAATAAGACTAGTGGTCAAAGTTATTGAAAAAGCTAAACTACAATTTGAAAATTTAGTACTATATAAAATAGCTGATGGAGGAATCATTGCTTCGATTAATTTTCATTCTTCAATTTGTACTTACATGTTTTTATCGGTTGTTAACTGAATTGACTTTAAGATTGCTTGAAGAGGATAGATATAGTTATTTTTTTTTTGTGAGCTACATTCCACAAGTTGCAACTACTTGCAAGTGTTCACAGAGTAGTGAGCATGTGAGCGGTTGTAACCAAGTCCCAACCACAGTTGCCCTCAGCTATATATATATAGACCACCACATTCCATATCTTGAAGCATACCGATTGAAGAAAAGTTGTTTTATTACCTTGTTGGGCCGATTCACACGATCGCCGAAAGCATAATTTTGTGCGCAAGTGTGTCAATGTATATGTTCAAACTATGAACTAAGTCAGAAACTAGTACTTGTGAAATAAAGGAACCCCAAAATACACGTAGAAGAAAACAACAACATCACTTAATCACAGCTCTTCGACTAAAAGATCTACTCGAAAGCCCACTGATCAAAGCAACAAGTTCTGCAACTGCAGCTTAATTCCTGAATAATCCTGCCGTGCACACCAGAGGTAAGCTTCAATTCAGAGACGATAGAGTCCATCAACTGGGCCAACGAGGACGCACCATCATTGAAGATTTGAAGGCTCTGTTACTTTCCTTCTTTCCAAACCGTACGTCCATGAAATCAACAGGACCAGGCGACGGAATTGACGAGACATCAGAAGAGTGAACACTGAACAAATCACTCAATCAGGATGTGATCCATCATTTCTGATATTTGGCCACAGAGTCAGAGTGCATGTTGATCATCGTCTATATCTTCGATCGCTCTTTATTTGGATTTGTTTTGCAGCCCGAGCTGAGCCAATGAAAAAAGGTGAATCCCAATCGAAAAAAATCATCATATCTTGTATCTTCACGTCAAGATCCACTGTTCATCATGATCTGTCCTGCAGCCCGAGCTGAGCCAATAGAAAAGGACTTCCCAATCGAAGAAAACTTGTTATTTTAGCTTGTTGGGTAGTTCACATGCATCAAGATCACCGATTCACCCTTAATCCTTTGTGTGCTAGTGTGTGTATGTTTATGAATTCAAATTGTGGACTGAAACTCAGGACATAATTATCTTAGCTCATTTGGCACAGGTTTCTTGTGGTGAAACAAAACGTCCATCCATCCCAAATTATAAGATGTTTGATTTTTTTGACACCAAGTTTGATGAACTAACGTCTTATTCAAAAAATTATGCAAAAATCTCTTTTATTGTGGCTTTGTTTATTAATAAAAGTTCTTCAATAATGACTTAAACTTGACTATATTTGCATGGATCAATTTTTTTTTTTAATAAGATGAGTGGCCAAACTTGAGCTCGAAAATTGTCAAATGTCTTATAACTTGGATGAAGTGAGTTTGACTTTTTTTGCAGCTCTTAAGAACCGTTTCCAAAACATTGGCAACATTTCGAAACTTGACTTAACCTTGATTATATTTGCACATATTAAGGCAGGTCGTCAAATGTCAATAAGCTAATCTAGCCCAGATCGGTGGCAGGTGTCAGACCATGTTCTCCAGATTCTTTTGATCTGTGATATCGCTCATATTCTTGTCGTTGTGTATAGATGTATTGTTAGTAGATATGTTTGATCCTCTTCTTCCACAGTGGAATCACCAAAAAAAGTGTGTTAATAAGAATTTAGGTCACAAACCAACTGTGGTGCCCTAGACGTGCAGCGAGAGAGATAAAAAAAATTAAGGTCGACTAAGAAATCACATGCACATCTGATGTTCATTTTTCCCTAGAAAAGCCTACGAATACCTCTCGGGAAGACCCATCGGAAGAATCAATCAGCTTTTAAGACCACCCAGACCACCCAAAATGTCTACAAACCTCATAGAGAGAGGTGTTGGATAACAGGGGGAGCTCTTCCAACTCCCTATTGTCCATCACCTCTCTCGAAGAGTAAATATAGGACAAAAGGGTAATAGGTTGATACTTTGATCGATTTCACGGAATGAATACCTCAATTGGTTGTGATCCCTTGATACATATAGAGAGGGTGATTTTATTTGATCCTGTTCGGATGCACCACAATTAAAATTAGCCAACTAAAATTCATATGTGGTGCATCCACATAGCCCAAGCTAAATCCATCTAAACTTTAGCTAGAGCTAAAATATTCACAATCTTTTTAGTTGTTTTAACCTAGCTAAAACTAGCTAAAAGGCTTAAAGGCCTCAATGACCAAATTACCCCATCTAAAATTTTTAGATAGACTCCCAACTAATGTTTAGCTATCTAAACGATAAAATTATTGAGGTGTGGTATGGTCAATTTTCATTCCAAACATCCATAATCCTAATCTTTACTTTGCTAAATTTTAGGTCTAGCAATTAGCTACGTAGCAAAGTTTTAAAAAACCTATCCACAATAAATCTGTAGGTTTCATACGTGATTGGATAAGTTCCCGTTCCCATCGAAATAAATTTGATTTCGACTTAGACTGTTAAAGCTTTGATTTAACCTGTTTCTGAATCCGGTTTAGCCAGTTTCTTCAGGGAGCACGTCCGTGGTACGCAAAAACTTCAAAGTTGCATTTTCTTCGTTTGTTTTTTCAGGATTCAAATCTTTGCATCATCTTAAATTAGTTGATATATATACACTACATGTTATTCGCTCGACGAAAGAACATGAACTGTGTTTAGTATACAGCAAACTACTAATAATATGAACTGTTTAGTAGCTTGGTAATACTGACAAAAGCACGTACATATTCGAATACTCATCAACCAAATCCAATAGTGATCGAAAGAAAAAACCTAAGCCCTCCTTTTCCGGTTTCTAATACGTTTCTCCAATGAAAAATGTGCTGAATCCTATGAAATTTTTACAAAATTTCTGTGAAATTCATGTGTTCAAAAAGGGCCCTAAGAAGTGAAACTAGTGCCAGCCAAGTTTGAGAAGCTGCTCCGGCCTGTTGCTCTCCGGCGGCCCTTCCTGAGGAATGCAGTGAACGTTCTTGGCCGCCCACGCCTGGTCGCGGTTCATCCTCATCACCTTGTCCTTGGTCTTCAAGCTGAGCTTCCTCCTGGCGATGGACAGCGTGCTCTTCTCGTCGGCGCCGGCGTCGAAGGTCTCCTTGAACAGCTTGTTGCCCCTGACGTGGCTGAGGAACCCGGCGGCGAGGAACCGGCGCAGGAAGTTGAGCTGCACCATCTTGGCCCACGTCGACACCTTGATCGACTTGCGCCGGTCCGACGACGTCTGCAGCGCCTTGTTCGGCCGCTCGCCGCGCTCCATGTACGCCGACACCAGCCGGAACAGCTCCTTCTGCTCCACGAGCAGCGCCCTGTCCGCGCCCTTGCCGCCGGCCTCGGCGGCCAGGTCCGACACCCGGACCTTCACCGCGTCCATGTCCTTGCGCGGGGTGTACTGCGTCAGGTTCAGCTCCACGCACACCGCCAGCGCCTCGCCGGCGGCCATCCGGACGGCGCGATCGTCGGCCTGTAAAAAAACCCGCGAGGGACGCGACGGTCGCGGCCCAGCCGGCGCGGTCCGCCTTCCGCTGCGCGTCCGTGATGGTGGCGGTGGTGAGCAGGAACGTCCACGTCGAGAGCGCCGCCGCGGTCACCTGCTGCTGCTGGGCGGCGCTCGCCTTGCCCGCCGAGACCGTCACCTTGGGGTTGGAGGACCTCGACGAGTTCGCCGGGCACACCACGCCCCAGATGGCCTTGAGCGAGCGCTCCACATCCTCCGTGCCCAGCGCGCCGGCGAACGTGACGGCCGCGAGGCAGTCGAGCACGGCGGCCGCCGTCGTCGGGTCCACGGACAACGACAACGACAACGGCTGCTGCAGCGTCCGGGCGAGCGTCGGGAACGACTCGGCCAGGACCTCCGTGGCTCCACCGCCGTGGAGGGTGAGCGCGAGGAGTCCGACGGCGCGGTACGCGAGACGGGCTTCCTTGGCGAACGCCGCCGGAGCGGCGGTCCCTTTCTTGATGGAGACGCCGCAGACGGCGAAGATGACGAGGGGCCTGCCGTCGGAGGCCTCGTCGAGCGGCACGACGCTGCCCTCGAGCGCGCCGACGAGCGACGCCAGCGCGGCTTCCCGCGTGGCCCCGGACGAGGACTTGTCGTGGAGCGCCGCCACGCATATGTCCAGCAGCTCCAACGGGTCCGTCACGTCCTTGGGGTTGAAGCTGACGGACGGTGCCGACAGCGCGGCCTTCGCCGCCGACGCCGAGCCGCCTGCCTTCTTGCCGCCGCCGCCTTCCTTGTTCTTGTGACCCATTGCCGGCCTGAGAGGGATCGAGCTGATTCCTAGCTGGTGCTTCTGGCCGGAGATTGGCTGGACGGCTGGCGCGCTGGCAGTTGCGGCGAGCGACGTGCGGCGGACTCGGCGACGGCGATGCGATGGGGGTGCAGAGGATGGCTGGCACGACGAGGATTTGTAGTGCGAGGGTGGGAGGCGGAGGCGGAGACGGAGACGGAGACGGTGTCCGAGTCGGAGGGGCTTGCGTGGGAGCGTGGAGGTGCTGGATGGAGACGAGCCGTTTGCGTGGAGGTGCTGGAAAGAATTGGCGCCCCGCCGCCGCCGGAACCAGACGAGCCGTTTGGAGTTCGGAGATGGAATTCCTTCGGAGATCAGCGCGTGCACTGATGGGCTCATGGGCCAGTCCAGGAAAGCATGTAGTTGGGCCTCACAGGATCGTTGCTACGGGTAGTAGGGCCGCGGAACAGGCTGAATGGGCTTTGTAAGCCCAACACAGAATGCTTGGCATTACCAGCTTCGTCATGTAATCTCAAAAAAAAAAAAAAAAAAAAAAAAAGCTTTATCATGTGCAAAAGAAGATTAGTACTGTACACTCATGATTTGAATTTATCCCTTCAAGAAAAGGAAAGGAAGTGACTACTAATCATCATTCGGCCGATTTCTATATGTGCATCAGGCGATTTTTTTTTTTCATCTAGTAGAAACAGGAACGTGCACATGGAGCCAATAAAGTAACAAGAACAAGCGAGCACCAAAAAATTTGAACGATTTTTCTGATATGCAAAAGACAAATTTTCTGAAAGAAAACAACCACAAAAAATTTGCTTCTCTTTAAACTGGTTGTACCTGGTTTTATCAGAATGGGATTCTCCTAAGCACTCTTAACATTCAAAAGTGGGCCGAAAGAGATAAACCCACAAAGAGAAGCCAGCCGAGACAGAAAAAGAAACAAGAAGGCTGATGACGAAAGAAAAATCAGACGACTGATGAAGAGAAATTTCGAGAAAAAAAAAACTCCTGATGTGAATTTGTTTGTCAATAATACTTTGCAGATCAATTGCGTAGGGTTGAAGATCATGTACTCTCTGTGTCTTTTTAATTCATGCTACTCAATTTTTCTTAAGTTTAATTAGATTTGTAAAAAAAAATATTAGTAGTATTTATATATCTCTAAATAAGTTGATTAACAAACCGATTCGACGATCTATCTAATAATGCTAATTATGTATAATAAATATCAATATTTTTGATATATTTGGAATCTTAAACATTAATACTTTTATATATTTGGTCAAAATATATTTGGGTTCACTCTCTCACCATGTTTGGCACAACTGGGCTCGCCAAAAAAAAAAAATTGACAGGCCTTCTCTCTCACATGCACCCGTACACGTTGTTGTCTATTTTGGAACCCTCACATTGCGGCGCATGCACTGCACGGTCCGTGGCGCCGCATGCACTGGCGCTGACGGACCGGGCCCACGCTCACCCACGCCAAAGACCGGTCAACGCCAGCCCGCCAGCGTGGAAGCGCCCGGGTCACGCCACATGCGATGGCGTGACATGTGTAAAAAAATCGCGCCACCGAGAGCTGGCGCGACCAAAAAGGGATATGCAGTGCAAATTTTTTCAAAGCAGGGACGGATTTGAATTTTTTTTAAAAAAAGGCTAAATTTCACAAAAAAATCCCCATTTGGTTTATACTAGCAAAACATGCCCGTCGCGTTGCGGTCTGTATGCATCGGGGCGCACAATTTGTTGATACTTACCTAGACGACTTGCGATTTGAATATATATCTTGGAGTCAACTTTTGTAGTACCTAGAAATATAGTTTTGTAAATCATATATCAACCTTTTGTTTTAAAATTAGACTCTACACCATGGTTAGACACGTCATATTAACTAACTCATATAAACATGGGCAAAATATATGTTCTAATATGTCTCTTCGCACCATTGCAGGCACTGTAGCCTCACAGAATTTCTCCCTTTGCTAGTACTTCCACATGATCAAGCCCCTAATAATAAAGCACAAAAATTTATGTCAACCCGCCCCGGCCCAAAAGTTGACTCCAAGATATATTCAAATCCCAAGTCGTCTAGGTAAGTATCAACAAATTGTGCGTCCCGATGCAACGCACGGACATATTTTGCTAGTAAAAGGTAAATAAGAAAACAACAGATACAAGATTGGACTCGTTGGGTGTTATCTAAACATTGTCACGACAAAATCAAAATTAACTCGAGCAACTCCGACAGTTTGCCATTTGGGTTAACCCCACAAAATAAATGAAAAGCAAGAAACAAAAAATTTGCGGCCCACTTGCCAACATCCAGTAGGCCGGGTGCTCGTCCTCGTCGTCACACGCCGTGAGAAGCTTGGCAATGTCGTCCATGGTCGGCCTGTTGCTGATCCTCTCCTCCATGCATAACAAGGAAATCCGAACCATTTCCATGGCCTGGCGGGGATTGAACTGCCCCTGCAACCTCCCATCCACCAAGGGCACGATATCCCCGGTATCAACCACCTGCCTCAGCAGTTGAGCGATCTGCGACATCTCCAGCCGCTCAGCAGCTAAGCCGCGGATTGGACAATTTTTTTAAAGTTAAATGCGCTATAGTTCATTCGTTTTATAGCTGACATTGTATAGTCTGTGCCTCCTCTACCCTTTTGTGCTCGTTAGACACACATTAACCGTGTTAGAGGCTTAGAGCTAGCTTACAACATGGTATGCTATAGCTGACATAGTAGATCTTTGAGCTCAGGTGTGCTACTGTTCCCATTGGTGTAGGCCATCACTACTTCAACGAGTGTGCGGTTGAGTCCGCCGCAATTCAAGGTTGAGTCGGTAACACCGGTCTGAGTTCGATTCCCTGTTACAAGCGAATAAAAACAGGTCTGAAAAAAATACATAAAAAAAGGGTGGGGCTTCCCCTCTTGATTTTCTTTTTCAAACCTGGCTTCAATTCCCCTTGCGCCACCAGACCTTCATTATGTCATACAGTCCTCAGCGGTCATGCTGCTAAGGAGCCTTACATGTCAGCTACTCTATATATCCATCTAAAAGTAGTTGACACTTTAGCTACAAATCTAGAAAAGCCTCTAAAATGAAGTGTTTTGAGGCCGGGGGAGCATAATACTCTACTCCCTCCGTTTTGAAATAGAAGTCGTTTTGGAAAAGGCTTGGGTCAAACATTTGGAATATAAATGGTGAATAATTTTTAAGTCATTGAGTTTATAAATATGAAAATCATATAAATGGATTTGTCTCGAAAATTACTTTCATAAAAATATACATATATAACTTTCCAATGAATATTTTTATAGAAAAAAGAAGTCAAAGTAGTGTTTTGGAGACCGTATCGCTGTCCTAAACTACTTCTATTTCAATATGGAGGGAGTACGTAACACCAGGACTAGTTAGCCTGAAGTCCCAAATGTCAACTATAATAAGTCAACGATAACGTGTCAGTGCCTTCTTTTTACCCGCCGCCCGTCGCACGGCACGACTTGCGTACGTTGAAATCGCTACGACGACGTTCCTCGCTTTCTTTGAGCAGGCGAGTTAGTTGAGCAGAAAGTTTATTTTCTATTTACACAAGCGACGATACGAGAGTACGAGACAGGCAGGCAGGACGCACCGCACGGGGTCCTTTTGCTTCGTTCCGTTCGCGGGTAGATTTGGTTGGCTGGTCCAATCATTAAGGGCCGAGGCTAATGGAGGGTGGGGTGTCAACGTTGGTGCGTGCGGCGGCATCGATGGGTCACCGGCGATGTTCCGCCGAGGGGACCAGGCCCAGGGGCAGGGGGGAACTAGCGAACCAACCCCAACCCGGAATAATTGCGCGAAACGGCAGCAGCGACGATGTTGCACGGCCAAAGGCGGGAGGCGCTCTGCACGTTTGGGATGGGTGCTTCCGATCCATCCGCTTGCTTCTTCGTCCGTCCCTCGGGACCAGTACCTAATCTAATCTACCGAGCATTGCGTCGCATCGAGCATCGCTGGTGAGTGATGACGGCTTGCAGGTGCATATTATGCTGCTACCCGCCTAGCCGCATAGGCCTTCTCATCTCATCTTATCAAACAGGCGCGACGTTGTCGAAAAAGACCTGTATGGGTGTTGGGGGCCGCCGGGTGGGGGTGAAGAGACCTCTTTTTGTGAAGAAACCAATCAAAATGGCCTCTTTGTTAAGATATAGAGAGAAGATTTGTGCTCAAAAATCATTTTGTATATTTCTACAACCTGCTCTGATTTTGGATTCAAAATTTCAAATACCATTTCTCTAAATATGACACAGATAATAAGTAATTAAAATCAGCAATACACCAATATGAACCATTCAGGGACGTTGTGCGGTCCTCTAGGAGGCAGAACGTGCCCAAGATCGTTCCCCTACTCGTTGTTCGCTTTGCGGGGGACGAGTTGGGTGATGCCGACACGGAGTCGACACCGGCGTTGCCCGCCGCCTCTATTCCTCACCAGCCCCCGGATCCAGTCGTCGTCACCGTATGTATGTGTGTGTGGTGGGGGGGGGGGGGGGGTTCTCTTGGGAAGCACGCCACCATGCCCTCTGCTGCTTCTGTCTAGAACTTCCTGTCAGCGGTCACCCTGCTGCTTGACGAGCCCGTCCTCGGCGGCCGCCCCACCCTCTGCTCGTCCAAAATCACCGATGAGGATTGGACCATGAGACGGTCCCGCCTCGTTGCAAAACAGGAGCAACGCGATCCACAACCGGAGCGGAAGACGTTGTTGGTGTTGCTTAGCAAGCTTGAGGGACGCCCGGTCGAGGCGGCGTCAGACACTCCAGTCCCCGAGCTAGCGAGCAAGTTCCGAAATCACTTTGGCGACGACGGATCGTCCGGCAAGTGACAACGTTTGCACGAGCTCTTCCCCTTCCGCTTCTCCCCCCAATCTCGTCGCACAATAGTTTACCTTTTAATTAAGTACAACTGTATCGCATCGCCATTTAAGCTGGTGATTTTTGTTTGTGTGCTTTTGTGTGTTGTGTCCAATTGTTTTGGATCTTTTGGCTAAAGCGTGTGACGTGTAAATTTTTCCCCCCTTAATGCAATAGGTGTCAATGGTCACAGCTTTTGAAAAAAGCAATACGCCAATACGTACACCGGAAAGAAAGCCATGCTCTGCCCAGATGCACCAAACATGCCATGCAACGACATGGCGACACCGTCACATGCACAACAATGCCATACGGATATACAATTTTGTCCACAACAACAGTGCCCCTCACAAGTCACAAGGCCACTAGATTTCCTGGCAGGTTGGGGCAATGACGAGAGGGGGATCTTGGAGGTTACCACCGGGGACATGTTTCATAGTTGTCCTTCCTGTAACTTATGCATGAGCTTACCAGAGCCTCTCTCAGCAACAGATTGTCGTTTGCTATCATGGAAACCCTTTTGCAGGTACACCTCGTGAAAATAGAGTGCGTAAGCCAATGGACGTGCATGTTATGGTCTTCGTCACTGTAGAATCTGCCTGCAAGGAAACAATATTGACCGCTAGCAACGACTGCGGATTCAGCGTTTGGCCGGTGCTGATATAGCTCTTGTGTCTAACACCCCTCGCTCAGATAGCGCATGAATGAGCGAGGACAGCTATGCTGGTACTAATCAGATGCAGCTACAGTTTTTCACCAGTGACATTTACTAGCAGACAAGCACCTGGATTTTGGAGTGTACTCTATTCCACTTGCTGTTTACAGTAACATGGTAAGTGAAGGAGTTCACTAGTAGTAGTAGATATCTCAAGGTTGCCAAAAGATATTGTACTTATAGTTTTGAGATCTTGTAATAGACTTGGAATGTTCCACCCTGTTGAGATGATGATTGAGCCTTTACACCAAAAATCAAGTAGAGTAACACTATTTCTGCAGCCCTTTGCTTGTATCTCTAATAGAGCTTTTTTTTTGAAAGAACAGGAGGAGCAGCGATGCTCCTACTGAAAATTTTATTGAGCAACCAAGAAAGTTACAATAGGTTCAGAAAAACAGCAAGAACTGAATACAGAGAAAGAAAGAAAACAAAGCTAGCTTAAGATACAAAAAAAAAGAGACAAAGAAAATTCTATCAATCACACAACTTGCTCTAGCCATGTTTCAATAGCAGGAAAGTATTTCTTCTTGGCTCTCCAAAGGAGCTGGCCAAAGATATCTGTGAAGATAACGAAGACAGCTAGCAGGGATCCCTCTGAAAATTACATCGTTTCTGACAATCCAAATGCTCAAACACATTATTATGATAATCTCCATGAAGAACTCTCTAAGAAGAGGGAGAAGACTGCTTGATGTCCATTTCTCTAATAGAGCTTTCAGTTTCTTTGTTACCAAATTATCAAGCACCGAAAGATTACTTGACAAGGCCGGGAAATGTGGCTACGAACAAAGACCGAAAGATTACGGACTGTATCGATGCAAAGGGGACCAGAGGGAGAAAACCGCTTGATGTCCATTTCCAAACCGCATATAGACGACCGTATGGATACATAACGACCTCACGCTCCACATAAGGGCCTGGGTCTGACAATGCCTGAACGGCAACTGTGTGTGACCATGGAAAGAGAACAACCATCACTCAGTTGGGGCGTCGGGGGTGTCAGAAACAATCAAACAAATCTCTTAACTCAGCAGACATGGTCCAAGGTATCAGAAATAGAGTGGAGTGGTGGAGACATTCCTCTAGCAATGAGATAGACACGGTCATGCGTTTTTAATGCGTTTTTAGTAATCCAGTAGCATAGCTGAGGAATCATGGAATTTCTTCAGCCACAGATGAACCTGCACTAAACAGGCACATGTAGATGAACCTGCACTAAACAGGCACATGTTAAGGACAAGTGGGCAGACATGTTAAGGAGGAATCACATCACATCCAATGCTCGCTATCCATTGCACTCATATACAAACCGGCAATCAATGTCAACCGGAAGTCAGATGACAAACCTTGTGTAGTTCTGGGTTCTTCCGATCTCTGAGGGCATCCAACTGTTGAGGCAACAAATGATGGTGCCGTGACCAGATGAAAGGGCCGAAAGCGACTTGCACCATTGTAGGGGTACTGAAAGTTAGAGAACATGACTGATGCAGTGAGCTCTGGGGTTGTCTGATGTTACTGAACGGTCAACCAGCGCTGCCATAGCAGTCGCCATTAACTATCAACGCAGCCATCTCTGATGCATATGGAGGAGCTCAGGACACCCACGCATGACCACAGCCTGCAGATTGATGAGCTCATGAACAGAAATGTACCATTGGGAGTCCAGCTAGTAAGTGGTAACACACTCTTCTGAATGCCTTTCGTCTGCTAGCCTCCATCACATGGAACAGACCTGCCTGCCAACATCCGTGATTATCGGCCAATGCTAATGTTGACGCTTGTTAACGTTAATATTAAATAATCAACTAAGCATAGAAAATGGCATAAATGAATATCAACGTAGACTTAGGGGTTTGCTACTAATGAGTTCCACAAGTTTTGGTGTTTTGTTTATTTTAGAGAGTGATTCTGGAGAACAGGTATAATTGGGCCAAATCTACAAGATAAATGAGCCTTGACATCTAGTCCTACAAGCACCAAATAAAGAGAAGCCAAATGCCATCACACAAGACGATGTCAAATGATGGATTTGAGTACACCACACGACGGGCTCGTCGAGACGATCGAAACGGATATATCATTTGCTATATTTGGAGTTCGAAATGAGAAGATATGAATTTATAAATAATGGAATATTCTAGAAACAAGAGTCAGGGGATTAATTGGGCCTAAACTGCATTTGGCCCATAAAGTCTATGTGCATTATAATTAGATATGGTGGAAGGTTTAGTACCATATTGCTTGCTAAAGGTGGAGGGAGGCCAGGAGACCCCTATATATGTAACCCTAAACCCCTAGGAGCCATGAACCCAATTGACTTGAGAGTTGTTCCATGAATGGATGGCCTCTCGTTAATATTAGAGAATTAGGATTAGATATTACAATGTAGTAGAATAGATCTACTAGAGAAGAATACAGGAACCTAGATCTCTCCCGTTGTCCTCTCGACCTAGCTATCTATTCTATATTATAATATTCTCCGGGTTATGTGCCATTAATTATATATCTTATCAAATATCATTTACCCCCTAACTTTAGTTTAGTTGGTATAATAAGTTAGTAGATACATGATGATAATTTATCATAGTCTTTACCCTTGCTTCCCTGTGGAAAATATAAATAACGATACTCTGGAATACTCCCGGGTAAAAGCTACAATGGTATATGTTCTGTGCGCTTGCGGAATCCTTTATATTATTTTTGCACTTAATAAATACCAACAAGCTTTTTGGCGCCGTTGCCGGGGAAGCATTCGGCGTAAAGATTCTGATAATGATCTTGATATCTACTAATTTAGTGTATCAATTAGCTTTAGTAGGATTACCCTTGTTCTGTTGAGTGTGGAATAGACAGGACATTTAATGCCGTCGCGACCTTCCGGCAAGCTTCCACAAGAAAAGGAGAAACCAGGGAGTTTGAACAGCAAGATCCATCAACACAAGAGCTCTGCCATCTCTTAGGTACATTTATATATATTATTATAACCATGTGTAGATTGAAGAAAAGGTCGCCGTCACAAGAATTCAAAGCACATCTCAAGTGACGAAAGTAGAAGCTGCACAACTCACAAACTCTATTAGTGAGTCATGGTAAATGATCAAAGGTGAGAAAGTCTTGCTCATGGACTTTAATTTATGAGTAGTTATCTTTTCAATTGTTGCATTGCATTGCATGTTTACTTTGAATAATCCATGCATTCACTCCACTTAGTTTATGTTTTTTCATCGTAGATCCATTGCATGTTTAATTCCTTACAATCACCCATCATGTCGTTTGCATATAAAAATAATAAATAAATAAAAATATTATCCTCACCATGATCATGCTCTTTAATCTCTGTTTAAGTGAATCTCTATAGTGTTTTCATGCTATCTTTGTTTGCTCATGCATGCTTTGGTTTGGAAGTATTCGACATACTTCCATTGGCTTTTAAACGTAAGCGTGATGCTTAGGTTATATCGCTTTCCTTAGTTAAATTAGACATGGAGTCTAGTTTAATTATTGAACTAATAATTGCTTGTGTAGACATTGACTATTGTTGGACTAACCCCTCGTAGAAAAAAAAAAAAATTCTCAAATCCAATTCGGGTAAGTCAAGAGATCAACTCACGGATGAAGCAAGGCATATGATGAAGTCCAACACCTTTGTGCAAAAGAAGATCCGGATCGTTCCTCATGGAAGAAAGATCTGTAAGTATCACATCATTTATTTTGTCTTTTGCTAAAAGTTACCTTTGCCTTGAGCCATGCTAAAGTGCAACCATAAAAAATAATAATAAATTGCTTGAAAACAATATCTGTGCTAAAGTAATCAATGAACCATCCTTTTGTTAGCATAGATGAGGTTATATCAACCTTTGGACAACAACCCGTTCTTCAATTAAGTTGCAATCCTTCGGGTATACGTCCACTAATATTTTGCAGGAAAGAATCATCGGTGTGCACGTTCATTGTTTAGCATGAACCTACCACACCACCACAGTCTACCTCACTTTTACATCTTTAGAAGACTGTCAAGATCCATCTTGGGGGAGTGCAACCCCCATTATCCAGGTAAGTATTCTTATATTTTATCTTATTACTAGTGTGGTATGTTTGCTTTGTTAAAAAGATATAAAAAGATGCATAACTATAGAAAATCAAATAAAAAGTTTAGCTTATATATATAGTGTGATCTTTAAATTCGCTAAAGATAAATAAGTAGGGAGTGTGTTTAGAGTTGCTTGCTAGAATAAAATGAACATTGAAGATGATCTCTATGCATGGATATGATGAATTGTTTTTGCATTTGCATCCTTCTGCACAAAAAAAATTCTCAAAAAAAATTGTGGACACATGAAGGTCCACGCTTTCTCCAGAAAAATCCAAAAAGATGTGAACACATGAAGGCTCACAACATAATCCTAGCATTTGTTCCTTCGGGTATGTGTGAAATTAATATTTACAAGGAGAACAATTAAGGAAGAACCCGAAGACGAGCAAATTCCAAGGACAAACAAAAGACTACTTCAAGATCAAGCTTGGGGGAGAGCACCCCCGTTTACCCCGATAAGTATCACTATCTTATGTCTTAAATATTAGCTAGTTATATATTTGCTTAGAGTTAATGAGTCTTAAATAAAAGTCTTAGTGTTAAGAGTCTAATAAATGCTAGATCTTTGCTAGATTGTTTTCTTCCTTTTTAATTATGATCTTGATGATATATGCTAAGGAAATGATGAATAGTTGCTCCGCCTTAATTCCTCTTAAAAATACTTATAATTTGGACTTAGATTCTCCCAAAGCTTTAAATGCTTAATTTGCTCTAAAACCCAACACCTGTGGGAAGCACATGCTTAATCTGAGTCTTAGCGTTGAAGGATAAAGAATACATGAAAAGTTGAGCTACTGTTTATCATATTCCTAGAGATACTTGATTCCTGGTTTTTATCTTTGAAAATTTTAAAATAGTACATGATGAGTTCCTTAGCTATGACCCTTAAAAGTTTATCTTTCACATCAAGATCATCCCACTCCACCAAATACGCTGCTTCTAACCCGGAAGTACGCTTCCCCATACTCCATCAGCCGCTAGCCATAATTATAAAAATAAACTCTTGCAATCTTTGGATATGTCTCTCTCAGTGTTTTTATGCCAAGCAGAGGCTGGGCTACATTCGAAAAAAAAGGGAAAAAGAAAAATAAATGTTCAGAGAGAAAAGTGAGACGAGAGGGAGAGTAACGGACAAAAGTCATACTAGGCGAGAAAGGCCTACCTCCCTAATAATAAAAATATATTTAGAGATGAATAATGGACACGTGTCCGAGGGTGAGTAGGGCCCACATCTCTAAGGAGAGAGAAAAATGGACACAAGTCCGGGGCAAAAGCCCACCTCTCCAAGAATGGACAACCCAAGTCTTAGCAATTTTTAGAAAGAGAGATATAGTCCAAAATGCTTGAGAAGAAAAATACTAGAAAAGGCTAAGGGCTATTTACTACCTTTCATCCTCATCCACTTCACCACTATCATCCCACTATGTGTGTCCTACCACATGTGTAACTCCACTACCACCATCTATTTAAATAGGGTCATACATAGGATCTCTGAGTTTCTTTTGAAAAATATTGCAAAACCCCAGGATGATAGTTGATCAAAGAGCTTGAGACATGGTACTTAACTTGATTGTTCTGTCTTTTATTGCTTATGATTCGTGAAAAGGCTATGCCCCATGGTAAACAGGTATGAGAAGAGCAATCTGGTTAAGAGGAGAATTTATTTTTGATAAACACAGTGCTTCTGAGGTATGAAAGCGTAGTAGCAACTCATGATCCTACTATAGCATATAGCTTTGCTAGGGACTAGCAAAGGGTAAGCTTGGGGGAGCTTGTTGACGCTTGTTAACGTTAATATTAAATAATCAACTAAACATAGAAAATGGCATAAATGAATATCAACATAGACTTAGGGGTTTGCTACTAATGAGTTCCACAAGTTTTGGTGTTTTGTTTATTTTAGAGAGTGATTCTGGAGAACAGGTACAATTGGGCCAAATCTACAAGATAAATGGGCCTTGACATCTAGTCCTACAAGCACCAAATAAAGAGAAGCCAAATACCATCACACAAGACGATGTCAAATGATGGATTTGAGTACACCACCGCGACGGGCTCGTCGAGACGATCGAAACGGATATATCATTTGCTATATTTGGAGTTCAGAATGAGAAGATATGAATTTACAAATAATGGAATATTCTAGAATCAAGAGCTGCGGGATTAATTGGGCCTAAACCAAAATTTGGCCCATAAAGTCTATGTGCATTATAATTAGATATGGTGGAAGGTTTAGTACCATATTGCTTGCTAAAGGTGGAGGGAGGCCAGGAGACCCCTATATATGTAACCCTAGACTTGAGAGTTGTCCCATGAATGGATGACCTCTCGTTAATATTAGAGAATTAGGATTAGATATTACAATGTAGTAGAATAGATCTACTAGAGAAGAATACAGGAACCTAGATCTCTCCCGTTGTCCTCTCGACCTAGCTATCTATTCTATATTATAATATTCTCCGGGTTATGTGCCATTAATTATATATCTTATCAAATATCATTTACCCCCTCACTTTAGTTTAGTTGGTATAATAAGTTAGTAGATACATGATGATAATTTATCATAGTCTTTACCCTTGCTTCCCTGTGAAAAATATAAATAACGATACTCTGGAATACTCCCGGGTAAAAGCTACAATGGTATATGTTCTGTGCGCTTGCCAACCAGCAAACCACAATAAGATTATCTGAGATCTATTAACACTTGGGAGGAAATGTAGCAGCTAGTCCCTTCAAAGTTTATGAACTTTTTTTTCAATGTGATGCAGCACATCAGAGTTGCTGCCAAGGTAACTGAATTGGTGACGAACATAATCATGAAATGTAGTAGTTGAGAATGCATTAGCAACTGTCCACGGCCCCACTTTAATTTACAGAATTGATGTTTCTCATGCTTCCAGCTTGCCAAGCATATATACTGATATACATCCCGTTGCCATCAAACGAATAATCTGAAGTTAAACTGAAGGTAGCAAGATTGAGTGACTAAACAACACTGTAGAGTGCTTCCGGTCTTTATTCACATTATGTACCTACCTGACAAAAATACAACAAGATCAACACATTCCAAAACAGCTAAAGAGTGAATTTATTGTATTTAATGTCAGTGCAAGATCTTCTTAGAATTGTGCAGATTTGCTGCTTGGTCAGTCCATGATGTGCAATATGCCAATATAGGTCCATTAACTTCGCCACTTTACATGGCTTGCAAAGCCCAAAGGGAAAAAGGAGCAAAGATTAAGAGACTCTCTCGCCATAAAGAAAGATGAGTTTCTATGCTAAGATGAATTTCTATGCTTTGCTTGGCTTTGATACACACCAAACCAAGCTCCTCAAAGGCTAATTTCCAAGAGGCTTAAGAGCTTGCTCTGTTGTAAAAAAACGATCCCATTCTTAGCATTTTATATTGTCTAGGAGGCTATGATGAAGAGCTCTCTGAAGACGCGACTGCCAAACACTGTTATTGTTTGGATGATCAGGTCCAAAGGTTGAAGATTCAAGTTCCAGTGGATGGAAAGAATTGTTCCAGCAGCCAATACTGAAATGACACTCAAAAAACAGACGAAAACTGGTTTCTTCAGAACCAATACTGAATACTGGTCAGTATCATAATGAAAGATACAAAGATGCAGTTTGCATATTACTCCAAAGTCAAAATAGTCTACTGTCCAGATGCTCAAAAAAAAATCTACTGTCCAGGTGAAACATTGTCACCAAGCTGTCACCAGAATTGCATTGCATCTCTAAAACAAAAATCGTGGCATCCTTAGTGATAAGTGATCGAGGGACCATCAACTACCGGAATAATAGGATAAACTCAGGAGCTTCCTGAATCAGTTCAACTGGAATGCTAAAACTTCAGGTCATACTTTCCGCAAGCTGAGCAACATTCAGTTTGCAGTTTGAGTATGCAATAATGTCCTCAGAAAATGCAAGCACAGGTAAACAATCTCTGAATGCCACATGAAAGGAATGATGAAACCCAAATCAAAGCAAGGACAAAGACAAGCATGCATTTACTGACCGAACTATTTGGCAATACAAATAGCATCAGAAACTCAGAATTGTAAGCGTGGGGACATTTTCTTTTTGTCCAACAGAGCAGACCTCGCCATTTCATTAATAAGAAGAAATGTTACACGGGTCAAAAAGACCCAGCCCACACACACACTCATCACAAAACGACCAAATGCCACCGAGCTTAAGATCCAGCAGGCAGCGACCTGAGAACAAGCTCCTGGAGTTTGGAGGCCCTAGGCATGCACCGAGACACCCCCCCCAAACACACACACACACCCCCCGCCTTCAAGTAGTTGAGACCTTTACGTGCTTCTTTGCGAACAGCTGCAACTGATCTCTTCGACCACCCGAGAAACGAGACACAGTAGGCTGTAGTGCCAACTGCAGCAGCCCTAACTGTTGTAAAATCTGGGTCCAAACTTGTCGAGCGAAAACACAGCCTACTAACAAATGATTTATTGTTTCTTCCACTTGATCACACAAGGGAAAGGACTCAGGATGTGGCAGGTTCGTTTTTGCAAGACGATTGGCTGTCCACACCAGGTTATGAAACACTAACCAGATGAAAAACTTACAGCGCAGGGACCTTTTATAGGACAATGGTTAGTTATTTAACCCCTGTAGAATTAATCTTAAAAGAAGATAAGAAATCCTGGCTGAAGAGCAGTTGCCAAGATAATCTGGAACTCAAAAAAATCAAAATGTAATTTTCCAGATGCCTAAAACTGAAGCTCTGTAGATGTATTTAGGGCCCATTTCGAATGCAGGAAATTCACAGAAATCAGATAGAAATCAGATCAATTTCGTATAAAAACACAGAAACGGGTAAAAATCCCCCGAACAGGGCCTGAATTCTTCAGAAGGATTATCATCCTTGTGCATGTACTGCTGTCCCGATTTTCTCTGCATGATTGAAAGGGAATTTTGAGGTCTAAAACTATCAAGCTTGTTATGTGATAGGCTACGGACCTGGTTACCAGGCTGGGGAACCTAGCATCTAAGAGGCTGCTTGGTTCCCAGCGAGGTCTTGCCTCGTCCAGCCCTGCTGTGCTCACATAGTCGACAAGGTGCTTGCCCAGACGAGCGAGCCGTTTTGGCTCTCCCTCACCAGCAAATGAAATCTCACCCACACAAACTACAATACAATTCATATGCTAGTTATAATTTCAGAAGATTTGAATCTTTATTGCAGGATATAATTCTCAAATCAACAATGCAAATGTGTCCCGTGCACGGTTGCACCTACAATTTCCATTGTCGAGTAACGGAATATCTTTTACCCAACGAATTTGGCACCAAACCGGGGCATTTCATAGGGCCACGTCACTAGCTTATCCTCTACCGTCAAATTCCAAACCAACGGTCTTGGGCAGTGCAACGTGGCTGTACCAAGGCCCAATTCCAAAGCCATCGCGATTTCGTGGAGCATCCGGAGAAGAAAAAGCGTCGCTTTTTTTAACCCTTCGGCTTCGTTTGGATGTCTGTATTGAGAGCGTGGCATTGGATTTGGAAACGGCAAACCTGAAATCCATGTGTTTGGATGGCCACCACTACTACAAAATTGATTTTACATGGTGTTTCGATTTTATTTTCCGTGGCGGGCATTTGAGAAACCGCCACGGAAAATAGGTGGCCTGGCACCCCCTCCGACTAGAGAAAAAAGCGCCACAATGTCCGCCACGGTTAATCGATTAACCGTGGCGGTTTTTTTACAATGTCCGCCACGGTTAATCAGGCCCAAATGACCCATCTGTAGGTCCAAACCAGCCCACTACCTTGTCAAGCATATAAAAGCAAAGACTCTCACTCAAACCCTAACCTACCTCTCTCTCACACCGGACTTCTCTCTCTCGCGCACCCACTCCCCCTCCCTCCCCACCGGGAACGCCGCCCGGTCCTCCCTCCGCAACTCCGCCGCCGGCCCTCCCTCCCCAAGCCCCGATTCCAGCCCGGCTCCCATGGCCGCGCGGGCGGTTCCCTTCCCGCGGCGGCGGCGCCCGGCTCCCGCAGCGCGCCGGCGGCGGCCACTCCCGCCGCGCGTCCGCGTCGGCGGCGGCGGTGGGCTCACGTCCTCCCGCGGGATCCCGGCCCCTGGCGTCCCATATGGAGGGAGGGGCCGGATCGATGGAGCGGCGGCCGGATCGAGCATCAAGCGGCGGCGGCGCGGCGCGGCGTCGGCCGAGTGCGGCGTCGGCGCGCGCGGCGGCGGGCGCGCGGCCTGCCTCGCCGAACGGGCGGCGGCGCCGGATCCACAGCGGCGGATGGGCTCGCGGCGCGGGCCCCGGATGGGCTTGCGGCGGGCTCGTTGGTTTTTTTATTTTTTGTATTAACGGTGGCGGGCAAATAAAACCGCCACCGAAAATGCATCATTTTCTATGACCCTAGCTCGGTGGCGGGCAAAAAGACCGCCACCGAAAATGGATTTTGCCCGCCACCAAAAATCATCTTTGTAGTAGTGCACGACATTGAAGTCTGGGAATTGAGCTCGTTTCCGCGCGGCATTCGTAGCACCTAGCGCGCGACCCCAAAACAATACCGAGCCTGCCCTCCGTATTGGATGGAATCGCATCCCCTCCAGCTCCGCTCGTCTGCTCGTCGTCTCCAAGTACGACACCACCCCCTCGCGCGCCCCCTCGCAGTCGCATCCAGCTCCTCCGTCCTCCTCTCCGGAGCTCCTCCACCTCCTCCATCAACCGACGAGTTGCGCCGCCTCTCCTCCATCCGTCTGCGAAGGGTGCCGCCCCGCCTCCCTCTGCCCAGGCAACCCTGGACCGCCCGACGAGTCGTGCCGCCCCCTCCTACCTCAATCGGGGAGTCGCGCCGCCCCTCCTCCCTTCATCGGGAGTCGTCTTTGCCCGCTTCCCTCTCGCCGGTGAGTCATGCCGTGCCCGCCTCCCTCTGCCGGCGAGGCACACCGCCCCTGTCCCCCCTCGACCGGCGAGTCGTGCCGCCTCCCTCCACCCTCTGTCGGCAAGTTGTGCCGCCCCGTCTCCCTCTGCCGGCAAGACACACCGCCCTGTCCTCCCTCGACCCCGGCGAAGTCGCGCCGCCGCCCTCCTCCCTCTCGTCGGCGAGCCGCGCAACTCCCTCGACCCGCGTCGTGCCGCGGTGCCCATTCGGCGAAGCGTCGGCGCGGCGTGCCTCTCCGCCTGGACCGGCGAGGTGTCGGCGCTAGTGTGGTGCATAGAGAGGAGGGGAAGAAGATGACCGATTTTCAAATGCCATGTTATGAACATCCAAACACGAATCGGTATTCAGTGGCTTCTACGATTCCATCCAGCAATTTCACCTCCATCCAAACAATGGCGTTGGTATTGTCACCCAATACCAATACTACTCGATTTGGTATTGAAGCCAATTCAATGCCAAGGCCTCAATATCGACATCCAAACGGAGCCTTCTATTTTTACCCCTTCCATATCCTTTCCCCACCGTCAAAAACGTCCAAGGAAATCTCCCGTCTCCACGCAAAGGTACGCCATCTTCTTCTCCAAGCCGCGCATCCTCCTCCTTCTCATCCTCCCCTACTTCCTCTCGTGGTTGCCGCTGCCCCCGCGCGTCTTTGTTATAGCGAGGGGTAGCGGGCGTGGCGAAAGACCGATCGCCCGCCGATTAGCGGCCCGCCAGGGACAACGCGAGCCCGGCGCCCGCTCGCGAGCGGTCGGTCGCACCGGCCATCTCCGCCTTGGGTGCTGCGGCTGCGCCGTCCAACGCCACCGCACCGCGCTCCCCACCCCTCGGCTGAAGGCGTCGCACAACATCCGGACATCCTCGCTCGGCGGGGAACAAGCCGGCCGATCATGAGCGAGAATCGATCCGACACCGGCATGCCGGACCGACCCGAGTAAATGGAAACATCAATAGCGGACCAAATATATCTGTGCATTAAAAAACCACATGGACCAAAGTTTTCCAGCCCAAGGAGGCCATCCACGCCGCCCGGAAAAATCTGATTGGTCCAGATTTTTTTTTTGCGAAAGGCCCTTCCATTTAAAATTAAAAAACCACATGGACCAAAGTTTTCCGGCCAAGGAGGCCATCCAAGTCGCCCGAAAAAATCTGATTGGTCCAGATTTTTTTGCGAAAAGGTCCTTCCATTTAAAAATAGTTATATTTCCCTCCGTTTAGGCCCTCAGTAAATAGTAACTCAGTTAGGCTTTTTTACTTTTTACTCCACGTAATATTCAATATCCTACACCCGAAGAAGGCAAAATTCTGAATTCATGGGTTTTTTACGTTTACCTGCCCGTCTCCTTTGCTTGGTCGGTAGTGGGCCACGTCACCCCAAATTAGCATCAAATAAATACGGCAACCCCCTTCTTATAGAAAAAAAATAATAAAAAAGAAAAATCCCCGGCCTCCCCCCCTCCTACGCCCGCTCCCTCTCTTCCTCGTCTTTCCGCGGCGGCGCGACCCACGGCGACGGCGCCAGTGCGATCGGGGAGCGGCGGCCGCCGCCGGCCTCACCAACTCCTCCGCCCCCAGCCTCGCCTGCCTCTCACCTCCCTTTTCCCCTCCCGTTCCTCTCTCTCGCCCTTCCCTCCCCATGTCGCGGCGTGCCGGGCCGGCGGGCGGGTGCCGGGCGGCGGCGCCCCCCGGCGGTGCGGTGCTCCGGCGCGGGGGGGCTCGGCGTCGTGCCCTGGGCGGTGCCTCCCTCCCCCCCCCCTCGGTCTCCGCTACAATAAACCCTAGCGTGAACCCGGCATCGGCATCACCTCCAGTGATGGTGCCTTGCTCCCTTGTGGAGATGCTCGCCGGCGATAGCAGCAGCACGCCGACAGCTGGGTGGACGACGAGGTAACCTCCCAGCACTCCTCTCTCTCTCTTCTCCGAGAGTCCGCATCTGCCAAATATGTGTCCATTGATTTTGGCCCAGGTTAATACATGATTCCATTTATCTTGGCCTAATTTTTGTTCCTGTTTTTGAATGTGTGGACAGGTTGTGATAATCTTCTACAGTGATGCCTGCGGCTCACCTCGGCGGTTGGATGTGGTTCCAAGGCTGCAGCGCTAGGTCTCCGCTAGGTCATCCCCTCTTCCTTGTATTCGGGTACATAGAGGATCAGCCGTGAGGTAAGGTCAATTTCTTCGGTTGTTGTAGACTGTGACGTGTTTCTTGTGTTGATTAATGGCTTCTAAATAAGTCCACTTTTGGTTAGATGACCATTGCATATACATGTATAGCAACCTCTACAGGGAGTATTTTAGGTAGCTCCCATTCAAATGTGTGTTAGTGTTTCATTTTTAGCTAATAATTATTTGCTATGTTTCTTATCCGGAATCAAGAAAAGGAAACAATGTGCCCCCTTGCTATTTACAATAGAATGGTCCGTTTCTTGTCACTTCGAGAGGATAGAGCATGGCTCAATATAACAATGACATGGCGGTGCTTTTACATCCAACATGTTTCTTTTAAGACATACTTATTGTTATTATTAGTATTTAGTATATGTAAATTTATGAATTGCAAGGACGGTTGGACACTGTGTTGGGGGGAGAACGAAAACCTGCAACCCCCCAGGCGAGCGGCCCAAGGAACTGGCAAGATTCGGAGCGGGAGGCAGTTGCTGGCTCAACGATGGGTCGGGTTTTCGGCCTCGGTGAGCGAATGTCGGACGAATGTCGGTTCGTCCACGGGGAGGATTGACTCGAGGACTGAGAAGATCCGGATGTTGCGGCAATCCGAATCCCGGGACTTTCGCTTGAGACGAACGAAGCCTCGGTCTTTCGGCAAGTCTCGACGCGATGCGGGATTGTAGGGGCGAAGGCGGTGGCTTTCGACCGGCATGACCGATCCAACGGGTTTTCGTCGCAGTGGTGTTGCGGGGATTTTCTACGGCAGTCCCGGCGATTGTTGGGGCGTTCGGAGGGATGGTTCGAATGTCATCGGGGCGATGTCGAATGTCGTAGGGACGATCCCAGGAGTGTGCCGGTTCGGGACAGATGGGTTTCGGTTTGGTTTGCCGAAACTCGTATGCTCCGGTTCAGGGTGATCCGAATCTTGATAATGTTTTGGCATCTCATTGCAGAATATCCAGGGTCAGCGTCGGAATTGTTGTCAAGTGCGGATGCGAAGGGAGGCCGGAAAGTACTACCTTGCCCCTCGTCATTGGCGCAGGAAGGCTAAGCTTAGGGATGATAGGAGGGTAAAAATGGAATTATAATAGTCTACGGACTATAAATAGACCCCCGAGGGGGATTTGTAAAGGAGGAGAGAATTAATAAAAGGAGGATTCCCAATTGGCAAAGATCTTGGAGTGTCAAGTTTAGCTTATTTGAGTTTCGTTCCACCGGGAGTTGCCCACTTTAGGGCAACACCAACATTGGCGCCCACCGTGGTTGTGCGGGCAACCCATGGCTGCAACGCGCGGAAGGCCTAGGGCGGCGGCGACTCCGGCTCCGGATGGATCCCATCCGGCGGATCCTTCGTCGGATCCTCCAGTCGAGGTTGCGCCGGCCGCCCAGGGCCAAGGAGCAGCGGTGAACGCCGCTGCAGGTCCGGGGGTTTCGACCGGGCCAGGGACTTCTGGAGCAGGAGGCTCCGATCCTCTAGAAGACGAAGACAACACCGACAACAATCGTGTTGAGGATCATCAAGCACAAGGTAATGAACAAGATGAGCGAGAAAGACTGATTCAGGAATTGAGCCTTAGACAAGCTGAGCTCAATGAGCTAAGGGCTCGGAAGGAGGCAATGATAAGAGATGATACAACCAGGCGGAGAGAGGATTCGGCCAGGGAGCAGCTGAGGCTTGCCGAAATTGAGAAAGAGAACTTGTTACGAGAAATATTGCAGATGGAAAGAGATAAAGGAACATCCCACGGGGGAGCAAGAACTACTTACGTTACAGGGGGTGAGGTCGATTTGGCTTCACCGCTATCACCTGAATTACAGCTTAGCCCGTGGCCGGTTGGTTACAAGCCTAGGCTACCGTCATTCAATGGAAAATCGGATCCAAGAAAGTTCATCGCAAGCTACGAAGCCGCGGTACACTCAGCAGGAGGGGATTCGACTACCTTGGCAAAATCTCTCATAATGGCGGTAGAGGACATCGCGCATGAATGGTACATAGCACTTCGTCCGCTATCGATAAGAAACTGGAGGCAGCTAAAGGAGCAGCTGATCATCACCTTTGAGGGATTCCGCGCCCTGAAAAAGGGAACCCGGGATTTCCTAAAGCTCAAACAAGAGGATGGCGAGTCTTTAACTCAATACTTGGAGAAGATTGTGCAGCTCCGTGCGCAGACGCCCAATGTCTTGGATGAAGTAGTAATTGCAGCAGCTATCGAGGGCATGGCTATAGGTCAATGCGCTGCACTTCTAGATAGAGAGGAGCCGAAAAACCTGACCGAGTTATATGACCAGATCAAGAAATTTGCCAAGTCCGAAGAAGGCCTAAAAAGAAGAAAGGCAGCCAGAAAGGACGAGAAGCAGCAATCGCCACATCCAAACAACAGTAATATGCCAAGGGGTGGCAAGACCCCTCGCCCTGTCAACAATGTACAAGAGGATTCGGCGTGTACGGCCGAAACGAAAGAGCCATTCCCGGATGACGCTTCAATCTCTAAAGGGAATCAATCCAATCGAGGTGGCCGGAGTTCAAGGGGCAGAGGACGCGGAAGAGGTCGAGACGGTCCGAGAGTGCCATACTGTTTCATTTGTGGCGAAAACATGGGACACTACAGCCGAGATTGTAAGTACGGACAGATGGCCAAAGATCAGAAATCTAAAGACGAAAGTGCACAAAGCAGCCAAGCTCCAAAACATGTATACAACATGAGAGAAACAGCAAGCACACAGCCGAATGCTTACTTCGGTTATCAAAATGTACAGCTACCACCACCACCCCCGCTACCACATCAGCCACCGATGTTTCCAGCTCACCATAATCAATACTCTTGGAACCATCCGGGTTATGCTCCACAAGCTCAGCCATCATCGATGGCCGCATCTTCCCCGGTAAACTTGGATCAACCGCAGCAGAATGTGCAAATGAAGCCCGAAGCAAGTCAGGAAAACAGGCTGGTAAATTCTGTTCTCCCATCTCAGGGTCACATCTACGCAATCACAGGCGGATCCAACCTTGAGCATGAAAGCAAAAGAGCGAGAAGAGATTATGTAAGGAGAGTCCACACGGTAACACCAAGGATGCCCCTGAACAGGCCAGCCTGGTCGATGGTACCGATCACTTTTGACGAAACTGACTTTCGGGTAAGAGATTACCCACATACAGATGCATTCGTGGCAACGGCGAACGTCGACAAGTTTACACTTCACAACATCTTGATAGACAATGGCAGCTCAGCAGATATTCTGTTCATCAAAGCCTTCCAAACCATGGATATGGACCGTCGATTGCTACAACCGGCTGGCAATTCCTTGTTCGGATTCGGCGGAAAGAGGATAGATGCGATAGGCAAGAAAGACATTGCAGTGACTTTCGGCGAGGTTGGATTATGCCGAACCGAAATAATCACTTTCGACATAGTCAACATAGACTATCCGTACACAGCGATTTTCGGCCGGGGTGTCATCAGTAAGTTCGAGGCGGTGATCAAGCAAAGTTTCCTGTGCATGAAAATGCCATCCCCATTCGGTGTCGTAACCGTATGGGGCGATCAAGAGGCAGCCCGAAAAATAGATGCAAAGCCGATACCTGGCTACAGCATGATCAATGAGGTAACGGAGACAGTGCGAGAGGAAGACGAAGAAGCAGATTCGAAACACAACCCAAAGGCCGACAAAGAACCGAAAGTACAATCAGCCGAATCCACCAAAAGAGTTCCAATATCCACAACGGGTCCTGAAAGAGAGATCATAATAGGATCCGAACTAGGACCAGGGGAAGCAGCTCAGTTATCTGCATTCCTTGACTCCAACTCGGATGTATTTGCATGGTCAGCAGATGACCTAAAAGGAGTAAGCCGAAGCCTGGCTCAGCACAATTTGAATGTCATTCCAACTGTGAAGCCTAAGAAACAAAGATTGAGAAAGTTATCCGAAGAGCGAAGTGCCGCAGCAGCAGCCGAGGTTCAGAGATTATCTGACGCAGCGTCATAAGACCTGTCCAATATCCAGAATGGCTGGCGAATGTGGTAATGGTCCAGAAAAAGACATCAGATCCGAACATCAAAAAATGGCGAATGTGTGTAGACTTCACTGATTTAAACAAGGCATGCCCCAAAGACCCGTACCCCCTCCCCAGGATAGATACCTTAATCGACTTGGCCTCAGGTTGCGAAAGAATGAGCCTACTCGACTGTTTCTCTGGATATCATCAGATCCATCTAAACCAGAAAGATGAGGAGAAGACAAGCTTCATCACTCCAGGGGGAACCTATTGTTTCAAACGAATGCCGGAAGGGCTGCGGAATGCCGGACCTACTTTCTCCAGAATGTCAGACGAAGTTTTCAGAGAACAGAAGAAAAAAAAGAACCTGGTGACATATGTGGATGATATAGTTGTAATAAGCAGCGCGAAAGAATCTCATATCAACGACCTAAAAGAAACTTTTGCGAACTTACGGCGAAGCGGCCTTAAGCTGAACCCAGAGAAATGCATCTTTGGGATCACCAAAGGCAAGATGTTGGGATGCCTAGTTTCGGCCAGAGGGATAGAAGCAAATCCAGACAAGATCTCAGCCATAGTGGACATGAAACCACCGGACAGCAGAAAGAAGGTCCAACAACTAACCGGGCGGATAGCAGCCCTGAGCAGATTCGTATCGAGGTCAGCGGAGAAGGGTTTGCCTTTTTTCAGAGTTCTCAAGAAAAGTACAGAGTTCGAATGGGGTCCTGAGCAAGAAAAGGCTTTCCAAGATCTCAAGGATTATCTCACCAACCTAACAATGATGACGAAACCATCCCCAAAGGCAGTTTTGCTACTGTATCTGGCAGCATCACCAGTAGCTGTAAGTGCAGTCCTGATAGAAGAAAAGGAGCATGAAGACAAGCTCAGGCAATTTCCCATCTATTATGTATCCGAAGCCCTATCAGCAGCAAAGCTAAACTATTCAGAGTTAGAGAAGATAGCATACACAGTCCTGATGGCCAGCCGAAAGCTAAGGCATTACTTCCAGGCACATAAGATCCGGGTCATTTCCTCACAACCACTGGAAGCCTTGTTCAGAAACAGCGAATCCGTGGGAAGAGTGGGAAAGTGGGCAGCCGAGCTCAATGAATTCGTGATTGATTATGAACATAGATCAGCGATAAAGTCACAGGCGATAGCTGACTTCATAGCAGACTGGACGCCCGCCGCCGAATCCGGCCCAGTAGTTTTTGACGAACCTACATGGACGGCCTATTGTGACGAAGCCTGGTGCGACAAGGGAGCCGGGGTTTCGGCAATTCTGATACCCCAGCAGGGGCCATCAATTAGATACGCAGCCAGGTTACAGTTCACAAGCACTAACAATACCGCCGAATATGAAGCAGTGTTGCTTGCACTCCGAAAACTAAAGGCTATGGGGGTCAAGAGATGCGTCGTTCGCACAGATTCACAGGTGGTTAGTGGACATTGGGAGAAAGAATACACAGCAAGAGATCCCGTCCTGATCAGATATCTGCAAGCAGTAAGATCAATGGAGAAACACTTCGCAGGGTTCTCGATAAAATACATACCACGCAATGAGAACAGAGAAGCAGATGAGTTGGCAAAAGCGGCAGCATTAGGAATCCCAACCCCCCCAGATGTATTTTTTCAGAAACTTTCGGTCAAAGCCATAAGGGACGAAGAAGAAGGGACAAACATCATTCATGCCATCGCAAGCCACGATTGGAGAAGCTCCATATTCGCATTCCTGGCAGGCATTTATGAGCCCGAAACCAAGCATGAACAGCAACGCATGCAATCACGAACAAAGCACTATTCAATCATAAGAGGTGAATTATACAAAGATGGGGTAGTAGCCCCCAAACTCAAGTGCATCAGCACAGAAGAAGGACGAAAGCTGCTTGAGGAGATACATGGTGGATTGTGTGGGGCACACAGGGGACCACACGAAATTGCGCACAGAGCAATGAGGCAAGGCTTTTACTGGCCTTCAGCAGCCGAAGATGCGAAGCAACTGGTAAAGAAATGCGAAAGCTGTCAGATGTTCGCTAAGAAACAAAACGCTCCAGCAAATCCAACCAATCCTATAGTGCCAACTTGGCCTTTGCAACGATGGGGTTTAGACATAGTCGGTCCACTACCGACAGCCCCAGGGAATGTGAGATTCGCTGCTGTAGCGTTGGAATATTTCACTAAGTGGATAGAGGCAAGGCCGTTGGCAAGGATTACATCAGCAACCTTGATAAGCTTCGTCTGGCAACAGATAATCTGCCGATTCGGGGTCCCATCCTACATCACAGTAGACAATGGAAAACAATTTGACTCAACTGAGTTTCGGAATTTTTGTGAGGAGCTATCGATAAAAGCAACTTTCGCTTCAGTCTACCATCCGCAAAGCAATGGAGCTGTGGAAAGGGCCAATGGCTTGATCTTCTCAGCAGTCTCCAAGTCCCTTTGGGACGCAAGCAAAGGAAAATGGCCAGCTGAGATGACTGTTGCAGTTTGGGGACACAATATCTCAAAGTCCAGGGCAACCGGTTTCACACCGTTTCGGCTGCTCTATGGCGAGGAAGCCATAACCCCAGAAGAGCTTAAGCTAGGCTCATTTCGTACTCAAATAGCCGATGTAACTGAAATCCAAAGGTTCGTAGATGCTGACACCTCTGAATTTCGAAAGTTGCAGGCCGCGAAGAACCTCGACAATTATCACAAGGAAACGCAAAGCTGGAGGGACAAAAAGATACTTCGGAAGAACATCTACCCGGGGGATCTCGTGTTGATTCGTCACGCCGACAAACAGGGCAAGCTGCAGTCCCAATGGTACGGGCCCTTTATCATCGCAAGCATGGTAAGGCCCGGGGTGTTTCGACTACGGACAGAAGACGGCGACGAAACCACTCACACGTGGAACGCAGACAACCTCCGACGATTCTATGCGTGACGAGGGCTCTTTGACCGGGGAGTTGTAATTTTCTTTATTTTCTTTTTGTAAAGGTATGTAATAGCTAAGACATTAAGCCACAACAGGGGTTGCGCTCTTTTTCCTCACAGGGGAAACCCTTCATAGGGTGTGAGGTTTTTTAACGAGGCAACTCTAAAACTCTCTGCTACCAATCCTTTATAAAGGTACCATCTTCCCCCAATGCTTGAGTACACAGGGCAAAAATTTGGCCGAAAGCAGGAAAAGATTACATCAAATCCTGCCGCATTCGGCACATCACTTGTCCGAAAAAGGACGTATATGCTGAAAAGATCAGCAAACGAAGGCCCATGGAGCCGAAAAGAAAAGACTAAGGTCAGAAATGGACCGAATGTCAGGAGAAAGTCAAAAAAACCGACAATCTCGTCAAAAGGCGAAAATGCCTAAGCCAACCCAAACATACAGAGAGTTGGGTGTGGCCATCAATGAGCATTCAATGCCCAAGGCTAAGACGCCAAAAACATACCCAGGCGGATCAATCCGCAACATTGTCTAACAAAAGGACAGAAGGTAGATGAGTGTAATCAATAGGAGTTATACAGCCATACGCTTCGAGCTTACATCGCATCAGGATCAGAAACATTTAAGACCAAAGATCCACAAAGGACACTCAAAGCCACTATAAAAGAAGACCCAAGGGTCACCTATCCCCTCAGAAACTCCTAGCTAGTTAGCCCAATGACAGACACCAAAAAGGGCTTTACACCATTATGGCATTCGGCCTTTTTAGGACTAAGAGGTCTCAGGAAGAAAGCAGTAGCATTCAGCAGCAGAGTAGGGGAGAGTCCAATCCACCACACTTGAAAGACAGTTCTATCAGGTGGGGGTTCTTTTCCTTACTTTCGAAAGAGATGCTTATGCAGCGCATCAACCAACTCAGGCATAGTAGGGAAGATCCAAGCTGGTGGACAGTATCCGGTATTCCGTATAGCGACAACAAAGTTGGGCCGGACGTCAGAAATCTGAAGCGCCGAATGCTCTGGTAAACCTCGACACAGTATCCTTCTGTGTACGAATCCATCCTCAGTTGCATCATATGAGCAAAGCCGAATCTGCTCGAGTATATAAGAAGGTCGGTTCACGAAGGCAAGCAGACCTAATATCTGTCAAAGCCCTACCATGTAGCAGTATCAAGCACATCAAGCCAAGCATTTAAAAAACCTACAGATCCACGCTACCAAGATGGCCAAATGTCCCAAGAAGAAACATCCGGCCACGATGCAGGCAAGGTCAATTTGACAAACAATACAACCTGTGCCGAATGTTGTAAACCACTTTCAATAGATATTAGACACTCCGTCCTCTCGGAAAAAGGGGGGAGGGGGTTCCTTGAAATCAGTTGTTTCCGAGAGAACGAATCATCTCGTACCGAAAGTGTCATCAATTTGGTTTGTTTAACCAAAGATCTTTAACAGTACAATACCTATACCTAGGAGCCGAATGCTCGTTAAGATCCTCACCAATCTCTACTTTCGGTTCAAGTAAGACACCGTGCAATAAATTCCTTTGCCTTTCGGAGGGAACGAAAGTGCTCCAGAAATCAAGCATGCGACGACCACGACGAATCATCCTGTCTCGACGAGTCCGAAAAAAATCTTCCATCTCATGAGGGGGATCCCCCAAGGCTTTACGCCATGAAGCACCACTAATCCCGAATCCATGGCGTTCAACATTTAAAGGAATCGAATCTTCAAACAAACCAAAATTCCCTTCACCGGGAACCTGCCATTAGGTTTAAAACATGATCTTTAAATTTGTATCATTACAAACGATCGTTTCAGACCGAAACCAATCAATTTCGGGAAGACAACTACTCTACCCTATCTTCGGCAGCTCCACAGGCCGTTTCGTCATCCTGCTCGGTAGAAGGAGGAGCGGCAGAGGGGCTGCCGGAATCGGATTGGGCATTCCGTCCATCCCGCTCAGCAACGAAGGCACTGACCCGAGCCCGGATCTCCACCTTTTCTTCCGCAGACTATAGTTAAAGAGTAGAGCAAATAGCAAAAACAGTAGACATAAGGCGTGCCGAAAGTAGAGCCATAAAGAGAGAAAGGAGAAAAACTTACATTCGCCCGGGATTCGGCCGCCCGGAACATGGCAAGGTCCTTGCCACCCTTCAGCCAATAACCCCGATAGAATTTACCAGCTGCCGAAAGCGCCGGCTCCGGGGTCCGCCAGTACACGGAGGCCTCCTCATTCGGCTCGACGGCCTCGAGGTGAGGGCATCCGGCATCGAGGAGGGCGGTACCGAAGGCCCGGAGGGTCTCCAAGGAGGCATAACCTCGCCCTGTCTCGACCCGGTCCTGCAGGGACTTGATCTCCTGCACAAGCCAGGTGAGCCGCTTCCTCGGGGTCAGCTCCGGGGGTGGAACGGCCTCATCGCCAAACGACGCCAGCAGTTTCTGCAGCGCCGAAATCCCGGCCTTCGTCTCATGATCTAAGGCATGAGAAAGGGATTGGTTGGCTTTTCGGGCGTCCGCGAGATCCGTCTCCTGGCTTTTGAGCTTGGATTCGGCAGCTTCGGCGCGGTTCTCGGCTTTCGTTTTTTCTAGCTTGGCCATCTTGAGTTCCTTGGCCAGCCTTTCCACCTTGGCCTTCTCGGCCTCGAGGGCTTTGCTCCCTTGCCCTTGGAATTTCTTCTCAAGGGTCCGAGAGACGAGCATGGACTGCGAACAATGGCATTACAAACAAAATAAACGAATCTAATCTTATCAAATGAAAAGAAAGGCGAAACGCGAACTTACCCCGGTGGCATAAAAATTGAGGGCGTCGAAAAGGACTTGCGGCTCCGTCTTCAACAGCTCCTTCTCCGTGTGCGGAGCCGAGAAAGAAGACGAGCAGTCGGTGCCGAATCGGACACCGGCCTCCAACGGAAGAAGAGGCAAAGTCCGGGGATCCACCCCCGCCACGATCCTCGCGTCCGAATCCACTCCTAGACATCGAGCAAGCTTGTAAGTCTTCTCTCTCCGCAGGCTCATCTCCTCGGGGGAGCTAAACCCGGAATAAACAACGGGCTCCCTAAAGTCACTGGAGGTGCTTCCGAGCGAGAGTGCGCCGTGCCCAAAAAGGCAATCCTTGAAAATCCCGGAATTTTTGACGAATTCTCGGTAGAACCGAGACTTACCCGGGGCAGGCTTCGGTAAGGAAGACGATGGCGTGGCGGTGGAAGGAACAACGGGTTCCTTAACCGGCTTCGGCTTCTTCGCGTTCCCAAGATTCGCAGCGCCAACACCGTCTCGAGGGCGCTTATCGCGAACATAGGGCCGGTCGAAGTTGTGTCGCCGGCATCATTCAGGGTAGCCAGGGGGTCCTTGACGGCTTTCCCGGCCATATCTCCCGAATCACTTGAAATGACCTACGAAAGGAGCAGCTCAGTAACGAAAACAACGAAACGTAATAAGACAAGATTCAGAATCATGAAAAGACAAATAATATACCGAGACCGAAGTGACAACGCCAAAGCGGCGAGTATGGCCGAATGTAACCTTTCGGCTACGAAGGCCAGGAACCTTAGCAATGAGGCGACCTACCTCGATATCTTTCGTTTCTTTTGGCCCTGACCGTTGAGCAGTTTTCTGTCTCTTGATTCGCTCATGAGGAGCCGAATCAACGGTGATAGCTTTCCCATGATAGGCAGCCTTTCGAGCTGCCCTATCTGCCTTCGCCTCAGCCGGCGACATTCGGGGAGGGTACGGCACCTTCATGGCATCGAATGCCCTGTTGATCCGGGGGTTCTCTCCAATAATCTCGCAGGCCAACTTGTATTCACGTTCAGTAACCAGCCCGAGAATCGCATCCGCTTCATCCGTGACGAATCCGCGAAACACATCTTTTGAATGAAATCTCGGAGGAACAGAGGCTTGGACTACGTTCCTTTCGTAGTTATAGCTAGGAGATTCGATTTCAAACTTCACCAAAGAGCTCAGCGGCCGAACCCCCATAGCAATCCACTCTTCAACCAAATCGCGGGTGCTTTGTTTCTCCAAGGTGCCAAGGAATGCCAGAGATGCTTCGGCGTTCCCTTCAACATCCGCAACGAAAGCAGCGTGGCATTTCGCGCGAAAAGGAGCCATTCGGCTGATCAGGGCGCTGTCCATCGGAAGGCCAGACGATACGGATTCCTGCTCATTCTTGGCGCAAACTCGGGCATAGAACCAAAATTCCATCCACTTTGTCCACTTGTTGCAGAAAGTGGGGGCCAGACGAAGCTCCCCTTTCGGAATGAAAGTGTAGCCTCCGAATTGCACAGTGCAGTGTTCGTTTTTCTTAACGTCCCGAATCTTCTTGGGTTTTTTGTGAAGAGCATAAAATTGGACGAAAGTCTCCACGCAAAGAGGGGCTCCCATCATCTTCATAGCCCAAACAAACGCCCCCAGCCGCGTAAACGCATTCGGTGTTAAGTGATGAATTTGCAGCCCGAACCGTTCAAGTACGGCGCCTACGAAAGCATCTTCGCAGGGAAGACGAAACCCAGCCCTGAAATAATCCTTGAAAACCAACGCCTCACCAGGACGGGGTTTCGGTATTCTCTCTTCAGCGGCAGGGGCCCGGCACAGGGACCGGGTTCGTTGATCTAGGAAGCCTTTGCGAACGTATTCGTTTAAAGTGTCTTCGGTCACACGCGACCGTCCGGCCCAGTAAACCTCACGAAGAGTCTGAGGTCCCGGATTTTCCCCTGAACCTTCGGCAGCGGTGTAGCTTTCATCGTCTGAACCTTCGGGAATACCGAAAGAGACCTCAGGTTCTGCCGCAGCTGTTAAATCCGGCTCTGCTTCCGCCGAAACCCCTCCTCCAATAGGGGACCCTTCAATATCAACATCAGCATCAACCTCATCCACGGCTTGGGGGCTGACCGCACACTGAGACTCTGAACTGCTGGATTCGGACTCAGAGGTAGAATACAGGTGTGGATCCACGCTTCGAAGCGGCTGCGCGTTGGTCACAATAACAGGAGTCGAATCCAAACTTGACGAACTGCTACTGGATTCAGAGCTCTTGGACGAAGAGCCGGATCCCGAGCTAGCCGAACCCGACATTCTATTGAATCAACGAAACCTAAAAATAAAAAATTGCGAAACCCTAAAATAAAAAACGTCCACCTAGCACAACAGAAAAGATGGAAGAAAGTAAGAACTCACTCGGAAAGTCGAAGTCGCCGAAGGCTTGCAAATCCCGAAAGCACCAAACTCCGAAAGCTGCAAGCTCCGAAAGCTCTTGGACACGTAAAGCGCAAAGAAGGGCAACAAAAGCGGGAAGCCAAATGAGCCTGGGAATCCGGCCTCGCCTCCCCCACCTTAAATAAAAACGCCGGCTCGCAGCCCGAGAAGGCGTCCCATCCGCCATCTCGAACGAGAACCGAGACGGCGATTCGCAAAAAAAAAAAAAAAAAAAAAAAAAAAGAGACTCTAAAAAGAAAACAGCGAAGTTTTTAGTGGCGAGGGGGTTCCTTGAATGCCTCGAGGTCGAAACCAAGGAAAGGACGAAAGAACCTTATCCTTGGTTTCGAGGGGCTACTGTTGGGGGGAGAACGAAAACCTGCAACCCCCCAGGCGAGCGGCCCAAGGAACTGGCAAGATTCGGAGCGGGAGGCAGTTGCTGGCTCAACGATGGGTCGGGTTTTCGGCCTCGGTGAGCGAATGTCGGACGAATGTCGGTTCGTCACGGGAGGATTGACTCGAGGACTGAGAAGATCCGGATGTTGCGGCAATCCGAATCCCGGGACTTTCGCTTGAGACGAACGAAGCCTCGGTCTTTCGGCAAGTCTCGACGCGATGCGGGATTGTAGGGGCGAAGGCGGTGGCTTTCGACCGGCATGACCGATCCAACGGGTTTTCGTCGCAGTGGTGTTGCGGGGATTTTCTACGGCAGTCCCGGCGATTGTTGGGGCGTTCGGAGGGATGGTTCGAATGTCATCAGGACAATGTCGAATGTCGTAGGGACGATCCCAGGAGTGTGCCGGTTCGGGACAGATGGGTTTCGGTTTGGTTTGCCGAAACTCGTATGCTCCGGTTCAGGGTGATCCGAATCTTGATAATGTTTTGGCATCTCATTGCAGAATATCCAGGGTCAGCGTCGGAATTGTTGTCAAGTGCAGATGCGAAGGGAGGCTGGAAAGTACTACCTTGCCCCTCTGTCATTGGCGCAGGAAGGCTAAGCTTAGGGATGATAGGAGGGTAAAAATGGAATTGTAATAGTCTACGGACTATAAATAGACCCCCGAGGGGGATTTGTAAAGGAGGAGAGAATTAATAAAAGGAGGATTCCCAATTGGCAAAGATCTTGGAGTGTCAAGTTTAGCTTATTTGAGTTTCGTTCCACCGGGAGTTGCCCACTTCAGGGCAACACCAACACACTGGCTTCTTGAACTTTTTGGTAATTGCTACAAAGTTTACTCTTTGGTGATTTGAACCAATTGATGGTTAGCTTAACCTTCTTTCCCTTTGGTTGATTCTTTTTAATGTACGAGAGTGTCCAGCTAGCTGAATGTACTTTTGGTCTATGTTCAGTTAACTAAATCTATCGTCGATCTAGGTTTAGAGGTTTAGAAATGGCTTATCTTGCTCAGTTATATGACTCCGCCCAGTTGTTTTCCACTTTGTAACATTTTCATTATTTCCTACATGATTTTTTATCCTGCCAAATTCAAACTAGAAGTGCTTCTAAGCAATGTTCGAAGAATGACAAGGTCCCTTTTAAGATATATATCTTCCTTTTTAAGTCCTTACCTCCTTTGCGGTTTAGGAGCTGCAGTATGGTTGTTTAATCCATTCCTCCAGGATTTCATTCAGCTACTCATTAGTATTGGGTTCTTGATTGTGTGCAGAGGTAATGACGTTGTGGTTGTGGACAGATCTAAGCAAGAACACAGCCGGTCATGCATTCTTATTTGCTCATTATCAAATGATCCAGATTATGGGCGTTCTTGACCATTATATACAATTTGTTGCTATGATATCATAGTTGAGGTTTCAATTCCCAACATTGGTACTGCATGTTAATCGATTTGTCAAATTTGAGTGATGCCTACAACTTGCCCTTCATAAATACACTTATATGCTTCCTTTTGTTTCTATACTTGACTCATGATGGAATGATTTGCAATATGTGATGATAAATACCTCATATTGCAATAAACCTTTCAGTTACTCTCTATATATTCAGATTGTTCATTGGATTAGGATACAGAGCATACTTGAGTGCCTAATTACTCAATGTGAGCTTTTTATGTTATTTCTACCTTGCTGCCATGATCAATTTTAAATTTCCTACTTGCTTTGTCATTCTTCATTCATGGAGATTACTTTTCGAAATAGGTTTTCCCAGAGAGGTTTGTACTTCTCTTCGTTTATGGTGGTTTTTAAACACTCGAGCAATTTGGACCTGTCTATGATGGAAGCTATCGATGAGCTACTGGATACAAGTCTGAACCCAGTGAATTCCTGCATATTTCAGGTAGTTACTCTGCATAGGTGGGGTAATAAGAATACAGTTCATCATATTTATAGTATGCATAGGAACTTTTTATTTCACATCTAATTTTTCCCACCCATTGCTTGCTGCAGGTTTAAAATTGAGAATGTATTATTCAGAGGATATATTATTTATATTTGGGCATCTGCCACATATTCTTTAGGAGACATACAAAATCTCCAGGTGGCAGGTACAACTCGAAATCACATTCATTGTGCAATGGATGTAGTGTCCATCTTATCGAGTTTCCTAGAAGGATTCACCATATATGCATTTCCTTAGCTTTTATGGTCTCATGGATTCCACTATTTTAGAAATTTGAACAAGAAACAAGGCTCTGGTGTACTGCTACAGTTTTAGGCATGTAGAGCAATTTTAGTTTCTGGAAGTAAATTTTATTGTTTCACACTATTGCTTGCTTAACTGGGAGCCAAGCCAAGTGACTTATGATAGTCTGAAAAACAGTCTAGAAGCTGCATACTGAAAAATTCAGATCTTGGTGGTATTTTGATGCAATGCCCATCTTTCTGGACTTTATTTTTTTATTGTAGGATTTCGAGTTGTTTTTTAATCTACTATGATTTAACTTTATTTAGTAAGTATTCTTTAATCTACAGCATGGACGAGTGATTATTGGTGCTACCATGATTTTCAATAATCTTATGTTTGACAATTTATATGACGCTGAGGTTATAGCTATGCAGTTTCTTTTATCTAACTTTAAAGGGAATGGAATATTTTTGGTTCTACAATTAAGTTGTTTCATTATGTGAGTTTACTGCATAAAAAATGATTGCCACAAGCTTGTTCATACAAAACTCAAAGTAGCATCGCAATCTCTCTTTTAATTCATCACAACTAATTGCAAATCCAAATTAAATTAACTATGGTGTCTTCTATCCTATGTCTTGTGTCTTCTTTTAATTCATCGCAATGTTGTTTCTTTGTATGTTTCTTATGTCTCCACAACAAATTAGAGAACTATTATAGCATTGACTCTATGTACCCAGCAAACCTCTAAGAGAATCTGTTATCTAAGAGACAACAAACTTACATACACCATATGCTCTTGTAGTGCTTCACCTAAGATTTTATTGATGTAATAGATGGTCTAGGTGGCACTATTGTACATGCCCTTAGATGTATTGAAAGATCCCACAGGTATAAGGATGGACAATTGCATATATGGTGGACATCATTTGTAATTAAATCTATTTTGGATATGTCTTCTGCTTATTTCATGCTTATGGTGATAATTTCCTCTAAAATAAATGCTATCTTCAGTTGTTACAGCATTGACACCATTGGTTTTAATCATTGCAGTCAATTCAAAGTGTTGAAGAAGCTTTACACGTTTCCAGTTCTAACTCTTGTAAGGAGGACCTAAAGGCTGCATGCTCTGATCTTGAGATGATAAGAAGACTGATGAAAGAAGCTGAGTTTCATGTGTGGCATTCTTTCGAGCAAAAGCACAATATCTGGAGGTGAGCCTTTTAGCCTTTTTTTTCAGAATCTTTTACCCGCACATGTTGTTTGCAAGAAAGGATAGCCATGCATTATTACAATTGCAAGTCTTTTGATCTCATTTTATTTGGAAGAGTTTCTTTTATGGATTTCCAATGCACTACACTTATCATGGTCAGTCCATCATGATACTGTCAAGCAAGAACAGATAGTCCGATTGTTGCACCTCACGAATTTACATAGGTTTTCTTATGTTGTTATATTAGTGAAAATATGATTTAGTTCCATTGGTCAGTGATAGCAATGCATCAGATGCATCTCTTTTCAATTAAGCAGTAGGAACTCAATGTAATTTCCCATCAATGTTTGTTATCCCCTCTTAAGGACCTGTTGGTAAGCTTATGCTTTTGTCTTCTGGTAAAAAGGCAGGAGGTGGAACAAAAGGATAGATTTTAAAATTGTTTTTGAGAAGCACTATATTTGTATGACAGGCCAAAGGCAAGTCTGAAGACGCTTTTGCTAGCTTCTGTGTGATCATTTGTTCTGAGGGTTCTACATTTTATATTTATTCAAAAGCCAATGCACAAGACATCCCACAGAAGCGAGCTTTTTAAATCAAAAGCCTAAACAAACGGCCCTAGGTGTAATTTCTAATGTTAACCAGCAGCCATCATCTGTCTTTCCTTTTGTTGGTCGGTCTTTGGGAAAGAAAGTTGATCCAGCTCTTGCAGATCAGGATGCATGGATGTTGTACTGTATATTTGCATTTTCTTTTGCCCATTAAAGAACACACCATAGTTTTGTAGTGAAGCAATTTCCAAGATGTATCATGTTTAATAAACAGTCCTTGACCATGGCTTTAGTTCATTACTGAAAATTATTTATGGTCTTTACAAGAATAGCATATAATTTTATCTCTTAAGATTCTTATTGCAACGTATTCCTAATCTTATGCTATTATCTCATTTTTATTGCCGATGAAGGGCAGCTGATTGAGTTCGAAAAGCAAGTACAGAAGAGTGCATATGAAGCTCAAGAGCAGGTATATGCTTGTTTAACAGGATCTTGACCACAATAGTTGGTTTCATTGTATACAATTTTTTTCCCAAACAAATATCTATTCAGTTAGGCCATGTTTTCCAGGAGATGATCGTCGCTTATGAAGCAGCTGCCATCGCCTGGTTCATCAGTTCCTTCTGCTCAGCCTACCAAGAAAGAAAATGTCATAACTAAGTCAGTGGAGAAGCTCAAGGAGACTTCAATTTTGAAACTTATGCATCCTCCTTGGCAATTCAGTTAGCCGAGGCTGGAACATCCAATGCAGTAGCCGTGTATAAGACCACTCTTTATGTTCTGACTGTAGCTGTGCACCCAGTCTATTCTAATGAAATGATTTTGTACTCGAGATGACATCTACGATCCCTGACCTGCGTCGGCGCGCAAAGGCGCGCCATCCCACTAGTTTCATTTACATTCGTAGCATATACTCCAATGTGTAGCCCATCAAGCAGCAGGTGAATAGTAATAGGGTGTGGAAACCATACTGAATCAATTGTGTTGCTGTGATCTAAACAATAGTATCCTAAAAGGGTGCATGATGTCCAGACTTTAGAGAAGAAGATATTTCATTTTCTCATGGGTGTATACTGGAAAGTGAAGATGCATAGTTCAGTATAAGTAAGACAGTTAGACAAAGGAATAATGAGCCCCAGGTCATCACACTCCATTGTCCTGAGCCGCTTGCTGCATATAGAATATAGGAGTAAGTGACAAAGGTGTTTCAGCTCCTGCTCCAGTATGCATACAAGTTGATTTCTTTTTGAAATTTGCTCTCCTTTTACCTCTGCGACATCAATTCAAGCTTTCTCTGAAACTTGCTCTCCTTTTACCTCTGTGACATCAATCCAAGCTTTCTCTGAAACTTTCCCCAACACTTGAAGGCTTTAAAGTTGCCCTGTGAAATTGTTGACGCTTGCAGGAAAACCATCCTCTGATGAATGACAAATTGCCTAAACATGCTTGGAATTCATCAGTAGTCTTCAATCCTTGGATTAATTACTTGCTATCGAACCTTATGTAAATAAAATTAGTACTTTCTATTTGGAACCTTAATGAATTGTGATGTACAGTACGTTCAGTTTCTCCAACGGCCAACCTTCCTATTGGGTCTCATATTAAAAAAATGCTGCATTTTCTGGCCTACTGTTTTTTAGAGAACAAGTTGTATACTGTTAAGTCTGTAATAATAGTGCCTTTGTTTTTTCCTTATCATATTGTCTGGTATAACAAGTAATGTGGCCATGATGATAAGGAAAAGAAGCATGATGAACAGGCAAGGAAGAGGCTAAAAAAAAAAACTAATGATCAGAGGTAACCTAATGCTTTCAGCATGTGCCTCCTGCATCTTATAAGCTGTGTTTTAACTATATAGATATAAGGTACTATACCTCAGACATAAAGCAGTAGGCAATAGCATAAGCCTGAATGAAGTATTTGGGATGTTACACAAGTCAGAGTCATTTCAAATATTATCCTGAAACAAATTAGTCCCCAGCTCTGTCCAGGAACGTGATTGTAACACCAGTGGCAAGAACCTGATTGAATGCTGCTATTAGAAGATTAATAAAAACACAGAGAGACTATTTCTACTTCTATATTACATCAGTTTATAACTGTATATAAGTTTTAGAGTAATGAATTACAAACATTTCTTTTCCTTTTGTCTCAATCAGTGAATTAAAAACCTGCCCTTGCTTTATGTGCTTTTTTCTAAGTTGCCGCTTTATATAAAAGCAAAGGATGTCTAAATTATACACGTTTCATGAATTTATTAGTTCACTTACAATACATATTTATATGCCTTTTTTATCTATTCTTTATGGCAGGGGAAGACAAACTAACACTAAGTAAACCAAATGGAAGAATATTTATTTTGGTGTACAGGGAACGTGGACTGACGCTTTTGCCTATAGTTGTGAATACAACTTTTATTATCTAACACTCATACTAGAACTTTTGTCGAAAACTTGCAACAGACATGATGCGACAGATCTACCTTTTGAGAGCAAATATTATGTTCACTGCCTCTGCTGAGGCTTGCTATATTAGTTTATGCAATGCTAAGTTTGTAAGCACTGTGCTTTGATGACAGTTCAAACAATGTACTTATTTATACCAAAGCATTATCTCCTTGGCTAAACAACTGTGCACAAAATGGCCATATGCGCGGCAACGCCGAAGATTTCTAGTAAATAATGAAAAGGGCACTACATAAAAAAACTTGAGGGATCACTTGTAAATAACAGTTTACCATTAACTCATCTAAATTGGCACTGATGGAGACGGACTAATCATTATATTCGGGTAGAACAGGCAATGAATTTGCAGGAAATACTGCATGAGGCAATCCTTGTGCCTTCCTCTTGAGCTGCTCTAGAAGCCTTTCAGCTTCCCTGAGGTCCTGGAAGGCACCACTGCCACACTTACTGTAGGCATCTATGACTTGTTCTTGAAAGTCCATAGCAAGTTTGTAGCTGCAACCATTCAAAGTAGCATTAAATGTAAGAATGGCCAAAACAGTATCTGTGGTGTAAAAACAGTTACTCAACAAGGCACCATGCTACAAATTAGGTACAAAACAAATGTTGCACTCAGTTGTATATATTGACATTATCAAGCGTAAAGCCACTGAGAGTCACTATACTAAAATGTGTTTATAGCAAACAAAAAGTGATTATAATTACAAAAAAATAGGCAAAGAAGTTAGCATCACAGGTGCGCCATCCAGGCTCTATTATATCCCTACACTAAAACAGGGAAATTCATTGCCACAGAACATAGCTAGTATCGGAACAACGTCGATCAAGGCATGTAGGTGCACTATTACCTGCTAGGGACTCCAATTTGTCTTACATAAAACAACAAGTATTATTTACAGCAACGCGCAATGACATTAGTTTATGGGTCAGTAGGTCATTTCTTAGACCAATAGATTTTTCATTGGGTTAAAATCCATCCTTACATGTGCGTAAATAACAAAGGATTGCATCTAATCAGTTAATCAACATCCTATTACAGTATTACTTGTACCAAATTTAAACTTTATATTCCATCAATCTATTCTAAAAGATAAGCACGCAAAGCAGCAGGCAAGTTTTGTAAACAGATAAGCAGCAAATAAGGTCATGTAGGCCACAATAATTGGGTAATGACTCAACGAGCACCTGGATAGCACAAGAGCACTAAGGCCCTGTTTGGATCCATCCAGCTAATTATTACCTGCTAAAAATTAGATGGGGTGGATCCAAACAGACTCAGCTAATTGTTAGCTGGGCATCCAGCTGAAAACTACTACCTGCGTTCCAGAAAGGATGCGATTCTAGAATAGTGTTTAGTCAAACCCTCTTAAGTTTGAGTAGATTTGTATAAGATACTGATATTTTATCATACTAAATATATATCATTACATTCACCATGCAATATATTTTCATATAGTATACCTATTTGAATTCATAAATGTCGATAACATTTCCTATAAACTTAGTCAAAGTTAAGATAGTATTGGACAAAACTTAGAATTGCGTCCTTTTTTGGGGTGGAGGGAGTATCTCAATAGCTATCTTAGCACAGCTAACAGCAGCTCATATATTGCAAAAAAATACTTTTGCCCTCCCACCTACCTTTATCCATGTGCCGTACCAATAGCAAATAAAAAAAAAAAGGGTGTTATAGACAAAACCACAAATGCGTCCACTTATCGCTAGTGGATCCAAACAGCACCCAGCTAACAGTTATTAATGTTAGTTGATCCAAATAGGGTTTTACTTGCAGCCAATAGTTGAGGGTTAAGACTGAATGTTTATATCATTATAAAAAAGAACATTAAAAACGGAAGTCATCAAAAAAGAAGCATGTGGAATGAATTACCTTCCCATCAGTCCGTATGCATTTGCAAGGGACTGCTTTGTGTCAATAGAATCCTCATGTGTTGGTCCAAAGGTAGCTTCAATAATATCAAGTGCAAGTCTGTAGAACTTCACAGCTGACTGATGTTGGTCCATTTCAAGATAGGCCTGCCCCAGATTCTTATAAGCAAATCCTAACCCAAAGTGTCGTGGCCCAAAGCAGTTCTTCAACCTATCAACCGCTCTCTCCAGATAAGGAACAGACTCATCAGCATTATGATTGTGAGTATGCAGGAGGAGCCACCCCATCCTTGCTGAGATGCTGCCTTCAATGTGATGCATCTCCTTGGCGCTCTCAAGAATTGCAAGTGTTTTCTTCATCAAGCTCAAAGACATTTTAAGTGAGGTCAAAGGCAGTTCAAACTGTGCCATCGACTCATACAACATTGATATCTCAGCAAACCGGCCAGGGTCAATGGAATCCTTTGCGTCAATGATACCCTGAGCAATCTCCAAGCACCGCTTCGAGTCCGAAGCCCTCTCCTCGGAGATCAATATCTTTGCCATTGTGACATATGCCAGTGCACGCTCCTCGCTCTCCTTGTCCGCTCGCTGCATTACCCTCTTAATGTCATTCATCGCCTCCTCTGATCTCCCCAACAAGATACGGATATTAGCCCCATCGATTTCAGCCTGGGAAAGCTCGACATTCAATCCCAAACGCTCATATACCATCCTTGCAAGCTCAATTTGCTCCAGAGCATCCGCATGGCGACCCAACCCAGTATAGATAGCCATGAGAAGTCGCCGGATTTTAGCCACTTCTACCGAGTCCCCACCGAACCGGCCCTCAACAATCCCCAACGCCTTGGAACACAATGGCAGTGCCTTGTCAAAGTCCAGCACGCCCGCATAGGCCTCGGCGACGTCCCCTCAAGGCGTTCCCAAGCTCCGCGCCCTCCCTCCTCCGCACCGGGGTCTTGAGGTCCAGGCGCGCCGGAGGTCGCCACCGAGTCCCAACGGTGCCCCATGGCCGTCTTAGCGCGTGCCCGCCTGCTCAGTACACGGAGGCGCCGACAGCCGCCACCTCTAGGGCGGCCTCGCGCCGCTGGGGCCGTAGTCAACGATCTCGGCAGCGGCGCCGAGGGGACTCGAGGCGTCACCGAGGCTGCCGGCGCGGGCAGCCGCGGGCGCCGGGCGAGGCGGAGCGCGCGACGGGGAGCGACCACCCGCCGTGGGCCGCGCTGGGCGCGAGCGCCTTGAGGGCGAGGTCTAGGGCCTCCCGGTGGTCGCCCTCGACTCGTGCGCCCGCGATTCCGGGGAGGGCGAGGCCCGCGGGCCAGCCGTCGACGCCACATCGGGCGCAGGGGCGGGAAGAGGAGGAGGGCCCGGGGCTAGGGTTTGAGTTGAGAAGGGGAGGAGGCGGGGGCCCGGCGCGGGGCTGCGGTGGCGAAAGGGTGAAGCAAAGGAAGGGGGGGCGGTTGGGGACGGGCCCGGAGAAAGCGGCGAGGAGGAGGGATTTCGGCGGCCGCCCGCATCGCCGCCGCCTCAGGGGTTTTCTGAGTTTGGGCCGCGGTGGTAGGGGGAGAAAGGGGGGTTTAGGCTTTCCTGTAGTTTCCTCCAAAGGCGGACCTAGAAATTGAAACAAGGGTAGTCCTCATCAAAAAAAAAATTCTTACCCAATACAACAAAACTCAAAGAAAAAAAAAAAAATCGGTAAAGTGACTATAAATTAACCAAAATTGGTAAACTTTTTTTTTTTGCCTATACCTCTTAAAAAGAAATGCTATATTTGATTTCTTCTTGCCTCAAAAATCCTGAAAACTTACAAAAATTTAATTCAATTCTAGGCTCAAAGATGATGATCTACAATCCCTAATCCTTTACAATCTTATCAATAACCTCTTTTTTACTTAAACTCATACTAATAGAAAAAATCATTCTTATCATGACAAAACACAAAAGTAAAGGTTTCTGCATTTCAAGTATTTGAGCATATTCAAGTACGAACTCTAAGGTTTGAGCAGATTCGAGTATTTGAGCAGATTCGAGTACGAACTCTAAGGTTTCTGCATTCAAGTATTTGAGCAGATTACACAAAATAAATTGCTAAATTGCAGTGATTAGAAATGAATTGTCTTACACTTACAAGGTGAATAGTATAGAAAATGTTTGATCAAAATTAAAATTTTGTATTATGTATACATGGATTTTCTAACAAATGAATTATCACTAAGAAAAAGCAATATTAAATACCTTTTACAGATTACACGAGAATTAGCTTACAGATTACAACAAATGTATCATGTACACATAAGTACTGAGCTTTCAAAGACAAAGATTTAGCTTCCTGTACTTATGATGAAAAGTGAGAGGTACTCTGTGCTACAGCCTAGCTGTACCATGAATATGCAACTAAATAATCTATATAGTAGCCCATAAAGAATATAAACTATCTTCTCGGTTTGCATGATAACTAACATGCGCTGTAATACAATAACAACCTACAGGGTTGTTGCACTAATGAATAAACAAAATCGTAGATCCAGGGAAGGACAGAAAGAGGAACTAACAACCATTGCATTAAATCGATATAGGGAAGCTTTTTTGAGACTCACGTTCGAAGGTGGCAAGGATCTGAAGGGCCCAGATCTGAACTAGTAAAATAACACAAAGTAAACTAGAGAATCTGTGAAGACGAGCGCACCTGAAGACTCAACAAATGTAGAGAACTTAAAGAAAAAATTAATGGTAATGGGACTCAATTAAAGGTTTACTCTACATACTTCTATGTAGAGAATTTATTATTACCTTATTTTCCTATACCATCCAATCCAAAAAGCCGAGAGACGACCGTGGACTGCGAGGCGGAGACGGAGACTCCCCGTAGCAAGCTCGCGGCCACCTCCCTCCGCACAGATCTCGCCGCCGCCGTCCGCAGAGAGGCTCGCGCTGATGCTCCTCCGCCGAGATGCGTGCCTGGCTCGCCGGTTGCCGCTCCTCTCCCTTCGCCGAGAGGCTCGCAGCCCCTCCGCGTAGATCTCGCCGCGGCCGTCGAGAAGAGCGCGCCGAGCGAAGCAGCCGTGCTCGCCGGTTGCTGCAGCCCGCGAGTGGGGAGGCACGGAGGCGGGGACGCGCGATGCCAGGGGGCCGCGACCGCAGCTCGCGGAGTGGGGACTGGGGAGGCGAGACGCGACACACGGGTCGCGTGGGTCACGGGGCGGCGGCTGCTTTTTTTTTTCGTTTTCTTTTTTTTTCATCAACGGGCCGGCGGCTGCTGGTGGAGCGTGGAGCGGGGATTGGGAATTTGGGTGGGAAACCCTAGAACCGCGAGCTTATATACCTCTTCGATAGTGGCCCCACACGCATTGCGGGTATGGCGGGTTTCTGACGGATGATGCTATTTCTTTACTCATGAAGCTTTGCCCGTTGGGCACAACTTTTGCCCGTGCCCGTGCCCGCGGCACACAGACTCATGCGCCCGTATCCGCGCCCGGGGGCTCATGCCCGCGGGTACGCCGAATATTTTCTACCCGCTGCCATCGAGCAACATGGCCAAGTGTAGTCAAGTCGGTCCCACACGCGTCATCGCAGCATCTGCGCCGATGTCACGCGCGCCCGGAGTCATTGTATTTGCTTCTCTCCTCCGCCCCCCTCTCTCTCTCCGAGGTATCCTCAAGACCGGATCGTCAAATCCCATCAACCGAACGCCATGTGCGCACCGCATTGCATTGGATTCTTCGGGCCACTACTCTCGTGTCCGCCTCTAGACGCCGCACTCCTCGTGGACGGTGGTAAAGCATCGTTATACTAGGAGCAACGCATGCGTGTCCTCGGCCTTGGTCTCGCAACCCGCACTAGCAGCCAAGATCCATGTCCCCGGCCTAGACGGCCCTCCCCGCCCATGCGTGTCTCTTGGGCCAACGCCGCACCAAAAAACCCTAGCCCCGCCGTGGGGCGCCCCGCGCGGCGCGCGAGCACCTTGAGGGCGAGGTCTAGGGCCTCGTGGTGGTCGCCTCGGACTCGTGCAGCTCCGCGGATTCCGTAAGGGCGAGGCTCGCGAGCCGGGCGTCGACGCCGCACGGCGCAGGTCGAAGAGGAGGAGGGCCCGGGGCTAGGGTTTGAATAGAGAAGGGAGGAGGCGGGGGCCCGGGCGCGGGGCCGCGGTGGCGAAGGGTGAAGCAAAGGAAGCGGGGGCGGTCTTACGGGCCCGGAGAGGCAAAGGAGGAGGAGGGATTTCGGCAACCGCCGCATCGCGCCGCCTCACGGGGTTTACAGTTTGGGCCGCGGTGGTAGGGGGAGAAAGGGGATTTAGGCTTTCCCGTAGTTTCCTCGAGTAGCATTTTTTTTTCTCGAAAGTTTTTTTTTAAAAAAAAAAAATCAAGATCCTCGAGTAGCATTTTCGACTGCACTCCTCGTGCTAGTTGGGTGGGATTTTAGGCTATCCGCTACCCCATCCACGACATGTTTGTCGTAAGAACAAGTCATCCGGGATGAGCGTGCATCTTGCATTTGTAGCGTGCTACCAGACGCCCGGTATCCGCCACGCAGCCCAACCATGCCGAGGAGAGAGAGAAACCCGCGCGTGTAGGCGAGCGTCGTTTGTCCCACCGGTGCAACCTTCCTCTACGCCACGCTGCGTGTGCGGGCGTGTTCGAGCACGAGTGTCGCCCTCGCCGTGCCGGGGGAGCGCCGCCCACCGCAGCGAGCCACGCCCTTCCCATCCCATCCGACACGACAAAAGCGGCGTTCAGGGACCCATCTCTGACCACCACCACGGGCCTCAATGCCCGTCGTTGCTCCTGCACGGAGGCGCTGGGCGTGGCGTAGCGAAAACCTGCCCTCAGCGGGGAGATGGGAGCGAGCAAGGAGAGCACCATCGGCCGGGGACTCCTTCTCAAGGGGGGGTGCTTGGGGTTAGCGAGGCGCTCGCGCCGCTCATGGAGGGCCCGGATCCGAAGGCCCGCCCCGGTGCGAACTACGGTGGCACCGCCAAAAGACGGAGGGGTGGGGCTAGTGGGGGCGCGGCCAGCTCCGATCGCATTGTTGCTTGGCATCGGGGGTGCGTTGCTCGCACCCGTGCACGCCTACACCCTTCGCGGCCTCGCGCTCGGTTCTCGTCCTTCTCGCCAACGCCCTCGCCATTCCATCACCATCCGGGCATCCACAAGACCCCCATGCGTCAGCAGGCAACCACTGGAGAGAGATAGAGAGAGGAGAGGGAGAAAAGGGGAGAAAAGATAAGAAAAAAACGAAAAAGGATTAAAAAAAGAGAGAGAAAAGAAAAGGAAAAAAGAAAAGAAAAAGAATAGGTGGAGATAAAAAATGGCAAGGAAAAGTAAAAGTGAAGAGAGAGGAGATGGTAGTCGGGATGGTTGAAAAAATAGGTAGTCGGGATGAGTGCAGGAGAAAGTGGTATAGAAGAGAGAATCTTGATGACCAGGATGGATAGTGGATGCATTTAAAGGATGACAAGTGTGGATAGTCTCAAGCTGCACTGATGGTACTCTTGTAAGGTTGTGTTAAGTTAGGTGGGGTGTCACGTCGAATGTTTGACAGATGTCGGAAGAGATTCTCGGACACTAATTAAAAAACTAATTTCATAACTCGCTTAGAAACGCATACGACAAATCATTTTGGTTACTATAGCACATCAGGATAATTATGTTGGTTATTGTAACACTTAAGGCTATTCATGTAGTAGTTAAGCTCAAAAGATTGGACCTGTAATTTACCGCCAAACTAAAGCAATTAGTTTTTATTTAAACCACATTTGATGTTCCATACATGTGTCAAAAAGAATCGATTTGGTAGGTGAAGGTGAAAAAACATGGGAACTAAACAAGGCCTAAAATGAAACATCTAGATTCTCCCCCCCACCCCCCACCCACTCATCCATACTCTATATCTCATCTTCTATCCAGTGAAAACCCATGTGGCATGCTCTATTTCTATTTTCTCCCCAGCACACCCGGTCTCTCTTGGGCACAACAGCCAGGCTAACGAGGCGAGCCTCCTCAAGAAGCGGTCGTCTGGTCGTAGATCCTTCTCCCGACCACGATCTCAAGAAGCACGATGCCGTAGCTGTACACGTCGACCTTGGCATTGATGGGCACGTTCAGCGCCCACTCCGTGCCATGTACCCCGTCGTCCCTCTCATGTGGGAGAGTAGCATGCCGCCGCCGCCGCCCGCCGTCCCGTCCCTCTTGGACAGCTTGGCCAACCCGAAATCGGTGATCTTGGCGTCGAACTCCCCCGTCAGCAGCAGGATGTTCTCCGGCTTGACGTCGCAGTGGATGACCCATTCGAGTCACTCATGGTGGAGGTAAGCCAGGCCCCTGGCCGTGCCCAGCGCGATCCGGTATCGCTCGCGCCCATAGTCACACGAATTTTGGGTCGATCGGGTCGAGGGACGGGGTCAAGGGACGAGGGTCGACGTTGGGAAAAAATGTGGTTCAAGAGGGGTATACCTCTATGGTACGAGAACCAAACATTTGGTACATGAATCCGAATGTTGTGGTTCGACATCCCTGGTACAGAGCATGAAGGTGTGGGTTCGAATACTCAAAACCCTGATAGGAGACTTTTTGTACTATACAATATTTTGATAGTATTCGATTGTGTTGTACAAATTACATTGTATGGTACATATTGTACATATTTAGCATGCATGGTACAAAAACACATAAATCTGAATACTCAAAGCCCTCGCTGCGATGGGTTCGATGGGTTCATGACCCTTCATCGATTGGGTCGACGAACCACTTCGTCCCCCGAACCACCTAATTGGTTCACCGAACCTTGGTACATGGTTCGCACCTTCGAACCCGAATTCTGTGACTATGCTCGCGCCACGGCGGTGTCCTTCTGCTGTCCCGGAGCGCCGGCGCTCACGGGCGCCGGGTTCGCCGTCCGGATGGCGGTCTTCTCCGCGGCCCGGGCGTACCGGATGGATGGAGAAGGAAGGAGAAGGCGTTCTCGCCGGTCTCCTGGAAGCCGCAGGAGAATGTGCCGTCGGGGGAGGTCAGGAATGGCCTCTCGTGGTCTTCCACTGACAGAGAGGAGCCGGCGCCTAGCGTCTGCTGCGCCGACGCCGACGGGCACAGCAATGGAGCGAGCAGAGTAATCAGGACGGCAAGACTTGCCAGCATTCTACACTGTTTTTCTGGCATTCTGTTGTTGAAACTCCAGAAGATAGTCAAGAGGAATTGCATGGCCGGCCATGGGCGGTCCGGTCGGGGGGTGTTTTATCGTTATCGGCATGTAGTGTAGTTAGGCGAACCTTTGCTACTTTCCGCGCCTAACTAAATTATAGTGTTGGTGACTTTATACTGATCGATTCTCGTGGTGGTGCCCTTTTACTCCAAAGTCTACCTCTCGGTCAGTAGGTCGTCCAGTCTCTTCTCGTGGGAACGCATGCGCATGTAACAAGCCGGGATTCCACGGAACCAACCATAGCCAAACCATCGATCGAGTGTAGGAGCACCAGTGGATCCATTTCAATTACCTGGTCATCCCTTGCCTAATTTCTATCCGTTTCTGTCCGCCCGGGCCCCGGGACCTGGCTAGGCGGCACAGCATCCACCTGGCTAACCGAGGGCAGAGAGACGGAAGTGGATGCTCTGCCTTGTGTGTGGCGTGAGTCGCTTTCTCTTCACTTTTTCTCTTTTTTTTTTTTTTTTTTTTTAAAAAAAAAATAAATAGGTGGCACCGTGCGTGGTGTGGGTAGGTGAGTTGCCAATTGTCATGTCTACTCTTTTCGTTTTCTTCTCTTATTATAAAAACATAAATAAAAATGTATATGTATTAATAGAATTCTACGAGCTTGCTTTACTAGGTCTAAATATGTATATTCCTATCTCTACACCTAGAAATCTATCTTCTAATTAAGCTTTCTACACCTAGGTACCATTTTTGTTCTTATTATTCAGAAAAAATATGCATTCTTATTCTTATTTGTTATACATACGTACTCCCTTGGTCGAGAAAAAAACTATGGCAGGCGCACAAGTTAATGACTCATGTTTGACCAAATCAATAATTGCTGTATCATCATTTGTGGCTTACAATAAATTTATTATGACAATATATTCTATAACTAATATAATGTTACTTGTTTTGTATTATATAAGTGTTATTATTTTTGACAATTAGAATATAGTTTTCTTGTGAAATCTAGCAAACAAACTATAACCCGTGGCAACGCACGGGCATTTTTAATGTCCGTCACTATGCACCGACGAGTAGCGGGTACTTTTACGTTTTTTTTTTTTTTTTTTGGAAAAAAATTTAAACTTCTGGATTGGATTTTTGCTTGGACGGAGGGAGTAGATCTATGGAATTTGGAAAAAAAAAAAAATGGTCACATCGGATACTACAAAGCATTTTTTATTTATTTGTGGTAATTGTTGTCCTAGCATAACCTAACTAGGCTCAAAAGATTCATTTTGTCGTGTACATCAAAGCTATATAATTAGTTGTCAAGGGGGCTCATGGCTCAATGGTAAAGGCCATTGGTTAGGGGCTCCCACCCGGGGTTTAAAACCCGGATGCGACACTTTATCCTAGATTTATTTCGGGATTTTCCTGGCGTTATGCATTAAGTGGTAGGCGACGTCCCCTCGTCGATAGCGAGGCGCCAAAGTGACTTTGGAAATTCAAGATTTGCCGGCTCGGTCCTTGAAGGTGCTCATAGGGTAGGGTTTGCGTCGTGTGTTCGTAGGGGTGAGTGTGCGTCGCGTGTTGAGCGTCTGCGTTGTACTTGTGTAATCTTAAAAAAAAACTATATAATTAGTTTTTTATTTAACTACATTAGTGTTGCATGTATGAGGTAAAAGATTTAATGTGAACACTAAATTCACTATTCACTATTCACATTAAACATTTAATGCTCCACGCCTAAATTCACTATTTACGGTCAAATGAGCATGCAGAGCAGCCGGCCCCATAGGCGTTCATTGACACCATGTTTGGCACAACTGAGCAAAATGTTGAAGATATAAGCCACCACGTCCTGTCAGTTTTTACAGTGTCAGCACTTTATCACTTTGTATTCACCATTTTTAAAGATATAAGCCACCATGTCCTGTCAGTTTTTTGCATTGTCATCACTAAGTACAATTATTACTTTGTGCTTTCACCATTTTCTAAATGATTTTCTTTGGGGTAACAGATCATCAAAATGTTGTTGATATGGACCATTATGTTCCCTTTCTTGCTGCTCTCCGGCTCTCATATTATAACTTTGTCGAAGAATTGTCCAAGAAATGCAAGGAGATAGGGAGTCAACACCTTGATTCTGTTGAAGTTACATCCTTTGATCTAGCAGACAGTGGATCAGCATTAGAGGACGCTCAGAAGCACTTGCCTCCAACAGATCAGCAGCACATGACACCGCCTAATAAAATCCCGCAATTTGTACCTGACACGCATTCTCCTGGTGTACATGGTGGTAAGGAGAAAGATAACGGGATCCCAAATGATGGTGGCCCAAGGAAGCTCAGAAGGATTGTTGCTGATGACATGGGCTCGAAGACAGACTTATACGCTACCATATGCAAAAAATCTGCTGTATATTTTTTTTCCAAAATTCGAGAAGACCTGATTGAAAGACATGTTCTCTCTGCATTGACCTCTGAATTATTAACACCATGGTATGTTACAAACTGGTATTTATGCCATACTTGTTACTCTTTCTGCTTTGCTCAGTTAGTGATTTTACTATGACATACATATTGAAGTTTACGGTTTCAGCTACTTGACCACATCCACTGATACTCTGATACTAATTTCTAGATCACCTGTCACTGAAATCACAACTGATTTTGTCAACTGGCTGATTGCATGACCATATTCACCATGAGTTGCCAGTAACACTACAGAACCATTTGATCGCATATGCATCAAATACTATGACAAAATAGAAACTTTCGGTCTACTGATGTCAGAGGGTATTCCCGTTGTCCTAGGAATACCCAACTCTTTTGATATGCTTTTAAGTATATACGTGTATGTACTTATATATGTATATAAATAGTGTCATATTTTGTAGTATTTTCACTCATTGTAGCCTAAAACATTGAAAAACAGCATTTTGTAGTATTTTTACTTGTTAAAAATAGCTCACTTTTTTTTATTAATGTGGAAGTAGGAATACCCAAGTTTGAAATTCTAGCTCCGCCACTGACACACTGAGCGATATTTTGTCGAGCACGAGCGACCTGCCTTGTTCCAACTCTACCTACCTGATTCACTTGCTGCCTTGTTCCAACTCCGTTTTGCCTTTTTGGTTCGCCTCACTTTCTTTTGCTGAAATTCATAGACGAGCCATGACTTTGCTGCTATCATTCCTGCTGCTTGGTTCCCATGGTTGAAGAAAAAAACAAGGCAACTAATTCTCCAACAAATGATATGCACCAGTGAAATTGAAGATGGAGGGGAATAATGCACTCACCCTAGAGCTGGAGGGATGGGTCACTTTCCTTTTGGAACCAACACGCATACCTACAGGGCACAAAATAAAGATATATTTGGAACAGAGCGGCATATGGGAGGGAGAGAGAGGATAAGAGGAGTTGGGTCACGGGTGAGTTGTGGGTGAGTTGGAACGTTAAATGGGCCTTTTTTTCTCTTTCTCCCATTCCATGACCATTTCTGTTCTATTTTTTCCTTTTCTTTTAAGTAAATATACATGTATTCTGCTAAAAATGTATATATACACGTATTTGCCATCGCCTAGGCTAGACTAGTCACTAGGCTAAGGGTCGCCGCCTAGATTTCGCCTAGCGCCTAGCAAAACTTTGATAAAGGCCCTATGAATTGATGAATGATACAAGTATATCGATGACCTTGCTGCCATTAGATGCATTGGATTTGCCATCTCCTTTATAAAACTCCTCTACTGACACCCTGTTATGTTGATTAGTAGCACAGGTAAAAAGGAAATCATTTTTTTTTTTAAAAGGGTTTCCCCTACTTTTCATTGCAAAAAGCACAGCTCAGTTCACAATCCATGTCCTACGCTTTAAAGCGTTCTCTCAGCCAAAGAAAAGAAGTTCTAAGATTATTACACGGCATTATCGCCGACATATTGCAAACTTCATCACCGGGAAAATAGCTCCGTCGCTCACAAAGATCACCAGCACCCTCCCCCGAAAAATGAGCAATTGATGGAGCCGACCGTGACAATGATGCCGCCCAGTCCACTGACCGCCTCCAACTGTCTTGATGTTTCTTCCAGGAGCTTGATCACCACTTCCAGCTTCTCCACTTCCTCCTCCTTGTATAGAGGTATCCAACCCCTCAGCATTCTTGCTATCTTGATCCACACCGGCTTGAAGCCCGTCCATATCATTCCCTTAAAACAAAAATCATTCCTTAATTTCCATATTGTCCACATCACAGCTGAAGTAACAACATTAGTAACCATATGTCTTTTATTCATAAGCCAATACTTGGCTACTGATTCATAAGAATCACCTATATTCAACTGTAAAGCATTGGAGATCAATCTCCACACATATTTAGCCACAAACAGTCAAAGAACAAATGGTAAATTGTTTCCGGTTCTGAGCAAAACAAACAAGTTTTATCATTCACATTCCTCCTTTTCTATAAATTGTCTCTAGTTAGGAGTTTGTTTTGGGATAGTAACCATAGAAAAACCGTACTCTCGGTGGCACCACCAATTTCCGGACAAACTGCACATGAATAGGGAAATACCCCTACAATTGATCACTTTGCATATAAGGATTGCACTGAGTAAATACCCTTAGAAGAATATGCCGGGATTATTTATGTCTAAGATTATTTTGCGAAATTTGCTTCTCAACTCATTTAGTCACGAGTTTGTAAAACCTCGAATAGTATATCTTGGTTAATAACTAGTTAGCCTCATGGGTTATATGCCACAAGTTCTTTTTTTTTCATTTGTTTAACTGAGATTTATACACGACACTTTGGCAGTGTAATGTTTTAACTTTAAAAAAGTCCCAGTCTCATAGCTCACGAGCAATACAGTTCTTCATGAGCTCCGTGCTCTCAATAATGCTATTGGTACACGTAGAAGTTCCAAAGAAACTCTTTTTTGGCGCCAACCTTGATTGGGTTTGCCTTGTTCCCGCCTGAAATTTTACAAACACAGGCATGGGTCGGAGCGACAGACAGACAGACAGACAGTCCCACACCACATGATTCTTGCCGCATCCAATCTCATGAATACGAGCGCTGGAACCGCTGGTGTTTGCATTGCGTCAGATGTACTACTACTACCCCGTAGCAAAAGCAACAGACTGTGCCGACCTCTGTGCCACTGCAAGCCTTCCCATGCTTCAGTTTGACCACAGCCGAAATCATATTTGAAGAACACCATGGCATAGAGTACCCATTTTTTAACAAGTCCTAGAGATTTTCAAATGCCAACAGTACGACAGCAATATAGCAATGGAGTACTATTACCATTCCATAAACAAATCAAGCAAAGATCGATCAGTGTTTCATGTCCACGTCTTCAAAATCAGCATGATGCAGTGGCCTTTTTCGGCTGGCTAGCCAGCAACAAACAGTTTTCCTCTCACGTAAAACCAGCACCAAACCTAAAGACCAGCCAAAGCGGTATTTTTTTTCTCACAACAAACCAAAGACCAGCCAGCCGAACAAGGCTTAGTAACATTAAGAGAATCTAAACCGAAAAAAAAAAAAAAAACATCAACAAAAGAATCCAATTCAATTGACCTCGAAGTGTGTGCCTGTGCCAGGCAGGCCGGTGCAGGTGCAGCAGCTAGCTGCCGTTCCTGCCGCCGCACTGATGGCCGGCAACCACCCTCCCCTCTGCACTACAGTAGTAAACGCCAGCCATCCTCCCCTCTCCTTGTAGTAGTATACCGTTGCAATGCTATGGTGTGATCTGAGTGTAGTGTACGGTGGTGTGTATCAATACCGTCCACAAAATACGGCGTGTTTGGTTTGGTTTGCTTTGCTTTGCTCCACGACAAGGACTATGTACCAAGTCAGACGCAATGTGTGTCGCTCTCTTGCTGGCCATGGTCGTCATGTGGTCCGTGTCGCGAGTGCGACGCCGGCGAGGTCGCCGCCGCCATACTCCTCCAGCACCACCAGCAGGTTGCCGCTCGGCTTCAGCCACGATCGCGGCACGTGGTACCATCTCTGGGACAGGTTGCCGCAGTTGGTCATGCACTGGTCCTCGCGGTACGTCGCGGCGTAGCTGCACCGCCGGCAGTCGCCGGAGTAGGCCCGGTACGACCAGTACCGCCCGACGTGGTGCCCGTTCACCCATATCTGGCCTTTGCCCATGCTGCTCATGTCCAGAGCCACCGGATCGCTCCCCGCCGGTGCGTTGAACAAAGCCTGCACCGCGTTGTAACACCAGACAAGGATTCAGTAAAACAAGCAACGACGACTTATCACTGATGCCATCTCTTCAGCTACTAGGTTGTTAACAGACCGACCTTATGCCATGTCAATGGCTGCTTGCCACCGGGACCAGCCCATTCCACGGCGGAGCTCCCAGTCACGGTGTGGAGGCCGAGCGACTCGCCTTTCAGGCCGACCTGCGCCAAGCAAGATTCAGAGTTCAGTGCGATTCTGTGGTGAACTCAACAGCATTTTTGATGATGTGGATGCCTGGATGGTACAAGCACCTGATATGTCCATTTCTGATGGCTGAGGTCCCTCTTCCCCTCGTTCAGGCCGGAGAGGGTAACTGGCCCGAGGACACCGACGTTCCACAACTCAAAATGGTTCCCATTGTTCTACAGCACCACCATATTCAATTCAGAGTTACAAACGTTTCTCTGTAAGATGATTTTTCATGACATGAGTTGGTCTGTGATCAATCACAACTTACAGGAAGGCCCACTGCTGAGCTTAGGATGGAGATCTTGTTGCTGCCCTGCCACATCTTCACATGTCCATTGAACGTTAGTTTCGGGTTGTCATAGCCGCCATAAACAGATCCTACAACATCAACATTCTGTCAGTATAATCCTCTTGCTGACCTGATTAGTAACAAAAATTAAAAAAAAAAATGCTAGAGGGGAGATGTTATTAGTACCATATGATCTCCCATTGACAAACACCTGCATCGAGTGTCCAGCGGAGTAGACAGTGAGCTGAGGCCACTGGCCAGACTTCAGGAATTGTTCATTGGCGCCAATGTTGACACTGCAGTGGGCACAATTCAAGGTTTATAGAGAACCCATCAGGATTCAGAAAGAAATGGTTCGAATGATGAAGCCTTATCAAGGCCACTAGGCCAGTCAGTCACTCACTGGGTGGTGTACCACAGGTAGTCCGACTTGTCCCACGTCAAGCTGAGCTGCTCAACCAAGCCATCCCTTGTAAACGCAGTGTCATCCAGCGAGTTTGTGTCTTCACTGTAGGATTGCCAAGCAAAGTGTAACACCGGATTCATCTTCGGCAGCCGAGTTGGCTCCTTCACCTATACAATGATCACATTTTTCTCATTAGACTACATGATCCCATTTGTCCTATAGAGAGAATGAAAGATTCAGCCTTCAGTATATATATGTTCTCACGGTCGCAGTGTTGAAGACCGCGGTTTTGCAGTCAGGCAGGATGCTGATGGACCAAGCAGGGAGGTCATAGTGACGCCCGCCAAACCTGATTTTCACAGCAGTCTTCATGTGGTAGTTCGACAGGAATGCGGCACATGCTCCATTCTTTGACTTGAAGACATATGCCTGGAAAACAATTGATCAACTCAATCCATGAATATCTGCTGATGTTTTCTTGCATTTGGCAACCCATTGCCATGTGGGGAAATTTGTAGCAAAAATTAACCTTCTCGTAGCTTCCAATTGATTGAATTGTTGGATCACCAGAAATCAACGCAGGTTCAGCCTGCTTGATAGCCCTATGCAGGTCCCTCAGGTGACCCCATTTTGGTTGCCTAAGCAGACCTGCAATGTACATCCCAGATTTTTCAGGTCAGGTCAGCCCAACTCAAGTGAACATACAGGCAAAACCATGCTGTAAACTTTCCAACAAATATCTCTGGATGAAAACTAAAGGGAATTCAAGTTTGTCAAAATGGCAATCACTGCATACCAAATTCATCGATGGGAGCATCATAATCATAACTGGTTGCGATGAAGGGGCCACCAGCCGTGCGCCCAAAGTTTGTCCCTCCATGGTACTGCATCATATTCAGATCATGCAAATGTGGTCACAACAACAAAAAGAGCATTGACTGCAACAACAGTAATGGTGTGACCAGCATGGCCTAGGAGTACTTAGTTTCGTCACCATGTAATAGTTCACGAAGGAGCCCCCTTTCTGAATGAACCGTGCCACGGCGAAGGCCAGGTCCTCCACAGGCCGGTGAGGCACCGCGCCACCAAACTTGGTAAACCTTTCGATATTGCAAAATTACAAAATTAGACAATTCTCGAATATTGAAACGTTTTCGCAGGATCGGCACAATTTATGGCACAACATGAATTAAGAGAAGTACCATCCAGTCCAGGCTTCGGTCCACATGGTTGGCTTGTACTTCTTGTTCGGTGTGAAGTAGTCACAGTAGAAGCCATTGCAAGTGTTGATCTGGAAATGATCAATTCACACAAAATAAGAACTGAAAACAGTTAAGCTGCACATAACAAATTCAGGAGTAGCATGCAACCGAACAACATACCACAGGGTCCGGGGCGTCATCCTGCTTGCACATCACCCACGGCACGCCGGTGTTGGTTCCAACAGCCATCTGGGCCGCCCAGTGAGCATACGGCTTGGCGCCACTGCCCACGACGGACTCCATCGGCCCGAACTCGTTCTCCACCTGCGCATAGTGAGCGGTTGAGGTTCCAAGTTCTGCTCCAATTTCACAGCTGCATTGCAAGGTTGAACCAGAAATGTGACGGTGCACACCTGAGCCATGATGATTGGGCCTCCCTGCCACTCGAATAGCCCCTCGGACTTCATCATCGACACTATCTTCTCCACAAACTTCTGCATTGCCGCCTGCGGTGAAAACAAAAAATCAAGGAATCAGGCACACCCCAATTGGTGCAAAATGGAAGAATGACATGATTTCATTCCATTGCCATAACAAAAATAAACCATGAAATCTATTTGGGTGAAAGTGGAGCTAGTGCACTACTAGTACCTTGAAGGGGCCATTGTCTGTCCTGAACTTGATGCCCGGCACATACTTGAGCCAAACAGGAAAGCCACTGAAAAGAACAGACATCGACTGCAATGTTACTACCACATTACAGTGTACTAGTTCTAATTCTAATTCAGAACCGAATTACAGTTGTTGTTGGTGGTGGTGGGTACCCGAAGTTCCACTCGGCGCAGACGTAGGGGCCGATGCGGAGGTGGACGTAGAGGCCGGCCTGCCTGACGAGCTTGACGAAGCGGACGAGGTCGTAGCGGTCGGCGAAGTGGTACTGCCCCTGCACCGGCTCGTGGCCGTTCCAGAAGACGTAGGTCTGGATGACGTCCAGGCCGCCGTCCTTGGCCTTCTGGATCAGCCCGGGCCACATCTGCATTGCATTCGACCCGGCCGGCCGGAAAGCAAGAATCAGTCAGTGAGTCGAGGTGAGAGCTGGGCGGCCGGCCGCCGCCGCCGAGCATCTGATTTGAAGCGGAGCTAGCGCAACGGCAGCACTGCACTGCGTTTGGGCGAGGGAGGCGAAGAGACGGGAGTAGGGTAGTACCTCGGGGGTGCTTCGAGGATAGTGGATAGAGCCGGAGATGAGGATGCGGCGGCGGCCATTGATGACGAGGGAACGGTGGTCGTACGAGACCGCCGCATTGGCCGCCGAGGCCAATAGGGAGGCCGCCGCCACGAAGAAGCAGACAGCGAGCAGGACGCGACTACCGCCGCCGCCGTTGCTGCAGGCGGCGGCGACAGGAAGACGATGCCGCGCTGCGGCCATGGTGCCCGCCGCCGGCCGGTCGGGGCCCGCCTCGCCGCTCCTCTCCTCCGAAGAGCAAAGCAAAGCTCCCTGGGTCCCTGGCCTTTCTCGCTCCTGGGACGGCAGTGAGTGACCTGCCGCTAGCTGCTTCTTGGCCGAGAGGCGAGCGCCGGAGTGGCAATGGGAAGCGCGTGAGGTGAGGTGGTCGGGGTTTTGTCGAGAGGTGGCGGCGGCGGCAATGGCGACGGTGGAGTGCGCGTTCGAGCTTTTATGCTGCTGCTGCTTTTGCTAGTTGTTTGTGCGGGCCGCTTTTGGATGGTTATACCGCACCGCCGGCGGTGAGCTGCCGAGGTTGGGCTGTGGAGTGTGTGTGGGTGCGTGCGGTCCGGTGCGTGCACGGGAATGGTGGAGTGGAGTGGAGTGGGTGGGTGCTGAGTGAGAGAGAGAGGGCTTTTATTGATGCTGCCAAACTTGCCAAGTCGAGCTGATAGCTGAGTGAAGGCCGGGGGTGTAGGTGTGGGGGCCACAGGCTCGTGTTCCCTTTTCCTTTTTTTTTTTTGCGTTTGTTTTTTGACACTGCAGTAGAATATTTTCTACTTTTCTCAAAAACATTTTTTTGAGATTTCTCAAAAATAAATTAAGAACCTGTGCAATTACCTTTTGTTTTACCAATTCAGTTCCTTAATTTACTTTGTCAGAACCGTTTAGAAATACTATGGTCACGTTTAGTTGGCGAAATTTCTAACCTTTTTCCCACTTTCTCTACATTACATCACATTAAATACACCAAAAAAACATATATTTGGAGTATTAAATGTAGATAAAAAAAACTAATTACCCAGTTTAGATGTACATTGCGAGACGATTCTTTTTAAGCCTAGTTACTCCATGGTAGGATGATATTTACCACTAACAAACGAAACATCTTCAAATTAATGCGATGTGACATTCGGTTCTAAATATTTGCCATCTAAACAAGGCCTATGACAAATGGGTGACAAGGGTAATTATTGCATAGGATGCCTCTTCTACTCGCATCCTAGCCATGCATGCATATGTTGTGTGTAAGCAAAGCATGCCTCATGTTTGCTTGGCTGCCACGATATTTCAAGTAGCAAATGTTTGCTTGGCTGCCTCTTCTACAAGATTGGCTTGTTGCTCCTCGTTCCCATGTGAATGAATTGTTGTCCTAATTCAAACAGGGGTTTAAACTTTTTTCTTGAGAAATACTACTAGATTCTATAGTATTGTGGCTTTACTAGTAGTAGTTGTTTAAAAACACATAAAAAATGAAACAAATAAGTTGATGAACAGGGGAATCATTAAATTGGTACACTGTCGAACACTGTCGAACTGTACCTTAAACGACAATGTGTGTGTTTAGATCCGAAAAATTTAGTGCACAAATCCTGTAGTACGTCACATCGGCATTGTAAGACGTTTCGTTTGTTAGTGGTAAATATTATTCTACCATGGCGTAACTAGGCTCAAAAGAATCGCCTCGCAATGTACATCTAAACCGTGCAATTAGTTTATTTTTTTTACCTAAATTTTATAGTGGCGGCAAGCGTTTTTGGATGCAATCAATGTTTTGATGTGATAGATGTGATGGGAATGCGAAATTTTGGTGCAAAATTTTCTAAACAGGGCCAATAACAAAATTCTCGCGGCCAAGATCTAAACAGGGCCAATAACATAGTACTATCAACTATCAACGCAAGTGTTGCTACTTTGTCAGAAAAACATGTTTAAGGAGACACTAGCACAATACTACTGTTGTGAGTACTGGTTGCAGCAACAGGCCCACCACTATCTATCTACTCCCTCCATCCCACTGACTTTGTCACCCTAGTTTTCGTGCCATCTTATTCGATGCTTCGTCTTATTCAATTTTTTTTGCACAAATATAATTTATTTTTTTATGACTTATTTTATCAATGAAGATACTTGAATATTGATTATTTTATTTTATGATTTACAAAAATATTTTGAATAAGACGGATGGTCAAAGATGAAGTTTAAAAGTCAAAAACGACGAAGTCCATGGGACAGAGGGAGTATGGACGTCGAGAGATAACGAAATCTAAAACTCCAATAAGCCTATCCCCCACTAGTGAGTTCTTTGGGAATTCTCAGCCTCCTGATTGGCTCCCGTGTGTAGTAACTGAAATATAGGCCATGTGCTCACGTTGCCTGCTCGCGTTGCGTTGTCCATCGAATTGAATGACGACCGTCGCCCTCCCCGCGACCGTCGCCCTCCCCCGATGAAGTAAATGGGCGCCGCCGACCGTAGCACTCCCCCTCTACCAGAGGTTCGGTCTTCTGTTCTTCCTCGACCAGGGTGCTGCTGCCGCTGCCAGGCGTCGCACGCCGCTGGAGGGGACCCCGCTGCTCCCTGAGGCGCCGCCACCGCAGGGCGTTGTGCACCTCGCCGCCGCGGACGCGTCCCCAACGCCGCGCCCGCCGTCCTCTCCGTCCGGCCGCCGTCGTCCCCGCCGGCGTAGCGGTCGCCACCGCAGGGCGTTGTGCACCTCGCCGCCGCAGACGCGTCGCCAACGCCGCAGCGGTCTTCCAGGCCGTCGTCCCCGCTGCATGCTCGTCGGGGTTGCTGTACCCTGTACGCGCCGTCTTCTTCCTCAAGGTAGGTGAGGACGTGGAGATCTGCGACCCTGATGCCATCTTCTTCCTCACGGTACCGCCATCTGCATCTCAGGTGATCGATTTCTCCCTTATCTTATTACTTGAGCCCGCATCTTTAGATCTGAGCGTCCGCGACGGCACGGCGGCCATGGTTGTTGTTGCTGCAACTTGGTCGTTGCCGATGTCTGCTACTGATGACGACTTGGCTTTAGGTTCTGAGGAGGATGAGGGAGGAGGATGAGGGCGGAGGCAGGTGACCACAGCACGAATCCGGCCGGCGGTGGCAGCTACTTCAACGTTTCCTCTTCAGCTACAAGCCTACGACATCATGTCGCAGACGAAGCAACAGGCAAGTTTCCTTGTGCAAATTTAGGCTCTGTTCTTTTCTGCTTTTTTCAAGTGTTCAAAAGCACAGAAGATTAGATAGATCTTGGAAACAAGGAATCACATGTCTCTGTTCTTATGTGCAGATTAGGTTGAGTTCATCTGTTCTCAATCTACAGCATGTGTGGGTTTCACCATGTGCTGAAAACAATTTCTTCTTTCTAATTTTCCTTCCCTTCTGTTTGCAAGATAGGTTGATGTTCTTGTCTATTCAGTTGAATAGACTCCATAATTTTCCAATAATGCAGATTCTTTCTGAAGGCTGAAGATGCCTAACAAGTAGCTCTTTGCGTATATGCAAAGCTCACATGAGGACGCTGGATGATGACCTAGCAGAATGCCTAATGGTACACATTCTCTTCTTTTTTTCTGGGTGATAGCAGTGTTTCACATTTTTTCTATATGGGGACGTGCATCTATCTGCACATGGCATTAGTCTGCCCTGTAGTATAGACAAATGTAGCTTGCTTATGCACCATGTAATAATTTTTCTTAGCATTGACAAATGTAGCTTACTGATGCAGCATCCGGCATGTAATAATTTTTTTTTTTTTTGCTTTTCTAATGAGTTCCAGGCCAGTGAGTGAACCACAGCTACATGACTCTTCTTTTTTAATAACAGCTAGGTTACTATTCGTTTATATTTACAACATAATTTATTTATACACAACATGCAGTTTCTATTTCTTTTTACAGATTATTATTCTTTCATAGAGAACTCATTTGAAATTGGAGGAGAGAGAAATTGGATAGACAACTCCAAATATGGCACATTCAATGAAACATTCAAATGAATAGATGCAACTATGTTGTATTCTATACTTAAATGATTTGAAGCAATATATTGCACACATCTTCCATTCTTAATCTATATATATGTTCTCTATGCAATTAAATAAAAATACATTGCATACCCGTGGCAAGGCGCGGGGAATACTCATCCAAAAATAACCATATCGTGATGGTTTCATCAAGAGAGAACTAAGTTAAAATGTTATCGATTCCATTCATTGGTGATATTTCTGCTATTCGTCACCTTTGCTATGTACCATACATACTAACTTTAGTGCCTGTTCATTTTGTTTGAGGCTGAATTCAATGGTGTCATGTGATGGACGCGAATCTTTTGAGAATAAGGAAGTCGCAGAGTTACTGAATACGATCAAGGTAGCCATATGTTTTGATTGGATTCCTGTTTTGTTTCCCTCTTCAACTGTCATTGATGTGTGAAAACTATACATATACAATGTGACCACACTGCTTTCACTCTGATTATTAGTTTTAACTTAGGCCTATGTTTGAATCCCATATGGATTAAAACTCTATTTGGAAACCCAAATAATATGGTGGATGCATTGTACAAGATAAATACCCTAGAGCTTCTTGCTTCAATCCTCCATGCAAGAATTCCAGTATAACAATACTACAGATGTCTTCAAATCAAAAGAATTGAGGCTACCTTTCTTGGTTGGGGCTGGTCTTCAGGTATTTTCAGCCTCCCTATATTACTCATTTACTTATGGTCTATTTTCTTTCAGTTTTCACTGAGATATTACCATATTCATGATTTTATATTTGCACGTTCTTCCTAATTCAATAAGTGTACTTGCTAATACTCACGATAAACCCATAATATCTAACATTTATATTACAAAAATCTTACTGCAGGCAGCTTTCCAAGTTATGACGCCTCAAGAACAAAATTTAAAGGATTATATAATCTACCATGGATTTTATCAAATAAATTATTACATATGTTTTATTACATTACCACAGGTTTTATTACATTACCACAGGGTGTCACCCATGTCTTAATATTCGTTCACCTTGGAGTATAAACATAACATTCAATAATATTTATTTATGCCATTGAGTATACTCTGTTTCAGATATTTAAATTGTTTGTTACTCCACAAAGTAATTCTACTCAAAATCTAATTGAGATCATATTTCTTTGTAATTACAAAACAATCCTTTAACAATACCCGCTGCAACGCTAGCGGGGGTCCACCTAGTTTACTTTGTTGTTGTGTACTCCCTCCGTCCCAAAATAAACGATGCTATGGAAAGCGTGCTTGGCCAAACTTTCTCAACTTTGACTAAGTTTATAGAAAATACGTGTAACATTTAAATCTTCAAAAAAATTTGTTAAAAACTAGACTTAAAAATCTTTTCGATGATACCAATTACTTAACATAAATATTTATATATTTTAATATATAATTACTCAGCATTTTGAAAACGCCGACTTGAGAAGGTCTTTTATTTTGAGACAGAGGTAGTACTTACTACTCCCTCCATCCCTTATTTCTTGTCGTTGGGAGAGATTCATCATGCACTCAAGGCAACGGGTAGAAGACCCCGGTACCCCTGTAAAAAGGTACACAACTGACAGGAACTGCTACGCTCTCTCCTCTGCTCGCATCTCTCTCTGTGGAAAGCTTGGGTGCATGCAGAGATATGAGGTTAGGAAGGGAGGAGGAGACATGCGCATGTGAGCTGACTAGCTGTGCAGCTACGACGCTCGTAGCGGACGACCAGAATAAAGGGACACGACAATCGTGCTAAAACGACCTGAATAAAGGGATGGAGGGAGTAGTTATTATTATTAAAACCCTGAAAAGGGCATTGAAAGAACTCTGACACGGGTACACTTTCGGAGGCACGAAGCGCGTGGCTACCCCCTTTGGTGCGGGAATGAGATCCTCTAACTTCACCCTGGATGACAGCAGAGTGCAGTCGAGTAAGGATCGTCGTTCTTTCACGATCCGACGTCGACACATCAGACTAGCATATACGTTCACAGCCTCCAGGTCAGGCCCAACTGAAGCCCACTATCGCTCCTCCTTTTGGTGTCGGCCCGGTTTCTTTTGGCGCGATTTCTTTTCCTTTTCCCGCGGTCACGAGGCAGCGAGGGAGGCCTGGGCAATCGGTTGGTGCTCGTGAGATGAACAGGCAAGTTCATAGGTCTGCAATCCTCTTCTTTGATACCAATATTTCTTCCAATTTGGTTGCCATCCTCTTCGTGTGTGTTCAGATTGCATCAATATATATTTCTTCTAATTTGGTTTCTATCCTCTCCTACCTGATAGCTCGTGTTGGGATTGATTAAAGAAACATCGACTTGTGTTCATCGATTCAGAATCTGGATATATGAGATGGACGAAAAGAGGTCGCCATGCTTGTTTCTTTCCCCACCCCTATTTTAGTTGCTTATTATACCATCATCAAATTAAATATTTTATTTTCTTGTTTTCTATAGGGATGTGTTTTCTCCTAGTTTCTTACCTCAAGTTGGTATGGAATTTAGTAGTACGAGATGAGGCTTGGGATGTTTTGGGTTAGCTAAGGTGGTCAAAAAGATTTTGAGGTTCGAAAAAGATACTTAACAAAAAGAAAATCGGATGGCAAGATTAGGTCTTGCAGATTTGTTTGTGCGAATGAGGGTCATAGATTGAAAGATAAAAGGGACCATTTAATAAAGTGCCCGAGAGCTGCACATGAGTTAGCTTGTGTTCAAGTCGGTGGCTCAACACATCTTAGTTACACTCTTCAAGACCACAAGAATTATTTAAGGGCCAAGAAACTGCAAAGAAGGGAGGTAACAAAAAGAAAAAAGAAGCATCTGTACAAGAAGCAACAACAGTACACTGTAGCCATAGTGCAAAATATTGATCCAACTACCTACGGAGTATTTGACTGTGGAAGAAATGTCTGCACCATACATGGCCATCAATGCCTACTCTCAGATATTGACAATAATATTTCAAACTCATACACCATTTTTTTTAAACTATACATGGCCATCAATACATTCTCAGACTGTCCGCACTCACGTTCCTCTGTATGCTTCCTTTAAAAGGAATATTCTGTCCTAGTCATCAAGATTTCCTACTTTATATCCAGTTTCTCTGCATCCATACATACTTTATATCTTCTCTATCCTAACTACCCATCATGTGGGCCCACTTATAATTTTATCTAAATATAGATCTTGTTTTGAAGCATTTATTGAAACAAATTTAATGGTGCAATCAGAATTTAGTTTGATCTTTTGGTTTGTGAGTTATAACGTTTTTTTAATTACTTTACGAACTGGGGCCCGCAGCAGATTCTCTCACCTCTTCCTCATTTCTCTCACGTGCGCGACATGGTGGGCCACCAGCCGTCTGCAGCGAAGCAACGCTACTGCGCCATACTTCCAGAACCGGCGTGGAAAACAGTGGCATCGAGTAGCATTTACAGTTCCCGCTGCAGCAAATTTCACTGGAAAGAGATACTGGAGTAACCTTCCCAGTACGCCGCTGCAGATGGTCTGATGTTATTACAGGGGCAGTCACAGATGATGTTATTGCTGATTTCTAGTGGGCATTTGCTACAATGTAAATGTCTTCTTCTAATTAGTTTTTGGAGCCTCCTGAAACATGGATTGCTTAGGAGAATAGCTTTTGGAGAACAGCCTCATGAAACATATGTCGTTGAAGTGTAAAGTTCAGAGAATTGCATCTCTGAACAACAGAGCAGCATTCTGTGCATCTCTAACTTGCAAATCAGCATTACAATTTATAAGACAATGCCAATCTGTATAATCTCATGATTTTTCTACTTCAGATACAATCACAAGTTACAGTCTCGTTAGCTCTTGCACAAATTGAACTTTACAGGAGAGCTCTGCAGGTAGAACATCAGAAATGGGAAAAGTTCCTAGGACAGCTAGCTTTTAGTTGGAACTCTGTACAGGCAGAAAACGTGCAGAAGGTGGGCGAGGTCGCTGCACGCTGACTGCTACCAGCACGGAGATGGCACTGCGCTTGGCAAGGAACAGCGACGATGCGGGGCTCGGTGAGGACGGCCGCTTGACGAGGACAGCCGCTCGACGAGGACGGCGAGGACGGCCGCTCGGCGAAGACGACGACGGAGCGGCGCTTGACGAGGACGACGACAGAGCGGCACTCGGCGACGACGGCGAAAGAGCGGTGCTCGGCGAGGACGGCGAGGCGCGGCGCGATGGGCACTCGACGGCGACGAGGACGTCGATGGGATGGCACGGCGCACCGCATCGCGAAGACGGCGGCGTCGATTTTGACCATCCACGGGATCTCTCGACACCGGGGAGCTGTGTGGGCTGTGATGGGCCTTGCCATTGTGCAGCCCATGTAACTTTGCCAGACCCGTCGTCCGATCAAGCATTGACGACTGAGATCACGTGACAGCAGAATGCAGTCGTTTTGAGTGAAGTTTAGAGGATCTCGTTCGGTGTGCGAGACGTTCCAAGCAGATGTTCCAAACATGAAAAGAACACGGATACTGACGAGTGACGATGCTGCTGTGGGTTCTGGCCAAACATGTTTAAAATCTAAATACACAGGGTACAGTACAATTTTTATTATCGATATCTTAATTTCCACCTCGATGTAATGCTCCTAAAATAAATTATTTTTCTTTCTCGAAAATATTTTTTTATCCTAATAATAAAAGCTTAATATTACTAGCACTAGGTATAAAAATGTTCTAGGGCAATAGGGTCATCTTCAACCCATGCATCGGAGTACATATGTATTGTTTGGTACCAAGACATTCATACCCGTCAGGTACGTATAGTATGTTATTGTTTCGTGATTCCATTCGATAAGACAAAAAATAAACAAATCAGCAACGCATGTGTCCGAGATCTGGTTTTGGCTCAGGCAAAATGGTCATCTTGGTCCCTCAACTCTTGGCCACGGGTCGCTTTGGTCCTCCAACTCTCAAAAAGTCCAATTTGGTCCTCGAACTTCCGTATTTGGTGTCAATTTCGTCCTCGAGCTGAGTTGGCTCTCCACATCAGCACTCCACAAATACCCCCGCCCTCAATTCCTTTCTCTTCCCCGCCCAGAAATCTCGCGAAACAAGTCGCAAAAAAAAAAAAAAAATAAAAAAATCTCGCGAAACAGAGCACCACGGCCGGGACTCCCACCGCCGCATCCTACCTCTCCCGTCGCTTTGGTCCTCCAACTATTTGTGTTTGAACTTGAGAACCACGTAAGGTCAGCATCTGCTACTTTGGACTTAGAAAATTATGTGCATGTTGTGTTGAAGAAGGCAGGGGTATTTTGGTCCTCCAACTCTCAAATAGTGACGTGGAGTGCTGACGTGGTCCTCCAACTCAGCAGGAGGACTAAACTGACACCAAAAATGGAAGTTTGAGGACCAAATCGGACTTTTTGATAGTTGGAGGACCAAAACGACCCACAACCAATAGTTGAGGGACCAAGTCGACCATTTTGCCTTTGGCTTATGCTAGCGCAATGGCAAAGGCCATTGGTTAGGGGGCTCCCACCTGTAAGGTCCTAGATGGCTAGAGGGGGGGTGAATAGCCTATAAAATTTTTCTACAAGCTCACTAAAACAAACCGGTTAGAATAAAACACGGCGTAAAACGGTTTGCACTAGCTCTAATGGTCAAGCAAGCCTTCTAGTGACAAGACTAAATATTTCTATGATCTCTAGTCCACTCAAAGTCTATGTCACTACTCTAGCTATTGAGCAATCCTAATATGGTCCTTATGCTAGCAAGAACAACTACACAAAGCAAAGCTAGCTCTCTACTCAAGGTAAACTAGGAAGGTAATGCTAGAGTGAGAAGCTTGTTATACCGATGTATAGAGGCTATGAACCAATCACCGGGAAGAGGATGAACCAATCAACACAATGAGATGGAGAACCAATCATCAAGACAATGAACAAGTTGATTTGTTCACCCGGAGTTCGCTTGTACACCGACAACTACTCTCCGGTTGTGCCGACCAACACAAGGATGGTGTTTGAGCTAGGCGGTTGTTGATGCTCACTAACTCATATTTTTATGCATCAACAATTCATGGAAAAGGACTAAAATATAATTAGATAACCTTATTAGGGGTTTCTACTAATGATTTCCATGAGTTTTGGTAAAGTTGTGATTTGCGGGGACTTAACGTAAAAAAAAGCCAAAAATGACGTGTCACACGACCGACGTAACGCAACGCAATCCAACTCCAAAACAAGTCTAGAAGGCTCCGGATTACTCCCGACGTGAACGAAACTTGACACCGAAGAAAACATCATCTAGAAGACTCCAGAAGCCACGACGCATCGCGGGGCCCAGAGTGGGACCCACTCTGGGCCGATCGGCCCTCCTTGGCCGCCACGCAAGCCCTGTCTCCGGAACCTTCCTCCACCGCCTTTAAGACGCAATCTAATCCGGTCGTGTAATGTCGGTTTGATCCAATGGTCATCGTTCATTGTCAAGGTCCATGAAGATTAGTACCACATTGCTTGCTGACGCTGGAGAAACATAAGAAGACCCATATATATAGACCCTTAGGCCCCCCTGAATCAACAATCTGATCTAAAGCCTCAAGTCATCATCAAGAAGGAGATCAAGAAGAAGCCAAGACAGGAGTAGAAGAGGAGACACCAAGAGATAGGATAGCTAATTCATAGCTCTAATCTAGAGCCTAGTTTAGATAGAAAGTCAGAGTTTAGAGAAGAGAGAGCATCTGCTCCGGTTCTGGATCTGTAAGTTACACTATGGATCAATATTATTATTGTTCTCATACACCTTTGTGCTATTTCATTACTATGTATGCAATTAGTCTACTTATACTTTATTCTAGTCATAGCATATTTGATATGATCATTATTCATGATAATTCAACGCACTTATTCGTAGAGCTCCTAGTATATTACACGTGTGTGCTAGGTAGTAGAAAGTATGTAAGCATGGTGCTTAGATATAATTTACTTGCGGATTCACCTTATATGCCGGGTCGTGTGGTAGATCGTAGTGGTGACAAACTATTGAGTCCTTTGCAATCCATCCCCGTGTATAAGACTAGTCGATAATGGTTCTTGGGATTATTTTGTTTCGTTCCTGATTTTCTTAAGTAATCTTCGGGGTGCACATTCTTATTTATGGTCTTGATATATATATGATCTTATGCTATGTCTGTCTAAACATTTTGTAGATTCTTTGTATGCTATCTAAGAACTGTCCCTTTGTCATAAATCCAATCCTAATCTTACTAGGAATTAATCTTATGCTATACTCACCACGTGCACCTCTACCTGTCTCATATACCTTATTATTATTATTATTATTATTGGTTCACCTTGTTTAAGTATATGCTAAATACTACAAAATCTCATTAGTCTTCTATCACTATCTTTTATCAAATGAATTGTTTGTCATGTCTTCCTCGTGGATTCGATATTTTAAAACCCTCCCCGGGTGAAATGCTCACTGGACATCCGTGCGCTTGCGGATCTATAAATATTTCTCTGTAAGCATAACAAATACCAACAGCGGTGCCCTTGCTAGCCTCAACACACCACTCAACAAGTGTGGTACCCAAAGCACGAGCAATGTATTCCTTGCACTTTGTCTTCCCGACGAGGAGTGCGTAATCCTCTCACAAATCAACCGGAGGTGGCCAAGAAACAATCTCCTCTTCTTGCCAACAACTCCACCAAATCACCAAGCCGGCTAGGAGCGGTGTCTCCAAGAGAAACAAGAACTCCACCGTCTCACAACGATCCCCAAGTGCCTCTAGATGCAAGAACACGATGCAATGCACTAGGATCAACTCTTCTCTCAAGAATGAAGCTCAAATCAAGTATGAGAGAGGAGGGAGGCTTGCTTGCTTGCTCAAAGGTGTTAGGAGTGATTCAAAAATGACCAAGAGAACTCTACAAACCGGCCAAGGGGGTATAAATAGGCCACACCTAAAAATAGAGCCGTTGGGAGGAATATGCAATTCTGGGCAGGACCATCGGACGCACCCACCGGACTCATGCATGAGTCCGGTGCATGCTTCCGGTGTCAACCAAAGAAACCCAACATGCCAAAATTAGAACCCCCGCACATGCGTCCGGTGAGGCAAAGTGCGTCCGGTGCAGCTTCCGGTGCATGCTTCCGGTGCATGCTCGTCCGAGACCACGAAAACATGCTTACTGGAAGTCCCCACCGGACTCACACACCGGTGCCTCCGGTGCGTCGTCCGCGTGCGCCCTCGCCTTCCGGCAGGTGAGTCCGGTGCATGCGTCTGGTCACCTCTGAGCCACGAATTTTCGTCGTTTTGTCGTCGTTCCTTCGCCTTTGCTCCAAATAGACTTCCATCACTCGTTTCTTGTTGCCGACACGCCGAAGAACACCTCGACACCATGTGTTAGCATTTTCGAAACCATTTTCGACAAGGACGGAGTTAGCACTTTAGGTTAGAATGCATGCATATGAATTTTGAACCTAAAGGCACGTGAGGATCGATATGTACGATAGTTTTCCCCTCTTTATAGTACGGCTTATCGATCCTATAATCACTCACACCCTCTATGGTGTCTTGAGTGTTAAATCAAAAGCCCTATGGTTATACCTTTGACTTGGGGACTTTTGATCCCCGAAACTCCACCGAGTTGCATGCTTCATCATCTTTTGGATCACCTCGATCCCTCATCCATGATCACCACACACCAACTACGGCACGACCAATCTCCAACCTAGTCAAACACTTAGCATCGAGAGATTAGTCCTTAGGTGTCACTAATTATCCAAAACCAAACTAGAGATCTTCACCACCCAGGTTCAAATCCTGAGTGCGACACATTTTCCTGGATTTATTTCAGGATTTCCGGCACTGCGCATTAAGTGGTAGGCGACGTCCCCGTCGACAGCGAGGCGCCTGTGGTGACTTCGTGAACTTCAAGATTGCCGGCTCCGTCCTTCGAAGGTGCTCATAGGGGTAGGGTTTGCGTACGTGTGTTCATAGGAGTGAGTGTGCGTGCGTGTTGAGCGTCTGCGTTGTACTGTGTAATCTCAAAAAAATATCATCAAGCGCATGCATCAGGAGTATGGGAGCACCATATCTGACTATGTAGTATGCACGTGATATGAGGGCGGTCATTAGAGCACGTTCAGTGGAAGCATATAGTATTGTTAGTTTTAGCTGCCACGTACTCTTCAACCTCCATCCAAGTCACCCGCAGTGCAATGAATGCGGGTATTGAACCGGTTCCTACACACTGTGAGGTTGATTCGATGGGGAACCTGCTCCTTCGTATCGAACCCGGCTCTAAACTTTCACCTCTTCTTCTCTTTCATGTCGTTCATCCTCCCGCCACCGAGATGAAGTAGTCAGGGCCAGCGACCGGTGGTGGAAACTGCAACGGAGCCACTCCACTCGTGGCCAAATCGTTCCCCTCCCTGTCCAATCGAATCGCTCGAGGTCGCTCCGCTTCGGCTGGAGGACACACTTTATTATTGCTGACTCATACACACCGATTGACCTAGCAGTGATGATTCAACAAGGAATTTATGTTGTACTCTTTTAAAGTGGACTAAAAGATGAGGTAGCCTCGCAAACTCCAGCCAGATCCAGGTCCAACCCCTCCCTCCCAACTCTGGCAGATCTCGCTGGACAAGGCAGGGAGCCCCCTCCCCCTCTAGTTCTAAGTAGATCTAATAAGTAGTAGTTGTTGTGTGTATGGGTGTCATGTCCCTCTGTAGCATGCTCTGTCTTGCGGCCATCGTTGTGGTCGGCGTCCCCATCTTCATCCTCACCGTCGACGAGGTTGGGTTAAGGTTAGCATAAATAAACTTAGCCAGCTCTCCTGCCTAGCAGATCTCTTCTTCTTCACTCCATCTTCCACCTCCACTCGGCCGCCTCCGCTGTCGAGATCTGCTCTCGCCCATTCCATGATTGTCGTCGTCCGCTTCTATCACAATACAACAACCTCTGGTTCCACTGCCCAGCTCTTCAATAAGGTGGCACCTCTTCGGGTGTTTAGTTCGTCGATTTGGCCTCCATTTGAGATCTTGGTCCTGGCTTCCTCTTCAACCGCCAGCGATAACTTCAGCAGAATCCTTCGGTCGCCGACATGCTACCTCACAGTTGGCTCAACCGACACAACCTCAACCTACGCTCTGCGAGGTCAATCCATCCGGGTTATGCATCCGTGGCGCCCTTGCGACCCCCCACCGGCGGAATCGTCTTCGCCATCGCCGTCAACTTTGCTTACTTTCTTTCCTAGAGCAGGACCTTGATGTAATCTGGTTCTCACTGGAGGAACTTTTTACAAAACAGTTGTTGGGTTAATATAATGGGGCTATTGCGTTTCTACCCTTGTTGAGTAGGCCAATTATGATTCTACTCTCCCTTTTCGTCATGTTGTGATTTTACCCTCGTTTTATAAAAACGAACGCTCAGTTTACCCCTACTCCTTTAACAGCATGTAACGGTGTTAAGTTGGTCAGAGAAGGACAATTTTGCCCTTGAAAAAGCATCCCTATTGTTCTCAATACATTTTGACTTTACCCCTACTCTCCACAGCGCATGGTCCTCTTTGTCTCCTCCACAATGTCCAGTGCATGGTTGTAACATCCCAGATGCTACGAAATTAATAAAACTTATCTAAAATTTTGATTCTATGGATTGGTGTAACATCCCAGATGCCTTTCTCGTCGCTTCCAGTCTTGGGCACGCAACAGCTTTTCTGGCCACGTCCATGCCATGTCTAGCAATAGCAACACCTGGAAGCCGCGCCCTTGCCTTCTTCAGTTTAAGCCAAAGCTGGCCACCGTAGTCTTCTTTGCTTCTTGCTAGTCCCAACCCCAGCCACTGCCAGTACAGCTCCGTTCGCCGGCCATTTTCGCCGCTACCTTGCTGCTGCAGCCCAATTACTATTGCATGCAGCTTCACCTCACTCTTGTGATCCTCCTTGATGCACTAGCCTCGCCTCTTGCCGCTGGAACCGTCCCCGGCGTCGATTGCCGCCGCAACCGCCCGCGCCATGGCCGTCGTGCTTCCCTTGCACGGGGCCAGGGCACCACCCGGGTCTCGGACTGTGCCGAACGCCTCCACTGGTGCGCACGAGACTTAGATGCTCCAGCACCACTCCCCGCCCTCTGGCATGGCCGCCTATCGACGGAAATCGCCGTTCCTGGCGCTCCTCTGTTTGTAACTCACGATGCGGATGGAAGGATATAGGAAGGGATAAGGCTAAGGGCAATGATGTCTTTCACATTACCTTGAAGAATTTTCTTGTTTATTTTAATTCGTTTATTCCGTTTCTAACTAACAGAGTTGAGAATAAGGGTAAACTTGAGCTTCATTTTAACAGAACAAGGGTAAAATTGCAACATTGTGAAAAGTGAGGGTAAAATCACAATTGACATTTTCAGTAAGGATAGAAACACAATAGCCCCTATATGTTTGCTATTGTCAAAAAAAAAAAAAGGCAGCCTGGGCTTTAGTCTAGTTTAACTCCCCTTGGTGATTAAACTTTAGCACCTTCTTTTAATCCACTTTAGTCAATATGTTTGGATAAAAATGACTAAATAGACTACAAGTTTAGCATCCCAAACCAAATATCGATGGATGATCGATCCGGTACCGTACCTCTCGAAAGAAAAGGGAAAAAATGAGAGTAGAGTAGGGTAGGTGCGTGGTGAATGCGAAACAGCAAGAAAGCATACCGGCCGTACCGTACGCCTTTGATTGTTCCATGCACCGCCATGATCGATACTCCTGAAAGGAAAAAAGGTAATAACTGCTATTAGTAGTGCAGGAGCATGCATGAATGCACTAATTGCTGTACTGCTAAGTTTGGTTTTGCTTAATTAATCAGGTGGGCCGGCCGCCGGGGTCACTTGAACTTGCCGCCGCGCCGGCTGGTGCGGTTGCCGGCGGCGGTCATTGATAGAGCTCGACAAGTACACTGTACATGGCCGGCAATTGGCTGCGAAGCTTGTTGTCACGCGCGTAGTGCCTGCAGCTTCGATGCTACGCCTAGCTACTACTACAACGGGAAAGGCCACCGGCGGCACCGAATGAACATGCATAAAAGTACAAAAGAGGAAGTTCATCATAACACCAGCCAACGCCAACAACCGCCGGCAATGCAGATGGAACGATCGAAGCTCATCTCAAGAGTCACGACTCACGACTTCACGAGTATATTTATTCATTCATTCATTCACGGGGTCTCGTTTGAATTGGTCGGTGATATGATATCGTGGTGGTTGTTATATTCAGTATAAATTAATTTTAGCGTGACATTCAACGAGAAAACTAGTATAGAGTCAGGGTGATGGATATAGCATGGAAGGTTCAACTAGTTTTGTTGCTTCCTGTCCAAAAAAAAAAAATAGTTTTGTTGCACAATGAATATAAAATACACGCATATAATGCCTTTTGTTTTGTCGCTCTAACATCTTAGAATTCGATCTGATATTTTATTAATATTTCATTGGATTCTACATTCAAGAAAAATCATTGGATTCTTTCAGTGTCCTGCTTACTTTTCACAAGAATAGATTCAAGTATCCACCTTATAACACGACAAACTTTATTTTTAAGGAAGTCCAGTAGCAAGCACACTACACACAGGATGTATATGCAGTTCACTGTCATTGACAAATCCGAAATAAGCAAAGCTACAAAGGACATGCGAGGGAGAGAGACATAAATAAAGATATATTCCATCACAAAGGGAAAGAATAGCTTAAAGATAGGTTGTCGGCAAGCAGTGGCAGGGGAATCAAGCATGTTCCATAAATAAAAGTTTCAACAACGGAAGTTCAATAGTTTCAGTCTTTCAGAATGCACCAACGAATGCAGAGAGGTTGTCAGGAAAAAAAAAAATACAAATTTGCATGGTGGTAATTCTGTTGTCAGGCTCAGAGCATAATTAAAGAGCAAAGAAGCGGCAAGAGCCCCTTAATACAACTCAGGATAGTTAGAAAAGCCATTTAGGTTAGCAGCTCATGAATGCGTCAACTGAGGATCCAGTGGCTGCAGTAATCTGGATGAGGAGCTCGTAACTAAATGTAACTGATAGTTTAGATTAGATACATTGTTGCTTGCATTTAAACTGAAACGGTTGTATGAGATGCATTTCGCAAATGGAAACTGGCAGTCATGTAACATACTTAATGCATGGCTAAGCAAAAAGTCTGAGAAATTCAAGTAAACTTACTTTCTCAGCCATCTTAAAATGTACTCAAAGAATACGTCTAGAGGTTCTAGATGTCAAATGACCAGTTTATTTATACATGAGAACATGACCATTGTCGTGCTACCATATCAAACAAAAGTTTTCGCACTGGTAATCATCAAAGGCACGTAACAAGTCAAATGAGGAACAGCCATGACCATCACATTCGCATGAGAATCAATGCTCCAGAAACACCAGTCCAGGTCATAGAGCGAAAATAGTGCCCAGTATATGATTTTCCAGGCACATAAACCGCCTGTGCGGCTGTGTATAAAGATCACAGTTCTCAACCCCTGTTTTTCCCCAGCAATCTCAGCTTATTAGCTCTTTCTTCTTCCTCCTCCATTTTCTTTCTACGTAATGCTTCCTCTCTTTGTTTTTGTATCCTTTCCAGCTCCATATATCGTTCCAGCTCTTTCTGCTCCTGCTCAAGAGCTACTTTTCTTTGAGCTTCCTCCACTTTACGCCTGTTCTCTTCGAGCATTCTATCCAACTCCTCCCTCTCTCTTCTTTCTTGTTCCTGTGAAGTTTGATTGAAATACATTTGAATAGAGCCATTGGATATTGAATGGTTCTTTGAATAAGAATTATGTTTTACAGGTCCTAAACACACAACAAAATGAAAGGATGAAATCACCATCAAGGCTAAACTCTAAGGGGCAACTACTATATATGCATTAATGCATAGAAAACTACATCCTTGTGTTGAAGCAGGAAACATGACGCCCCTCAATCAGTAACAGTTGGCTTATAACTAGAAAACAACCTCAGCCTCCAGAGCACCTTCTATCGGTTATGAGTATGACCAAGGCTAATATATGAAAGCTTGATATCCCATTCTCAACACTCACTAGCAGTCTCACCCCCCCCCCCCCCCCCCCACACACACACACAAAAAATAAATAAATAAATAAATAAATAAAAAAATCTAATACTGTTGTTATGAACAATAAACAGGTACAGAAAGAATATAGATACATAGAACTTACTACTTTCTGCCTGGCTTCATGAAGAGCCACTTCTTTCTCTTTTTTTGTAGCTGAGAGTCAACCTCATCAAATAACTTTCTAATACCCTCCTCAATTCGGCGTTCTATGTCACATTTCACCTCCTCAGAGTTCAGACGCTCCTCGACATTTTTTCTTATAGCTTCTTCGACTCTTCTAGCAAGCTCCTCTTCCAGTAACTTAAATTCAGCTTCCTTTTGACGCCTGAAATCAATGCCAAATTATACAAGGGGACTTAAAACAAAAGGGACTGACTGGTACGTGGTATAACAAATATCACCATTTGCATACACGAACAGCGTAATGCTACTACATGAAGTCATGAACAGACTTCATATAGCATTACACCAACCAAGAAATTCCAAACTAATGTGCAACGATATTGCTAACTGAAATGAGCAAATGTAGTATTTTAAGCTGGATAAGTAGAACTATGAAAATGGGCCTGACATGTGGAACCACACTATTTGTGAACCAAGTTCTCAAGAGGAAAAACATCTACTGATGATAGGTTGGATGGTGATGACATTATGTAAAATGGTGTTATTTGTGGTTGCAGACAGGAATAGATCTATAAATAATAGCAGGACAAATAAGAAAAGCAATGAGCATGATAGAATAGGAGAGTTCAATTAAATATTCTTTGCTGATTAAAGAAGGTACCGTTGTATTCCTATAATAATGCTTGAACTAATACGACATCAATTATCTATACATAGGTGTTTGTACACCTAATTTAGGCATATACACTTTACTAATACGACCTCAATTATCTATATATAGGAGTTTGTACACCTAATTTAGGCATATGCACTTTATACATTTCATAAGTAATGTAGTACACACGTGCAAAGTTCTTTAAATTACAAAAGGGTAAATAATTCTGAGGAACAGCTACGAAACCAGTAAGGTCAGAGATAAGAAAACTGTTTACTGGGCTGACTCCACGGTTATGACATGTTTTAAAAAAACCACAATCTAATCAGTTTCAGTTCAACAACTTAATCAGTCAATTGCACTTTAACAAAGTGTAGGCCCAACAACAGCAGGAAGAGCCTTGCATTACATCAATTACTAGTTATTGTTACTGTTTTTTTTTTCTAGAAGACTCAAGAGAAGTGCATATCATTATATATTAAGGAAAAAAAACAGGGTGTAACAACCCTACAACACACCCGCACCCACAGCTAGACATTATAGAGTTAGATTACATAATAAGAGCCTAAATGACGAGGAAATGACCTCAACCTGTCGTGAGCCTAAATGACTAGGAAATGACCTCAACCTGTCGTGAGCCTAAATGACTAGGAAATGACCTCAACCTGTCGTGAGTAGTCAGCCAGGCTTTATGGGCCGGAACACAGTACTGTAGGCCAATTATGGATAGGGTTACGTATAAGATTATATATCTTGCTTAGGAATCAAATAAGCCTCTCTATATAAGGAGAGATTTATTTATCAAGTGAAGAAGAATATCGATCTATTAGGGTTAGTCCCCTTCCATCCCAGCTCTTTTGGTTCAGCTGCCACCTCTAGGTCACATTGCATGGATTGGGCCATCTAGATCAAGGTTTGTGACACAACCTAAGAAGGAAACTGACATTATTCACCATCCAGCACAAAGGGCAAGATAGTAAATGTCACTGGCCGCAGCAAGACCTCAGTCAACAATTCTCTAGCGAACAACAAGGCTCTCCAGCCAAGTTGGGACAAATACCATACAAAACAAAACGATTATAATGTTTCCAAATCATCCAGGATCCATGGTTGATGGTGCAAATAGGTCCCGTTTTTGCCTGACCATCTATTCTCGCTTCTACTCTTGCCCACCAATTGTGAAAGCAGACATACCCTTGCCACGGAGAAAGAGCTTGAAGACCAAATTTCTGCTGCAGGTTAAACCATAAATCCTGATTCCTGAGCAAAGACGCAAAGGGTAAGCAAGTGATTGATATTCTCCGTTTCCTGATCACAGTGAGGGCAGTGTTCAGGATGTGGGAGGCCACACCGAGTGAGTCGACCAGCGGTCCAACACTTGTCATTGTTAGAATATGTGCCCATTGGGCTGGCCTTGGGCCTGGTGCCAAAGCCTGTTGGCTGGCTGCCTTAGGGGTTAAGATTAGATAGATGGTGGATTAGGCAAGGATCACCGTTGATTGGGCGTTCCATGGCGCCAAGCCTGTTGGCTGGCTGCCTTAGGGGTTAAGATTAGATAGATGGTGGATTAGGCAAGGATCACCGCTGATTGGGTGTTCCTATAAACCCTAGGGATCCTTGCCTATATATGTAACTTGTACCCTTTGCCATCTAATCAATCAAATATCCTGTGACCAATCTCTTTCATAGTATCACGCTAGGTTAGATTCAACTTCCGCTGCCCACCTTCAGTCATGAGCCATTAACCACATAAAAGAATTACAATTCCCAGGAGCCCATGATTTCCATAATCTTTCCCAAGGGCCATATGTCACCGCACTCTGAAATAAGCTCCTGCAAAGAGAATGTCCTAGAGCTAAAGGTACTTGGCAATAACATCAACAGATAGAGCACCTTGGATATTTGCAGTCTAATTGTGATAAGAACCACCTTCCAACACTGCGCTTGACAGATCTTCTGTAGGCAACCAAAGTAAACAACTGGGGCACCAGATCAAAAATCTGTTGCCCATGAAGCCAACAACCAGTCCAAAATAATGTGCGAGCAACATATCAACTCTGAAACCACAGCTACTGGGCGATTTGGCTCCATTTTTTGTAGCCACAGCCATCTCATCAATAGTGCCAAAATTTTTTTTGGAGGTTAGAAATTCCCAGTCTACCAAGCTTCGGACAGAGACAGGTTTGGTCCAAGCTACAAGCAATGGTCCATGGGTATTATAATCCTCACCAAAGGAACCCCTTCCAATCGTATCAATCACCTTCATGGCCCATGGCAAGAGTTCTATAGCCATTGCCAAATTCACCATCATCAATGTGAACCAGATCAAAATCCTTGGGCCAGTGAGTGCTAAAAGATCAGCTTTCCAGCCAGGGAGTCATTCAGCTATCTCATCAATGATGCGAGACTGTCAATTTCTTCAAAGAGGGGGTGAACTCCCAAATATTTTCAAGGAAAATATTGCACTTCACAGGGTAGTTGTTCTTGTGTATTTGTGAAGTCCATCTCGGTGCACCAGATGGGAAAAAAAATACTCTTGTGCACGTTAGTTTCACACCCAATGCATCTTCAAAGTGGTCTAAAATATTTATGGCTACATTAATATCATTAGCAGACGGACTGAGGTCCGAAGAAGAGGATGATGTCATCCACATAAGAGAAATCCGGTGTGGCAAAACACAAGAGGCCAATGGCTACACCGATTCTTCATCCGAAGCCATAGAAACCATATGACTGAGAATGTCTATTATGAGGATGAACGATATCTCCAGGTATTCCATTAAGCACCACCAATGTTGAGGAAGAGAGGAGCAGCCCATTGATATTATCACACCAAACCCATCTTTTTCGTGGCCACATCCACAAGGAGGAAGGGCCTTGTGATCTTGCTTGAGGATGATTGTAGAATTTAAGCCGTTTGTTGAACAAGCATCGAAATGTCTTCTACGAATCTCCCCTTTATAAATCCATTTCAATTGATAGAAACCCTTTGGTTTAACTGAGTAACCGAACGATTTGATTGAATTTTAGAGACCAATTTAGCAAAGCTATGCACAAGATTTAGAGGCCAGAAGTTATGTAATGGCAACTTTTTCTTGCGGGCAAATATGATGATAATGTCTATTTAAATTATGTGGAATAACATAGCTAAGTTATCAAGCAGACCATAAAGAGGCTAATGCCAGAAACCCCATTTTATGTGCAAAATGGAATAATAAATTACTCCTAATAATAGCTCAAGAAATGACTATAACAATTTAAGAGGGAACAGAAGGTGAACATGCAAAGATAGCAATGTGTGTGCAAGGAGACAATAAAAGAAGACGGGTACCTTTTCTTTTCTTCCTCCATCCTTTGTTTTACAGCGGAATTTATTTTCTCTGATGCATGACTTGGACTGTCTGAGTTATTTTCTAATGAACTTGAAGTGCTCCGACTTCTCTGTCTTTTGTGTCTCCTTGGAGATGGTGGGCTTCTATGCCTTCTTGGACTTGGTGAGTTGCTCCTATCCCATAATGGAGAAGGAGACCGGGTTTTTCGCCTAAGGATAAGTTAAAAATTGAACTCTCAAACAGGAAAATACAGCAGCAGAAATAAAAGCTTATAAGGTTATATAATATAATTAATTCTATTAAAAATACAACATAATTAACTACTTGTCGCGACGGACACCGCTGGAGTGCAAGCAGACTGGTGTGGTGGAGGAATACACACAGCAATACCAAGCTTTACAGTATCAGGTTCAAATGCACAACTCCCAATATGATCTATTCTTTACCCAGCAATATATAAGAGGATTAAATGATGACATCAGAGCTGTAGTGGAACCTCAAATGCCTCCTACAGTACTAAAAGCATCTCTGATTGCTAAAATTCAGCAAGGAGTAACTGAGAGGAGCAAGGCTAGATTCAACAAGGCTGTTATTCCACACAGACCAAATCCAGCATTCAAGCCTGAAGCTAAACCAGTCCCATCTACTGGTCTATTATGGAAAGACAGACAGCTAAGAGATTACAGAAGAGCCAATGGCCTGTGTTTCAGCTGTGGAGAAAAGTTTGTTCCAGGCCACCTTGAAGTATGTTCAAAGAGAAACAAGCCTCAATCTAATGCCCTTGCGATCAATGATCTAGACAGAGAACTTTCAGATGATGTGCTGAACCAGCTGGAGACTGAAGATGTTCTGCAAGAAGACTTTGGGCATTTATCTATCAAAATGCACTTTCTGGCTGTGATAATAATGAATGTATGAAACTCAAGGCTAGGGTCCAGGACAAGGTAATGCTGATTTTAATTGATAGTGGCAGCTCCCATAGCTTCATTAGCTCACAGTTGGTTGATACATTGAAACTTCCTACTGTGGCTGCTCCTCCTAGCAAGTACATCTGGCCAATGGTGATCAGATACTGACTAACAGAATGGTCTCCAAACTCAATTGGTATTGCCAAGGGCATACCCTGTCCTCTGATATGATAGTTTTGGAAATGCAACCTTATGATGCTATAATGGGATTTGATTGGCTAGAGGCTCATAATCCTATGCATTTTGATTGGGTCTTGAGAACAATGGAGTTTGAGGAGCAAGGAAAGAAAATTAAACTTCAAGGGTTGACAGATCAACCTCTCAAGTTGTCTGCAATTTCAGCAACAAAGATTTATAAATCTACAAAAGGAAATGATGTGTGGGCCTTTGCAATGGTGGACAAATTACAACCTGAGCATGTTGAGACTGGACCTACAACCAAAGAGTTACCAGATTCTATTCATCATGTGATCACAATGTACAAGGATGTTTTTACTGATCCTCAGGTACTACCCCCTCGAAGAACTTATGATCATGCTATCCCATTGCTACCCAATGCTGTACCTATCAACTCCAGACCCTATCACTACTCACCCTTGCACAAGTCAGAAATAGAGAGAAAAGTGCAAGAGCTGCTAAAGGCCGGATTGATTGATCATAGTCTCAGCCCTTTTGCTTCTCCTGTATTGTTAGTGAAAAAGAAGGATGACTCATGGAGATCCTGTGTGGACTACTCAAGCGGGGGGAAATGTCGCGACGGACACCGCTGGGTGATGATCAAGACCGAGGAAGGAGAAGACGTCTTCGTTATAGCCTTGGCGCATTTATGTTTATTCGTTTATGTCTTGTGTATGACGGGTGGACCCCATATGTCAGTGTTGTAAAGGGGGTACAAGTACCCGGATCGGTAGCGTGTCCTGGCGACTTGCTTTTCGAATTCAGCTATCTGAACTCGCCAATCCAGAGCACTTGCTCCGGTGGCGTCTCCGTATTCCGATCTGCCTCGGTGTTTGTGCTCACGTCGACGGTGATCCTCACCGGCGGCCAGGGGTGTGACACTACTACAAGTAGAAGAGCGGACATGTCAGTATACTCTCCAATAGGAAAAAGGATATTAGGAGAGGCTTGATCATTTTCATAGTTTTGATAGGAAAAACGGGTTCACCACCTTTGACTCTCGACCCAGGTTCATCGACTTCGACCCAAATTCATGGGTTTATTTTCGACCCGAAGTGTAAAAACCTCTCACAAGTAGCGTACCATGTACCACGACCCCGTACCTCGACCCCATCGACCCAAGAAACTTTGTGACTATCTGATTTCAGATGCTTTCCTTTGAAATCAGATCGGGCGCTCATGTTCTGTTTGTTTTATCTATGGCATTGACAACATTCCATAAGGGAAAAAAGAAATGTTCTCATTAAGAAACCCTAGAGGGCGCCTTCCAAGCAAGCAAATCTGAAATCAGGAAAAGAACAATTCCGAGAGCACCTGATGTCCGACCGAAAATACTACTGTGTAAAATAGAAGGTAATCATCGATAAGTGACAATTCAAAGAGCACCTGATGTCCGACCGAAAACACCACTGTGTAAAATGGAAGTGTAATCATCGATAAGTGATTCATGTTTGCACAGCAGGGCCGCCGTGAGGATCCGCTGATTCAAACTAGCTGGGGGTAATACATCGAACATCTAAAGCATATAAAACAGAAATTCAATCTCTAAGGTCTGACAAAAGGAAACCTAGAGATGGAGAGATTGGGTTGGGTGGGTAAGGGAGGAGACGAGTACCGGGAGGCGTAAGGGGAGCGGCTCCGATCTCGTCTGCTTCTCCGGCTGGCGTACCGCGGCGGAGGGGGAGCCTCGCCGGCGGAAGGGCGGAGGCGACCGTGAAATCTCTCTAGGCATCCGACCTTGTGCCTCTACTCCGCACTCAGCATGAATGGTTGGTCTGCCGGTCTGGGTTGAGTTTGAGTAAGCGCGCCCGTGTCCGCGAGTAACTCACGAGGTTGCCTTTGGTTTAGGACGACATGAGATCCTAGTTTTTTTTTTGAACCGGACCGGTGATCGAATCGGCGGTTCAATGGTTCATTTCGGCCCGACCGTTTAAACCGTTTGAATCGCCGGTCCGATAAGAATGGACCGTTTTTATTAAACCCGCCACAAATATTTTGAACCGGCGTGTATATATATATGATTTAATTAATAATTGACATTGAAACAATATATATTAAATATTTGACAGGTGAAACAACACAATTTAAATGTACTGCCTCACATAACATGAAAATATAGGATGACATGGTCTTAAAATAGATATATTATTTGTCTAATTTGGAGCTCATTTGAAAAAAATTGTAAATTTGATAATTTTTGTTGACACGTCAGTGGATTGCAGCACTAACCACAAAAGTCAACGCACAGGCAGGAGCTAGGAGCAGCGCCGGTGCGCCACCAAACATGCAACATTCAATTCCAAACGTCATGTTTGCCAGGGGGCCCCCACCTTTGCATGTGCATGCCCTCTGCTCCACCAACCAGGAGCGACCACACACACGCTGCACAGTAGCCAGCAGGCCTGCACTGCACGCGCCATCACCCAGAGTTACAGACCGGGGCGGTTCGCATGGAACCGGCCGGTTCACCGGTTCTGTTAAAAACCGGCCGGTTCAACCGGTTTTTTTCCAGTCCAAATGCATGGCCGATCTTTTAAGTGAACCGGACCGTGTATGCTCTGGTTCGGTCTTTTAGCGGTCGAACCGTCGTTCCGGTCCGGTTTGAAAAACTAGGCATGAGATCCTATTTGATTTGATGCAAAGTACTTTTGCTGGTTTTAAAAAAATGTTGTAATTTTATAAATTACTCTCTTCATCCTAAATGATAAGTCGTTCTAGAATTTTTTTAGAAAAAACATCTTAAATTTGACCAAAATTATAGAAAAAATTATAACATCAAAATAGGTATACTAGGAAATATATTAACAAAAAAAATCTAAAAATACTCATTAGGCCACCTCTAGTGGTTGAGTCGGCTCAAGAATGAGTTGATCACAGAGAGAGAAGGACATGTAAGCACAAAAAGCGAATCGTGAAAAAAACCGACTCAATACTTTTTCCAATCGCGGCGTCGACTCATCCGCTTCATTTTGCACTGTCTTTGCTTCTTTCCCGCACGAGGTCGGGCCACGTAAGCGCCGCTGCACCCCTTGCCGAGAAAAAAAATCGTTTTTATTGAGCAAGAGTCGACTCAATATCCGGAACCGATTCGTTCTTTTTTTTTTCTCGATGAGTCGCTTCCTCTAGTGGTCGGTCGACTCATCGCCGTGCCGCCTGACGTTGAATCGCTTTGAATCTGGTCCTTTGAGAAGACCTTATACATCATAAATGTTATTATCTTATCGTATAAATTAGGCTAAACTTGAAATGTTCGACTCTCCAAGAATTTTGGAATTTGGGATGGAGGGAGTACTTTAGTAAAATTGTCGTACTTATATAGAATGACTCTTAAAGAAGAGGTAAATTATGTTGTTAATTAGATACTCCAAATCTATCACAAAGTACAAGTAATTCCAACAAAGTTAGAGAGTCAAAAAAAAAAAAACAAGGTTCACTAAATGTGTTTAATAAACTAATAATATTTTATACCGAATAAATATCATTAACCCTTTATCAACTATAGTTTCATAGTACACCTATTTGATGTCCTAAATCTTTATAATTCTCTATCTCTATAGTATTGGTTAAACTTAAGATCGGAGGGAGTATATGATTCCTTAGTTTAATTTTAATGGTATTTGTGAGGACAAGGATGAGACAACTTATCTTTCACGAAAATACAAGTGAAAATATGATGAAGATGATAGGTGAGAATCTAACTTGGACAAAAAATATGATGAAAAATACAATGAAGATGATACAACCAATTTTTTTGGTTGTTCGGCGATGGTTATAATGGTGATGCTTTTTTTGTTGTGAGAAAAAATGATATAGCATGGTTGATAAATTTAAGAACAAGGTGATTGTTGACATACACAAAAACCAATCACATTTGTCACTTAATTCTTGAGTTACGAGCGCCACAACGACAGGGCATTACCAAATCTGATATTGTAGCTGCATCTGCTCGTACAGAGACATCTAGCGTAAAAACTACTCTCTCCCTTCAAAAAAAGATATAACTCTTATCTTTTTCAAGAAGTAATTTAGAGTTTACCTAAAGGTATATAAATAAATATTTATAATATGAATAAATGCCATTAAATTAAACTTAGTTAGAGACATACGGAGTAAACGCTAACATTGCTTATTATAAACTCGATCAAAATTAAACTATTTTGACATGCATCGTTGTTGCATCTTTTGATAAACAATCGGAATTGACTTTTTTTTGTTTGCGACAGATAATCGGAATTGACGGTGCTCCCTGCTTTGTCGTTGAATTCTGGTTGGGTGGCCGAAGCGAAGCCCAACTTTCCCACCTGGCCACCTCATCATAAACCCAAACTAAACAAACATCACTAACGCCTCGCGTCGCGCCCCACCCACCCCCCGCGGCCCGCCTCCCTCCTCGCCCAGTGGGTCCTCGACCTCCGCATCTCCCATCTGCCCTCCCCGTCCCTCGTCCACCTCCCTTCCGATCTCCTCCTCCGCCGCCGCCTCACCTCCATCCAACCCTAGAACCACTCGCGCGCCCATTGCCTCCGGTCGCCATGTCCGCCGCTCAGCTTCTCCGTCACTCCCGCAAGGTCTGTGTGTGTGCATGTCCCTCCCCCCCTTTCTACGGTATGCAATTTTGTCGATCTGACCGATCTTATGCGGGTAATCGCCGCCGATGCTTCCTCTTCGCGTGTTGTAAATGTTGATGGATTCTGCAAGTGGGGAGCGGCGAGTAGTAATTCATGGGTTTCCTCCTCCGGTTGCTGCGCTGCGCTGCCTGCTAGTAATTCAGGGCGCCAATCACTCGTGGTGGATGTGGGGCTTACGTGCGGATGCATTCTGTAACTAATCATGCTGTTCGATCCGTGCTGCATGTTTGTCTAATTACGTGCGCACGGTCCCATGGAAAGTGTACCAGTCCTTGGGTGGTTGAATTTCTGCAGTTTTTCATGTCATAAACTGGAGATTCCATCCTGTTTTCCAGCCCCCCTCACCCCACCCACACACACAAAAAAGAGGTTTGTTGGAGGATCAGTTTGGATTGTAAAGTAGAGGTGTTGCAACTGTCATGACATTGACTGTTGTTTTGACATAAACCTAGACTATGACTACATGTTGTTATCACCTTTCATTTATTTCTGCACTGCTTTTTTGGGTTGCCATCGCTCCAGCTAGGTTTCTTAATAACTTTTTCTGCACTCCTTTTATGGGCTGCCATCGCCTCAGCTAGGTTTGTTAAGAACTTGCTCACATTCCACTGCATAGCATGCATCCATCAGTTTGGTAGATCCAATGTGCCCTGTTTCATGTGTACCAAGTAATCTACCATTCTGTTTGTACATAATGTTTCTTCCTTCAATTCTACAGCTGCGAAGCTTGCAAAATGCTGTGGGCTGTGAGAACTTTAGTCTTGTTCGGCATTTCTCCAGCGGTTCTGGATCCGTTATCGCCAAGGAAAACGGTATTTGCTATCATTCTCACCTTTATTTTTTTATTTTCTTTCCCTGTTTTCAGTGAACCATTAGTGAGGAGGTCGATAGCATCTGTAATGTATATCGACTAAACTAGACTAGTGATTTGCGCGCGCCCATGCGCGCGTGATAACCGAAGATGATTTTATGAAAACAATCACTACATGGTAGAATACTGCATATATATTACAGGAGACTGACAAACATCATTCAAAAATCACACAAGGCAATTCATGGTGGAACGAAAAGCGTCCAGGTCCTACAAGGAAAACGACACAATACAAGGCATGGTTTCTAAGACAATTTAATACAACACAACACACTGCACGCGCCATCTACAACACAGGACTTGCTACATCTGTTGCATGGGAAGACACATTAGGAACCGGATGACCGATAATAAATTTTCCTGCAATGCATGACAAGGCGTTAACCGGGCTGCTAAACCAAGAATAGATGCAGCAAACGAAAAATTGTATCTTACAGCAAACTCATATGAATCCATCTCATTCATTTATGTCAGTCTTCTCTTCAAGAAGTCCAAGCACCTACACTTGACCCTGCTGCTCCACTGGCGCAAAAACAAAAAACTGATCTTGACTCTGATTCTGGTAACTGCAGAGCTACAAAATTGCGATCGCATTACAGTAGGCCAGTAAACTGGGTATGGCTATTTTTTACCATCTAAAAGTAGATTGGATACGTAAAACAGAACGGGAAAAAAATACTTCATAGATCTTGCATGATAAAACCTGTAGATGCGGCCTTGGACAATGTCCATGTTCACAGGTGGTGGCAAGACGACATAAAAACGCTTCAGCCATTTTTCCTTTGACACTGCGATCCATATATAGGAGATGTGTTCTGAACAAAATTCAATTGAAGATTAAAAAAAAAGCACACATAGAGGCACGCCGCTGCCGTGAGGCTTTCTGCCGATGGTAGGAAGACCCGGCCTGCCGCAAGGATCTGGACCACTGGTTAGAAATGGACACTGAATGAACCATTTCAGGAAACATTGTGGATTCAACTACCAAATGCTCAGTATCATAATGCATATATACACTTGTAATTGGGTCAAATCTGAATTTTAAAAAATAGCAGTACTACATCAGATTCAGAAGAAGGAGGTGCTGCCCTGAAGTTACCTGAGAATAATTCATTCTGCAACACTGATTATGAACCATTAAGCCGCAAACGGCAAAGACCTCAGGCCCACGGAAAACATGTCGATAGCGCAGTCAGCTTCTTAGGTGAGCAACGCGACCAATCGCCTGCTCATAGAAATTAGCCCTTGCATTGGTGGAGAGATGTCATTAGATATCACTGCTGAAAACTGTACAGCATGCCAAGTATGCTAAGTAATTTACCTGAAAACTGTACAACATAACAAATAAATTTTTGTATGCTGCTGATGCATCTCACAAGCTGCATCTTGCACCAAACGAAATTTGGACTCATCCCTTATAGTATACTACCGAATCATTAATTTTCTACTAATATATTTTTCTCAATTGATCTAATGCACAACAAAACTCCAGAGTTATCACTGCAACACTATTCCGCAGCAGCAGAAGCCTCTATACAAACAAACCCAATTATCTGAAACCACAAATTTTGGCGTGTATCGGTGTATGCCTAGCCCATATTTAGCATCCAACACACGGATCCACCAATCTATTTTCTTAATAGTTAATAATGAAATGGAGACAATAAAAAAAATAACTCAATGTTACTATTTGTAGCGGTGTAAACTTCTACAACACATAAAGGTAATGTTTTTATCTTGGGAACACTGAAGACCAAGATATAAATGCAAGGTTTTCTGTTTCTGACTGCATGCAAAGCCTAATGAGAGCTCGGCATTTATTTGTTGTCTTCAAGGCTGGTAACAGACCACCAAAGCTTAAGCTCTGAATTTTATTTTTAACAATGAAATAGGTTCATTCATCAGTCAACACAACAATACAAGATAATAACGAAATCAGTTGTAGATGTATTTTATCAAATATAATAGCCTAACATGCAGAAGAAATCACATGTGTTCTATATTGGTGCTTGATATGATCTTTTTTACCCTCAATCATCAACAGAGGGCCAATAAATATCATTTCAAAAAGGGTAATAGGCTATTTTCCATGCGTGATATGAAAACTAAAGAAATATAGATTTCACAATTGAAATCAAGAAGGACAGTACGAACTTGCCATGGAGAAGCCAGGTAAGGTATTGCCGTCTTGACAATAAATAGTGAGCTTCAACCTGAAACAAACAACAGAAAATCTTAAGTTTAGGGAAGCAGTAGCGGTAGAGCAAGGGCTCAACTGTTGTAAGTTGAGTGGCAGTAGGCGCTAACCCAGCATCAATTGTGCCAAAATAAGTTGTTTGTCTGCATCTACAGGCCATCAGGTCATAGCACTTCGTGTGTATGAACTGGCTGGACTTATACAACATTGTTCTCTTTTTCCTCGCCTGATCAGGTTGAAGAGGTCAGCCCAAGTACCTCACTGGTATTACCTATAGCTACAGCCATTTATCAAAATAAGTCTAGCTTTTTCGTGAGTGCCACAAAGGAAGGCTAAATATGGGATGTTTTGTTGTGTTGGCAAGCAAACAACAGTAGAACTGCAAGTTTGCAAGAGGTCAAATCCAATCTTCCTTTTTTGGGTATGACTGATAAACCTATGGATAATTTGCAATAATATGCACGATTATGTGCACCAGGATCAGTCAAAAAGAAGGAATGCAGTAAAGTTTTAGACAAGGTCTGCCTCCTTCAGAGTAGCAGTTAGAGCACTTTCTTAATTCTTAATTTTTTTGTCCGAACAAACTGCAGTGATCCCAAGCAAACAAGGTGACTAAATATAAGTTGCAAAAGAACAATTACATAAATCCTGATCATATAGCAAGCAACATGATAAAGCAAATTTACGAAAAGAAAGGACACTAAATTTGGCTGCCAAGCTAGCACTCATAGCAAACTAACTAATTTAAGAGATCAGGGTAGACTACTAAAGTGTGGGTCATCCATCAGCAGCCAATTAAAATCTGAGCAAATCATATGGGAGTAGGATTAGGAAATGAAGAAAAACCAAAAATGAAGATAAGGTCATGGCGCTCCACATCTAAATTCCTAGATGCCTAAATCTCTAGGTACATAAACCATATCCGTGAATCAGAATCGCAAATCAAACATAGAAACCCAAAATGAACGGAAAAACTCCCCGGTAGAACGACCATATACCAATCCCTAAAGCATACACAAGAAATCTGAAATGAGACAGGCACATTGATCCACGACAATCATAGAAGAGAGAAATCCCAGCGGGAAATAACATAAGCGCGTCTTTTAAGATACTAAGATCTCTAGATGCCAGTGAATAAATGTGGTTGTCCCAATTTATTTAAGCTAAGTATTTGGTGCTAATCTACAACAAGGTGAGAGGTGGACATATTCAATTGATGTTTCACAACAATCAAATAAGCCCTCTAATGTTGAATCCAACGTTCCAGATATGTATGGTGGCCTGATATCAATTACAATGTCAATCATAATTGAACTGACCCTCTTTCTATCACGCTTCCGGTAACTAATAACTACATTGTTTTGAATATTTTCTTCATCAAATGACCTACATTGACTTTTAGTGATAATAACATAATAAAATGTTTGCAGTACAAAACATACCTTGCACACACCACAGGAACATCATTTCTGTACAATTATCTTCCGCTGAGGATTTATAATGCACATATGAACAGTCCAGCTTACAGCAATACTAAGTCAAGGCACAACCAATTATCAGAGAAAGAAGCCAATGGATCTTGGGCCGAATCGCCAATTAATCGCAAAGACATGGCACCACACATGGAAGAATCATTGCATAGAGTAAGAAGGGAGAGAGAAAGATAGCTAACCAGAGAGGGGACGGATCCAGGAAGAGGCGAGGCATGCCAACAGACGCGTGTACCTAGGGTTTCACCAACCAGAGGATTGCACGCGCACCTGGCTCGTGTGATGAGACATTGAGGAGGTCGCACGGAAGATGGAGGAGAGGGATGGGGCCGCTGGGCCTCGCCTGCCCCAGCGCGCCCCCCCAGCTTTGTGCCGCCGCCTCACGCCGGCCGCCGACTCCCGAGGGAATGGTGACAGGGGAGAGGAGGAGGATGAGGAGGAGGAGGATCGGAGGAGGAGGAGGAGGGGGCGACGCCGAGGAGCTGCCGAGGGAGGGAGGGAGGGAGAGGCGGATGCGGAGGGGGGGGCGGGAGCAGCGGCGGCGCATCGGGAGAGGAACGGGAGAGGAAGAGAAGTTTTTTTTTGTTCTCTTTTTTTTTTTTTTTTTTTTTTGTAGAGGAGGCGCGTGAGTTAGGGTTGAAGCCAATATATATTGGATGTGGAGGAGGCAGCAGGACCGTTGATCGCGAAATCCAACGGGCAGAACATTTTTGGACTGACGTGGACAACCTGGCCGCTCATTTGCTCCACAGCCTATAATCTCTTTAAATTGGGGAATCCAGATGCTTGTTCAGGCTACATACTATCTGATAACTATCAAAAAGACTCATTGATTTATTTATCGATACACTTGTGCTATTGTTTTGATTGTTGTTCACGCCTCTTAACATCATCGATGTAGATATCTATGTCACCTTAGGTACACTTGTATTAGATGCTCAAGAAATTCATCTGTGCTCTTTTCAGTCAGCCTGGATTCAAATATGTGATATTGAAGCATCATTAATTGATTTTTCTCACATTTGTGCAAATAACATGAAGCAGTAAAACTATAATTTGGTCACCATCTTTATTATTATTGTTATTCACACCATACACCAAGCTTTGGATTATGGAGATTGATACTTTCATTTCATGACATGCGAGTGTCTGATTCATCACTTTGGACTTCCGGTGTGAACCTGTTTCAGGAAGTAGTTTTGATTTCTAAGCTATGTGTACGATGAATAGTTCTTGATTTCTAAGCTATGTGTACAGTGAATAGTTCTCATTTATTGCACGCCCTTCATTGTAACCACTGAAAATGTCATGCCTCTGGTTGCGTCAGGTGTTGGGAAAAGAACCAGAGGTACCAGATTTTCCCAGCATAACCAGCCTGCAAAAGAGCTCGAGACATTGTTACCAGGGGTAAATGTAAGCTGCACTGGGAGAAGAGCATCCAACAGCCTTACCTCAAGTGCTGCTAGCTGGCTCAATGGTTCATTCTCATGGTATGTATCTTTCTAACCTGTTATTCTTAGCTTATGGAGATGTATTGGAATGCATCGAATGCAAGCTACATTAAAGTGGAAAATCAGATCTAGAAATGTTGACCATTGGTTCTCTCATGGAAGTTCATTAAAATATTTAAAAATACGCCTGACTTATTCCACTATACTTCAGCATGATCCGCAATTTAGTGCACACACAAATGACAATCTTCTCTGCTGTTAATCTGATGAATAATATTGAAGTTCATAATGTTCAGTAATATTGTTAATTTTAGTTCCCTCCAGATATGCCTGACCTTGATGTTACCGTCAGGTCTTGGTAAATACTATAAAGCTGTTTTGACATTTTATTTGGTTGTTTATTTATTGGCAGTGGACAGGTAGTTTCGGCGCGGTCATTCTCAAGTAGTGCAGGTACTGTCCGCTTGTTGTACTTCTTTACGCTTTTATTTGAGAAACCTTCTTGTTATAAGTTATAACTAGTATATTTCTAAGTGTATCCAGTCCCTTCAAGAAATATTTGCAAAAATGCAGGGTTACTTTCAAATGCTTGTGCAGAATTGCATCTGCTGGCATTCTGTTTTTACTAATTTCATAAACTTGCTCCTCTGCATCCTGTGTTTACAGTCTCTGATTTCTTCATTCATGAACACGTTGATCTGTATTCTGTCACTACAACTATAATACAGTCAGATGACTCAGATCCCTGTCCGCACTCCACTCCCCCATTTTTTCTGTTGAACTTTGGATGCATTTCTGTCCTGCCAGCAAAGCTTTTTAGCTTTTTTGCATTGCATTGGCAAATTTGAGTCTGTTCCAATATTTGGCGTGGTCTGCATCTCTTTGTTTCCTATCTTGAATGCTTTAATTCCATTAGCAAAAGCGTGGTTCTATGCTTTCTGTATTAACATACTGTGCTTATTCCAGACCTGCCTCCACATCAGGAAATCGGGATGCCGTCCCTTTTAAGCCTACAATGACTGAGGTATATTCGTTACCCAAAAATCATTACTACGAACTGAATAATAGATGAACCGAAACCTTTTTTTTTTCCTGCTTGTCTTTATTCTGTAAAATTCTTTGTAGGGAAACATTGCCAAATGGCTTAAGAAGGAAGGAGACAAGGTCTCCCCTGGTGAGGTTCTCTGCGAAGTGGAAACTGTAAGTTTTTTGAATTGTAGGAGATACAACATATGTTATTTGTATTTATTTTTACTTATAAGCTGCAGCAGAACCAAATAACCTTTGAGTGGATTTCTGGTGATCAGGATAAAGCCACTGTGGAGATGGAGTGCATGGAAGAGGGCTATCTTGCTAAAATCGTTCAAGGAGATGGTGCAAAGGAGATTAAAGTTGGCGAGGTACATATTTACTGAATAAAGAATAATATGATTTGAGACATCAGTATTCAGCGTAGATAATAATTTGGTCCATTCTTTTTGCTTAGGTCATTGCTATAACTGTAGAAGAAGAGGGTGACATTGAGAAATTTAAAGATTATAAGCCGTCATCTTCAGCTGAACCTGTAGCTCCTGCTGAATCAAAGGCTCAACCAGAACCTTCACAGCCGAAGGTGGAGGAAAAAAAGCCTACCCAGGCTCCTGAGGCCAAGGCTCGAAGATTGAAGAAACTTCTCAATCTGGCGATCGCATATTTGCCAGCCCTCTTGCCCGTAAACTGGCTGAAGATAACAATGTTAGTTCTTGTTATGTCAGCTGCATTGATAGTTTTAATGAATATAGTAGTTAACTTTGATGATTCTGTTCCTTATAACAGGTCCCACTATCAAGTGTGAAAGGTACTGGTCCTGATGGGCGTATTTTGAAGGCAGACATTGAAGATTACTTGGGTGAGTTATTACTTCTCTGGTTGGAAACGTTTGATCTCTTGTAAGGTCTAAGCTTATACATTTGTACTTCTAAGTTAAATTTGGATGCCTTCCCCATGTAAGTACCTGCCATGATTGATATTGATATTCTGTTTAGTTCGCTGGATTTTTTCTAGATGTCCTATGTGTTCCCCTTGCGAGCTGCTTGTTGTTGATTGTTGTATATGGCGTTGTTCTAGAGTACTTGAGTCTGATTCTTTAGATAACCTGTGTCGGGTTCTCTTCTCTTAGATTAGAACCTTTAAGGATTGATACTAGAATTTTGGACCGCAAGACTGCGGCTCTGCTTTGGCATTGTGGTTGATTGTCGTAGCCGCACTTGGAATCACTTTTATAAATTTAATTTTTTGTTATCCTAATTTTAAAACCAGGTTCCAAATCAAGTATTTTTGCATTCTGAATAATAACTGCAACATGATTTGGTATGAGAGAGAATTTTGTGTGAGAAAAAAAATAGGGAAAGATTGACCTTTGCATGACAGGTTTCACTAAAGTTTAATCTGATTTGCCAAACATGGTTCCAAGTATTTCAAGACTGTTTGTGCTGCAGCCTGGAAAAATGAATTCAAGCCAAGTTATGCTAGTTATATTCTGCAGAGAAAGTGCAATTCACTTTCGATGTCCCTGAATACTTGTTACACTTGTTTAGTTACTTGATTGTTGACTTTAGGTTATATAATAATATTATTGCCTCGCTGCATCATGATTGTTGCATCATTTCATTTGTGTAATAAACTGGTAATAATATCCCATGTTTTTGCATTTTGGCTTCATTTAGCTGAATCAACTGTAATCTAACTTCTGATCCCCCTGGTGTTAATGAAACTTCTGTAGCCAAGGGTGGGACAGAGACTTTTGCAGCTCCAGGGTTAGGTTATATCGATATTCCAAATGCACAGATAAGAAAGGTAAATTTTGATGGCCAGAATGTTAGGCAGCATTTCATATTTAGATGTTTACAGCCTGAGAATGTGTTGACCTTTTGTTGTCTTCAGGTTACCGCAAACCGCTTGCTACAATCGAAACAGACCATTCCTCATTACTACTTGACAGTAGATGCACGTGTTGACAAACTTGTCAAGTATGTTTTTAACCTAATTTGTGATTTACAGAGCTCTTTTCGTTGGTGGAACTGCACTGGTTGCTTTATTACTTCTAACTATGAGTTCCTTGTGTCATTCTAATCCACAGGTTGCGAGGTGAACTGAACCCACTGCAGGATGCTTCTGGTGGAAAGAAAATATCTATTAATGATCTTGTCATCAAGGTAATTTTGGGTTCTCCCTTTTGGTTTGGTATTCTATTGTGCACTTAGTTTGTTTTTGTTATTTGTACTGATATTCTATTAATTTCCTCTCTGCTGTGCAATAATGAATGTTTTTATTTGATGTGCAGGCTGCAGCTTTGGCTCTTCGAAAGGTCCCACAGTGTAACAGCTCATGGATGAATGATTTTATTCGACAGTAAGTTCTGATGGTTCATTTGTACTGGGAAGATATTTTATGATCTCGCTCGTAGCCTAGAACAATTAAATTAAATATGGTACTTATTTTTGGTACAGATACCACAATGTGAACATTAACGTGGCAGTGCAGACTGAGCATGGATTGTTTGTTCCAGTAGTTAGGGTAAGCTACTCCAAATATTTCTTACATGTTCTTTCTGTTGTTTGTAAATTGGTACTTCTTTTGGAGAAATTCTAACTTCTACTTATGCTGCAGGATGCAGACAAGAAGGGACTTGGTACAATTGCTGAGGAGGTGAAGCAGTTGGCTCAAAAAGCAAGAGATAATAGCTTAAAACCAGCAGATTATGAGGTATGTTGCATACTAAGTGTGCTATACTGGAAAGTAGAATTGAGAAAAATTCATGACATTGGTGTTGCATTTTCAGGGTGGCACCTTCACCGTATCAAACTTGGGAGGTCCCTTTGGAATTAAACAATTCTGTGCCATCATAAATCCTCCTCAGTCAGCAATTTTGGCCATTGGTTCTGGTAATGAGTTCTAGAACATTTCCACTTATGTGCTAGCACTTCTCTGTTTTTTTAAAAGCCATGTTATCTTATTTTTGCTAACCTGGCTTTTAATACTTGGATCAAGAATCATACATAATCTTGAATATAGTGCTTCTGAGTGATTTGTAACTCAGTTCTGCAAACAGGATGTTTAACCTGAACATTAGTTGGCATGAGTTTTTGTTTCTATGCTATATTTGCTACTTCAGAATGATGTTAATAGCTCCTCGTTTTGCTAGCAGTGGCTAATGCTTTTTCTTGGTTAATTGCATTCTTTTGAGCAGCTGAAAAGAGGGTGATACCTGGTTCCGCTGACGGTCAGTATGAATTTGGTTCATTCATGTCAGCTACACTGAGCTGTGACCACAGGGTTATAGATGGTAAGCTGTTGGTCCTTGTGTGATTTCTCCATGGACTGTGGACTAGGAATTAACTCTTCTGTTCATGGAAACTATGCAGGTGCAATTGGTGCGGAATTTCTGAAAGCATTCAAGGGCTACATCGAGAACCCGACTTCAATGCTGCTGTGAAGTTAGGATGGATGACCTAACACAATTCTTGTCAAGTTGTTAAATAACCAGGGCACCCAAAAGTGGCGTCTCCAAACCAATAGCACAGAGCCGGCTTCTCCGTTTTGATATTGCCAGTGTTAAGTAGGATCAACGTATACAGGCCTCATTGAGGTCATTTTTGGGTTTGTCCTCACGGACAATTGATGGGAATAATAAATATGAAAGAAGCCAACGTGGGAAGTAGCTCTTTGATTTTGCGATTAGAAAACTCTGTATATCTGTTGAGGTTCTCCACAGTAAGCGTGATTTGGTGTGTTAATATCTGGTTAAGAGCGGTAATCATGGTTTCATTTATGATGTTTTGAAACACGGTCGGCAGCTGTAGAGCAACCGCAATGTTATTCAAAAGCATTCGAACGTTGTTCATAGAGATCAAAGTTATCTCTATCAGTGTGAGATCAGTTCAAAAAGTAGTCTACAAGCATACATATTTGTTCGAGGGATTGTTTTGTAAGCTTATTTTAACGAGTTGTAGCCTTGGCGCATTGGAACCTAACTGCCACCTCTAAAAATAGAACCAAACTGCTTTTGTTCTGTGTCGTGCCAAAGCTTTCTTTTCCGTCCTCCACATCAACATAACTATAAAATTTGTGGAAATCCAACAAAAATATTTTTTTATCAAATCAATTTTATATAATAGAAGTATTGTAAGCCTACCACTCTCTTTCTTTCTTGACGTTGCTCCTTATGTATTTCGTGTAGTGCATGTTAATTTTGGCAAGCCCGTGGTGAGTGTGGTGGGGTTTCTGGTTGCCACCTCCACACCATATTGTGGTGTGGCGCATATGGGTCATCTACCAAACAACCCCTTGTGTAGAAATAAGAGCCAACAAACTTTTTTTTTTTGACATAGATGAGTACTCCCTCTGTCCCAATATAGTTGAGGTTGACGTCCTACAAGTTGTCCCGTGCACCAATGCAAATGAAGAAAGACTATGTTAACCCTAGCGAAATCTTTCCAATGAAATGAAGAAAGACTATGTTAACCCTAGCGAAATCTTTCTTGACGGACCGCAAAAGTAGCAACATGCATCTCCGGCTAGAAGCCCCCTCTCACAACGTGTGTTTCTTTTCATTTTAATATTGGGAGTGGATGACACGGTTGGAGTAGCGTTGCAGTACCTTAAAACATGTTTCTTTCTAATACTTTTTTCAAACTCTAGAACGTCAACTATATTGGGACGGAGGGAGTAGGTGGTAAGTATGAGTAAGTTGAAAGATAGGTGTTAAAAATCCATACAGTCGTTTTGTTTTATTAGACCAATCTCAATGTGGTTTTATGGTTATTAGTCATATTTTTTTGAAGGCCGGGTATTAGTGATTTTAGAAGTAGAGATAGATTCACGGAGGTGAAACTCTTCTATACTCTTTTCTAAGATATACTAAGGATCTGTTTAGATCAATTTCGGCTTCTTAAAAATCAGTTTTTGCCCTTAGTTTCTAAAATCTAGATCCTGAGAAAAACTGGTGGGAAAGTTTGGATCCCTAGTAGTTTTTAAGTATAACTTGATTTATTGGTCCATAGGTCATAAGAAACTGCAAAAAAATACTAGGTATCAATAGCTTATTGGTTTTAAAAAAAATCAGACAAAAACTGACAGCAAAAACTAGTCTGTTTATATCGCACCTAGTTAAATACCAGATTCTTAAAAACTGGCAAGAACTGAAGAGATCCAAACATGATCTAAGTGTGTGTGTGAAACTTGATCGAAGTGTGTTGTAGCATATGAAACCCTAGTCAGGCTTTGGTAAAGGCTTTGTTTGCGGCCCTGACGATGGCTGCACGGTTTTGACGACGATGTCCCACGGCGCCAGCGCCGACGCATTTGCCGGCTGCTGCCACACCCACCGTGCTTTGCCATGCCAGCGAGAAATCAGAAACGGACAAATGGTCAGCCGGCGACCCACTCGAGCGTGTCGACTCGGCCATGTGCCTTCACAAGCCGTGCGGCGGGGCGGGCGCTGCTGGCGCAGGTGCGCCCACACTGACCACACACCTCCGTCTTTCTCCAGCCTCCAGGCACGTACGGCGACAGTTGGACGACACTGCACCGTTTTGTTTGAGCGAGCTTTATACGTACGTATAGTACGCGGCAGAGCCTTCCTTGCCCGGCTTTTACGTCCAGGAAAAAGTTGGGGTGCCAACGCGCCGACAGTGCCAAGAAACCGCCATGGTCCCAAGCTAGACTCGAGCTCCATCTGCGGATGACGCACACGGTCACACGCTCCAACTGCAACTGTGAGGCTGGCAGCTGGCTCATGTCATGTGTACTCCTTTCCTTCAAACGGTCACAACTTCCAAGTGTTGGCGTGGCAGCATTGCCGATGTCGCGTACGAGACCAAACCGACCATGCCTCTGCCACAGTTCCCGACGCCGGCCGGCGTCGTAACGTCGGCGGTGGGCCACCCGCACAAATCCTTCCCCGGACCCACACGTCATCCTCTCCAAAACCCTGCGCCACCTTTCCCCAAGAATCTCCCTCCCCACCCAAAGCCTTCCTGCCCGACCTTTTTATGCCCATCCATCAGTCACCCCCACCCCCACCACGACACCACCCACCCCCACACACACACAGAGCACGCACAGCCACCTCACTCACCACGCCACCACCACCTCCGGCAACCATGGCGGTGAGCAACAACATCACAGCCTGCATAACTCTCCTCGCTCTAATCTGCGCGGTGCCAATAATCGCCTCAGGGATCTGGTTCGCCTCAGCACAAGGCGAGGAGTGCGCGCGGCTAGCACGTTGGCCGGTCGCGATCCTGGGCGGTCTCCTCCTCCTGGCCGCTCTGGCCGGCTTCGTGGGCGCGTACTGGAACCGCCGGCGCCTGCTGGCGTTCTACCTCTTCGCGATGGCGTCGCTGGTGGTTCTGCTCATCGCGCTCCTCGTCTTCGCCTTCGCCGTCACCCGTGGCTCCGGCGCCTACCCCGTGCTCGGCCGCGCCTACGATGACTACCACCTTGATGGGTTCTCCATGTGGCTTAGAGGGTACGTGTCTGATGATCCGGGACGCTGGGAGAAGATCAGGGCCTGCCTTGCTGTCTCTGATACGTGTAAGAAGCTTGCGAGACAGGCCGCGTTTACGAGCGCTGAGATGTTCTATCAGTCGCATCTCTCGCCGCTTCAGGTATGGATGGTGGTGTTTTGTCTCTCCATTAGCAGGAGTCATCTACTAGTAATAAGCTTACTTACTGTTCATCGTTTAGCTCCATTTTCCATGATTTTCTTACTAAGATACTGTTTGTTCAGCTCCATTTTCCATGGTTTTCTTACTAAGATACTGTTTGTTGAGCTCCATTTTCCATGGTTTTCTTACTGATTTTTTAGAATGTACAAACCCTAAGCATAGTACATAGAGAGATGACTAGTGGTACTAGTAGCTTCCTTGTAGTGACACTTGTTATTAGCTGAAGAGACAGAGATAGGGAGAGGATGAAAAAGAGGAATTTTTTAGTTGCTTTAGGTTCAATCAACCAGACGATCTGGAGCCCTCCAGAGATGCTACTACTGGTACTAGACTACAACGGGGATAGGAGGAATCAGATGACAAACTTTCTGACGGGGATTATTAGCAAAAAGATTATGGGCAGGCATCTCTACTGTCACTGTGGTGTGGGCCTTCCCTGGCCTTTTGCCATGATGCGAATGGCAGAAATAGTCTAAAGAGGCATCATGTGGTAGGACCGTGTCGCCACAATACTACTACTCTTCTTGGATCAAAATCAAATCAGATGCTGACAACGATTGGTTTGGGTGGGGATTGGGAACATAGCTGCGTGGTGGGGTGGCCGATTTCTTGGATGCAAATGGTAGCCCTTTTTGTGTGATCTTAGTAACTAAAGGGTTTTAACCTTTCTTATTCGTCTCTCTGAATTCACACCCATCTCGAGAGAGCGATTGCGGATTTATGTTGGGCTCTATCTCTGTGAGAGCAAGGAACAAGGAGAGTGTTTGACAGCAGAGAGCAGACATGGGTCTCATGGGACGGTGCATTGGGAGTGACACAATACAGACTCTGAATTTTTTTTGTAGTTTTCTTCGCTGTGGATCTCTGTGTAACTAGTGATTGTAATCCCTGTTTCCAATCACCTCGATTTGGGGTCGATTGTCTCGAGTTCTGCTAGCCTGGGCACATTGATTTCTTTAAACGACTGACGCTGCACTGTACGTTACTGTGCAGTCCGGTTGCTGCAAGCCGCCATCGGTATGCGGATTCAGCTACGTGAGCCCGACGGTGTGGACAGCTCCGGCGAGGCCGGCGGCGGACCCTGACTGCGGGCTGTGGAGCAACGACCCCGGGCAGCTGTGCTACGAGTGCGAGTCCTGCAAGGCCGGGCTCCTGGAGGCGCTCAGGGACCAGTGGCACAAGGCCAACATCGCCCTCGTCGTCGCCACCGTCGCACTCGTCATCCTCTATCTCGTCGGATGCAGCGCTTACAAGAACGCACAGGCCGCCGCCATCTTTGGACGATACAAGTACTAAGGTACTTACTAGTGATCAGTAAGCTGCTGCTGCTGATGATCGATGTGGTTAAGGATTTTTATGGTTCTTGTTGTATATGTGGATTGTGGATTTGTTTGTATGTGTCTTGAAGAAGCATGTGTTTGTAGTAGCGGTGAGTGTGGTGTGTTTCCTTGCAGACTTGGTTTGTCATGGTAGTGGTAGATGTGTAAGGATGAGTAAGGTAGATGAGTTGTAAGATTAGTTAATTCCTGGAGTATGTATGTGGCGACGAGTAATGTATTCTGATTCTCAATCTGAAGAACTGCGTGCATGGCCAAGTGAGATGTACTGGATCATGTGGCTGATTGATTCAGATTAATACGTTGTTTACTGACACTGAGGGAACTCAGATTTCTTGTGAGTGCGTGGGTGGGTTCAGTCAGATTCAGTTTGTCACCATGTTCTTGGAATGAATGCATTGCATTGGATACCATCGTAGAGAACAGTAACGGGCTCCGACAAGCGACAAGGCACGCTGTGCCTGACCACATGCATGGCCGGATGGATCCTGGCTGCTCACCGATGCCACTCCAGAACCACCACCAAGGTCGTTAATAAATCGCAACAAGAAACGTTCACAGAGACGAACTTGTTTGTATACAGACACATAACACATGCATGGCCTATTGGCCTGTGCAAAGATCGATCGATGCCCTTGATCAGCTGCTGCTGCTGCTGCACATCAGTTGAAGGAGGTTTGCCATGCTAACGGAGACACGTCACGACACCATGATCGATCAGTGCTAGTACCTCCCTTGCTCCAGTGTTTGTGGTGCGTGCTTGGGTGGTTGTCCATGGCCGGCGTCAGCTGCGTGAGCGTCGGCCGGCGGATGGCAGGTGGTGCTGAAGACCCTGAAGGCGGAGACGAGGGAGAGCGCGACGAAGCACGCGAGCGCGGCGGCGTGCAGCGCCAGCGACACGGTGGCCTTGCCGCAGAATCGGCCGAAGTAGGAGCACACCTCGCCCCACGACACCTCACGGTCGCCGTGCCGCGCCAGCTGCAGCAGCTCCGCCGACGCCGAGGCCGACGTCACCAGCAGGTACGCCGACGCCTGCATATGCATGCCCAAACGATGGATGTCAGTCTGGTGGTTTGGTCCCGTTTGGTATTTCACTTCTCAACGTTGCTCTGTTCTCAAGGCGCTTCATATCCTATTCTAGTATCATCTACTGCTGCTATTTCTGTCCTGATTTTCAGTTTAATTTGTCGATGAATGAACAATTGTTGTCTCCTCTCCTCGCCATGTTTTCTGACCATCTTGACGATAGAAACTAAACACGATGGCGGAGTCTATTATGAACTTACCTGATCCATGACGAGAATCACCCAATCGCAGCGTGCGAGGGGCTTGAAGGACGATAACAAGATGGAGGCCACCGCGTACGCAGCTGTGACGGCGTTGATGACAACCAAATAGCTGACCAAAATGAATTCAGAATTACCAGCATCGTTTATATGAAATCATGGAGAAATATATAATCCAAAATTGTGTCAGTAAATTTGAAAGGGGGAAACCAAACAAGCCCAACCAAGAGTTCGATTTTAATACTTACTGCAAGTCTAGACTATGGCAGGGAGATTAGATTATTTATATGCAGACAGCAAATGGGATAATTAACCTGAATATCACCAAGGATCAAAAGAAAAGAAAAAAATTACCTAAATCCGGAGAGATCGGAGAATTTGACCTCCCCGTAAGTGTCGTCCGCCTGCTTGTTGGTGGCCATCTCCCAGAGAGAGGCCAAGGCGAGCGGGACGACGCAGATCCTCAGTGCCATCTCGGGGACCTTGACGCCGGACGCCATGACACTGGACCTGGACCTGGACTGATTAGCGCGCGCGCGCGTGCCGTAGATCGAGCAAGGGGGAAGAAGATGGAGAGGAGGTTGGTTGGCGCACTCACTAGCGTCCAAAGCGAGCGTGGCGAGATATATAGGGGCCCGTGTCCCGGTTCGTGGAAAAATTGCAGCGCGCGTGCCATGAATGCGCTTGGGCTGGCCCCACGGAATGTAGGTGGCGAGGATATGTATATATATATACATACACTAATACTAAGGAAGGAGTAAAGTAATCATAAAGCCAATTTGGTTTTGGCACATCCATTCCGTTAGAGCAACTCCAACCCACCTCCTCCTAATTGAGCCCCTACCCTAAATTCTAGGGGGTTTGTAGAAAAAATTAACTCCAATGGAGCCCCTAATTAAAACCATCAAATTTTAGCTTTAACCCCCTACTCCCGGTTCCCCCTATTCCCTGGGTCCCACGTGATTTTTCTTTCCCGTCCGTCGTTTCCGCCCGCACCCCGCATGCGCCGTGTCCTCTCCATCCATCCCGCCGCCAGGCGCCGCCGCCACAGAGAAGGCTGTCGGGGCTCGGAGATCCGGCCGTGGGGGAGCTTGTTTGGCGGCGATGGGGCGGCGGAGAATCGAAGGACCCTCCGTTCCTTCTCCCAAGCTTCGGCGCGACCAAGGAGCTCCAAAGAGAGCCGTGCCTCGCAGCGACGCGGCGAACGACGCCGCCACGCCATCGCGAGGGCGAGCGCATGGGGTGCCCACGAGGCCCCGCCGCCGTGACCCGGGCGGATTGACCCGACATGCACGAAGGCCTTGGCGGTCGACGGATTTTAGGTCTTGATCTGATTTTTCCACTGGAGTTGAGAGTGAATTTGGGCCCCTAATTTGTTCATCTCAACATGCAAATTCTATTTTTAGGGTCTCAATTTACATGTCCCCACTGGGAGTTGCTCTTAGTGGGCGAGGCCAGTTGATGATATGTTTCTTTGTTGCGACGAGCTATGATGATCCTGTGTTGGTGCGCCGGCCGTTTAGAAACGGAGACGCGTCTGCCTGTGAGCACGCATGGTCGGCGAGTCATACTCCTACACTACACGCGCGGCTCACGACGGCGAGTCACAGCGCTCAGCGGACGCCCCCGGTGACGTCGCTCTAGCGTCTACGGCAACTATACAAATCGGGCCAGGCCTGCATTGGGTGGGCGGAGGCCAAGACTACTCTGGCCTCTTGGGGCCCGTGGGCCTATTCTCCGTCTGCTGGCTGCCACGGGCCTGTCTCATTCACTCGGTCCAGCTCGAAACGTTCTAAACCCACCAGTCATGGGCCACTGTGCATTAGCACGGTTCATTAGTGGAGCCAAAATGGCGGTCGGTATGGTATCTGAAATGGCGATATGGTGCAAGTCTATTATAGAGGCCAGCACAAAATTTATTTTGTTTATGAAATGAAAAAAGTTTAAAGTTTAAAGTGACATGATTCACCCCTTTTATGAGGTCACCATCGGTCCATCACGTGCCTAGGTGGCACACTTGTACCTTGCAAATTTCTTCTTCTTCTTGAATCAACCTTGCAAATATCTTATTAAATAAAAAAAGATGTTACATGCCCGAATTAGAGGACATAAAATAATATATTGGGTTTCCGAATGTCAAAGCTTCCTACCAGTAACAATACCTGATTATTTTCCAAGAGCTTTAAATTACCTAAATTTAATAAATTATTATATCTCTGGTACAATCATTACTTCGTTTGTCAACACTAATATATATCCAGCTATATGTACTTCTAAATTCAAAAATTTTGCCGTGGTTGATTGACAGTGAAACATATTGCTATTCTTTGTTTTTTTAAATATATAAAAGATGAACAAAACAGGAAACATAAGGGAATCATCATGAAAATGAATTTTATAAAGCTTAGTGGCATTTATCTAAAGTCTCGCCAATACTATCAGTTCAGTGCCCATTGGATCAAATGCATTTAATTATGCATTCTGTGCCCACTGGATCGAATGCAATTATGCAATATAAACAATTATATAATGCAGCATGGTTTGGTTAGTTTGAGTCTGAGGCCTGCGTTTGTTGGGCTGCTGTCTTGTTCTTACCCTTGTTAACCAAATGAGGTTGAGCTCCTGTAGCATTTGCTAATAAATTACAACACGCACGCACAGAAAGTCAAACACATTCAGCAAAAAAAAGTAGCCCTAAAAACATGGGATTGGAGGAAGAAATATGCGTTTCTCCTCAGCATATATAAGAATAATTTTTTTGCGAAGAATTTACAGATAAAAATGCACTAAAACCGTTGACCCAAACTTGGCACCTGCATCAAAATATGAGGCCTGGCAAAGGCATCAAGCTAGCCTGACGACTCTGTGAGCTCGTGCATGAACCATCAGGTAACTTGGCCTTTGTTTTTCTGGCTCGCAGCTTCTTTAAAGGGCGGCAAAACAGTGAGGTGTCCACCACTAACTAACACTTGGATACAGTATTATTATTCAAGCAGTTGACAAATCTGCAGATTTGATTTGGTCTGAAAAATATAAGCCCCTCGACATTCATGCATCCTTCGCAGCGTGCAGCAACCTTCTACTGTTTCATTCAGTGTTTTATATGCCTTAGTCCTGCCGTCCCAAGGATATATTTTTTCTTCACACATGGTGTTTAAATTTGCTATCTGACTGCTGCTGCACACATGAACTGACGACGACTTCTAAATTTATAATATCGTTGAGTTCATGCAAAATTAAAAAATGAGTGTTTGCATACCTGTCCTCCCATGCCGGACATCAAGAAACCGGACGGAATGTCAATGGAGAATAGTTCAAGCCATGCATTCCGTGTCTTACAAAGTGGGAGTCAATTTCCAGTTTACCTGTTCCTGCATCATTGGTATGGTTGGTAGTCAGGAATCAGGATTGTTGCCATGTGGACAAAATCTCCTGCCATTAGTTGATCACCACACAGTCACATGCTCTTCTTGCCATATCACCCTTGAGTATTATCTTCCAGATGGACCCAAGCTGTACAATCTGATAATCATCTGAATTATATTGACCTGAACATTCGACAGAGTAATTTTCATAGAACAACAATTATTTTATCTAGTGGCTACAGAACTATGACTATGGAAGAACAACTATTTTGTCACTTGATTTTCTAGAACTACAACTATTTTCTACATAAGTTACTTTGATATATAGTAGTTTGTTATTTTTTATTTTAAGATACATGTCAAAAAATATGTAGCCATTCTTGTTTTAGTAGTACAACATATCTGATATTTGTAGTTTTGTAAAATCTACTAAAATCCAATTTTTTGCTATATGATGGTGATGGTGAATGGGAAGAAAAGCTTCACCTTTTTTGAGTATAAGAAAACTAACATAAGGCTTACATTTTGGCCACTATGTCCGCCTGAGTATTTCTAAGCTAGTAAAGGCAGAAGAAAATTTGCTCTGAACTCTGACCTTTTCATGACCATTAAAAAACAAAGCAATTGCTCTGACCAATAATCATTTTGATACTCTCAACAAGTCAACATCTCAAAACAGAAGATGGGACCTACTAACATAAGTTCACCACAGTGTCGCTTCAGGTAGATGGCTCTTTTCTATTTGGCAAAAGTCAATCAGCTTCAGAATATTCAGAACAATTTCAATAATCCCAATGGCTGCTGTGCCTCCATTTGTCAACGTTTGTGACGACAAATGGTGTCCTATAAATACCATGGAAGTTCTTGGCCTCTAGGACACACAAGCAAATCACTACTTCTAAAGTTTCTATAATCCCCAAAGAGCAGTCACGTCCGCAGATCAAATTCATCACCTCCAATCGCTTTGTTTCAGAAAGAGAAGCATGGCAAGAACTCATTTCGTGGCGATCGCCCTCCTCGCCTGCTTCCTCTCCGTCGTTGCTGGCCAGCTCCGGCCAATGCCTGCCGCTGTCCTCCCCGGCGATCTTTTTGGCCTGGGCATCGCGTCGAGGATCCGGACAGATCGCAACTCAACGGCGAAGGCGTCGACGGACTTCGGCCAGATGGTGAAGGCCGCGCCGGAGGCCGTGCTCCATCCTGACACACCGGCTGACATCGCCGCGCTGATCCGGTTCTCTGCTGCCTCGTCGCTGGCGCCGTTCCCCGTGGCGCCGCGCGGGAGGGCCACTCCTGGCGCGGCCAGTCTCTCGCCCCGGGAGGCGTTGTCGTCGACATGAGCTCGCTGCGGCGCGGTCACCGCATCAACGTGTCCGCGGCCGGCGCGGGAGCCGTTCGTCGACGCCGGCGGAGAGCAGCTGTGGATCGACGTCCTCCGCGCGACGTTGAAACACGGCCTGGCACCACGCGTGTGGACGGACTACCTCCGACTCACCGTCGGCGGCACGCTCTCCAACGCCGGCATCGGCGGGCAGGCATTCCGGCACGGTCCTCAGATCGCCAACGTGCATGAACTCGACGTTGTCACAGGTATCGATCATTACATATTTTTACAGCAGTTACAACAGTAATTATTCACAGTGAAAAGTATACAGTAGCTAATTATATGATGAACAATGCAGGAACCGGCGAGATTGTGACATGCTCCAGGGACTTGAACTCGGCCCTGTTCTTCGCGGCTCTGGGTGGGTTGGGCCAGTTTGGGGTCATAACCCGAGCCCGGATCCGGCGAACCAGCACCCAAGAGGGTGCGCTGGGTTCGTCTTGCCTACTCGGACGTCGCAACTTTCACCAAGGATCAAGAGTTTCTCATATCAAATCGGACTGGTCATGTCGGGTTCGACTACGTTGAAGGCCAGGTCCATCTCAACCGTTCCTTGGTGGAAGGTCCCAAATCAACACCGTTCTTCTCCAGCACCGATATTACAAGGCTTGCGAGGCTTGCTTCCAAGACTGCATCTGTGACAATCTACTATATCGAAGCTGCTATGTACTACACCGAGGACAACGCCATATCTGTGGATAAGGTACAAATCAACTCCAACACAAAAGTTGAATTTAATTTCACTGTTATCACCACGATTTTACACCAATCGACTATTGTTTTGGATGAAAGAAAATTCACTCCATCTGGCTATTAATTATTGCAGAAAATGAAGGCACTCCTGGACCATCTTAGCTTCGAGCCAGGGTTTGTGTTCACCAAGGACGTAATGTTCGTGCAGTTCCTCGACCGGGTACGCGAGGAGGAGAGCGTGCTCCGATCAGCCGGCATATGGGAGGTGCCACACCCATGGCTGAACCTCTTCGTCCCGCGGTCTCGCATCCTCGACTTCGATAATGGTGTGTTCAAAGCTCTCCTTAAGGACACCAATCCAGCTGGGGTCATCCTCATGTATGCTATGAATAAGGGTATGTGGGATGATCAGATGACAGCAATGACCCCAACCACGAATGATGACGTGTTCTATGCTGTGAGTATGCTCTGGTCGGCATTTTCCACAGATGATGTGACCCAGCTCGAGAGAGGGAACAAGGCGGTGTTGGACTTCTGTGACCATGCAGGCATAGAATGCAAACAATACCTGCCCCACTACACATCGCAAGACGGGTGGCGTCAACATTTTGGGGCAAAATGGAGCAAAGTTGCTGAGCTAAAGGCGAGATATGATCCTCAGGCAATATTGTCCCCAGGCCAGAGAATTTTCCCAAATCCAGTAGAGGCGTTTGGCATTGCTTCTGCTTGATTGCCGGTTCTCATAGTATTAGCAAACATAATAGACTAAAGTAGAATGTATATGACAGGTGTTTTATAGTATGATAGGTGTATATGTACATAACTTGGGTTAGGTTGGTAGGAGGAAACTGCAGATTGACTTGCATCTTTTAGAGAAGTCTATTTGTACAAGTTTTCTTTGGGGTTATCATACGGTAAAAGTCAAACGGTTAAGCTTTTGCTGGAATGCTGAAACACTGGTTGCATAGAAAGCCAACTATAGAAATTACTTTTACATAAAGGAACCTATAATAGTCTATGGTGATTACATTAAGATGATACAGTTGATCTGAGTCTACGCTTGGTCTCTACACTGTCATGTACCAAGTCCAGTAAACACCCGTTTCGACTGACCGAGACTCAGACTAACTATTTGAATCCAAAAGTACATTTTGAGACACCTCCAGCTAATTTTGATGACATGTACCAATGAATTTCACTCAAAATAATAAATTATGCCCATAATTCCACATGTTGAGCCTTCCCTTGCCGAGTTTTTTTTACAACAACCCTTGCCGAGTTGAGTGTAACTTAGTTGCTTAGGTTCTTTATGGCGGAACCTACCATGCTTGAGTTTAAATGTTTCTGCCATGATATGTGCTTGTATTTATCTAGACTTTTTATGGGATAAGACGTTGTTCGTTAGACGATGTCCATGTCAACAATGAGATATCTATGAAAATTTCACAAATTTCGAGATCTGTCGACTTTTATTTTAAAAAATCCTTCGCTCCGGTAAGAAATACATGAATCTTGCTTTTTAGTTTTTATAGCCTTCAAAGTTACTCCTCCGATTCCCTAAAGCAAGTCGTTTAGATATCGACATGGTCTCAAATAACAACTTTGACAGCTACTTGTTTTTGCTATACAGTGAAGATATACTTTTATTAAACTATATTTTGAGATTAATCTAATAACATCATTTTCATATTTTCAAATTAAAAACAAAATAATTTATTCATAGTCAAAGTTTAAAATGTTTGAGTTAAGATAACCTCAAGATGACTTACCTCTACGGAACCGGAGGGTATATTTTGATCTCTATTTTCTGATAGGTGTATCCATAAGAATATTACAAGAGGTTAGGGTGGGTGGGGGCGTGAATTTTCATGAGAAATGTACATATGACTTTTAACTTTTCCACCCAGCGCCCACGTCGCCCCCACTCAGCGGCTCAGGCGACTTGCACACCCCAGCGCCCCACCCACGCCCTTGCCCTCGCTGCCACGAAGGGGTCGATCGGACGCCGCCGCCGACCCTAGGGCGGTGGCGGCGGGGGGGTCTTCCATGCCCCCTGTTTCGGCCGCTCGGTAGTCTTTCCGGGGCGAGGGAAAAGAGCTGGAGGCTATGGCGTATCCACCGGCCATGGGCGGTGGCGGCGACTCCGGGAGGCGAGGCCGGTGCCCTAGAGTGCGAATCTAGCAAGGCCCGCACCGGATCTGTAGTGGGAGGTTCATGCGGCGACTGGAGCAGTGGCGTCCATGCCGTGCGGTGGCTCGTCGGGGCGGCGGATCCGACGTCTATGTGTGTGTGTGTGTGTGTGGGGGGGGGGGGTTGGCGCGCGGTAGAGGCGGCGATGGTTGCGGCAATCTTTGGGGTGTTGGTGGAGGTTCGGTGAGCTGTGGCTTGGTGGTGGCTGCGATCTTTGGGGTGGAGGTGGTGGTGGTTGGCGTCGGGATCCTGTGGTGGGGGCGGCTAGCGGTGATAGTTGAGTGGTACTAAGGAGGGCTGTTGTCGGGCCCCTGCTGTGGTGGTGGAGCAGCTTCGTCGGTCTTACCGTGGTGGCGGGGCTGGTCGTGGCGGTGGCAGGGCGGCGGTACCATGGTGGTACAACTGGCCTTGCTAAGCCCGGCCGACTTTGCTCTCCTCCGTTTTGGGTTTGCCGACGACTCAGTTGGGGTTCACCAACAGTGGTGCCCGTAGCGGGCATAGGGGATAGCAGCGGGGTTCCCTCCTCTGCTGGTCCCCTCCTTCTTGCTGGTGGCCACTTTGTGGTGGTGGCCGGGGCTCATGCTGTCATTGGGGGGCGGCCTTCGTCTATCTTCCCTTCCCCATGTGCTTGGGCTGCTGTTGTGGGGCGGTCATCGTCGAGGCGAGAGGTTTTGGCGTCAACGGCGTCTTTGGTGGACGTGCTTGGTGGCGGGAGGCCGGCCTTGATTGTGCGATCTGGTTGGTGGGGTGTTGCGGCTGCTTGTGTGGTCGGCATCGGCGGGGACCCGACTTCTTGACCGTTGTATGCGTGTTGTGGGATTATTTGGGCGAAGGTCCGGCGATGGTGGTATCTCGCAAGTGTCGTTCCCCATGTTGAGGGCATCGCGTCCCGACACTCTCCTCCGGTGAAAACCCAGCCCTTCTTAGACAAGCGGCGGCGGCGCTTGGGCGTCGTAACCTTCTTGAAGGTGTCGTTGGGATTTGTGACTTGGTCGAGATGCCTCGTGGCGAGCCACACTTATTTCGTCGTTTACTGCGATCGTGTTTGTGTGGGTGCTGCCGGTGGTGGAGGTTTGTTTGGTTGAGTTTTTAGTTAGTTGGCTATTGTGCTATTTCTTGGTGCCTTTCTTCGTGATGGCTCGTGTCGGCGTCCCAATCCGACCAAATAGTGATGATGGAGCCTCATGTTGATGACTCAATCCAACCGAGCGGTGCAAACTGTATATCTTGTCTCCATGTGTGTTGTTGTTAGTCGAGTTGTAAGTTGTTGCATCAAGTGGTAGGTGGAGTGGATCACTCCCTAAGTTGAGTTGAATGGGTGCTAGTTGTGGCACGAGTTGAGTTGATTTGGTACCTAGGAATGCGGGTGGAGTAAGGTACCCTCCTCAATTGTATGTTTTTTTACATTCGGTTTTCGGTCAAAAACTGGGTGACACTTGACTTTTTCCTTTATTCGTCTAATAGAAATCGCGACAAAGCTTTTGCCGTCCTTTCTAAAAAACTTTTATCTTTCCAACTAAATACCTAAAATCAGCTAAGGATAGTTTTAAAATAAAAACAAAAAAATCAAGGGAATGAAACCACATGATTATAACTTAAGTTATCTGTCAATTACATTGTCTTTCTTGTCTGCCAAAAATCCACGAGTTTCAAGAAAGTGATTGAAAGTTTACAAGTGTTTCCATTTATCTACGTTACAAGGACAAATAACAACACGCCATAAATATACGTTGATTTCTTCTTGACTTTAAAAACACATAGGCATTATAATTCTTCACCCTCACCACCCACATGGTAGTATTCAACCAGTTGACATATATCTGCAGATTTGATTTGGTCTGATAAATATAAGCCCCCATGCATGCCTGCATGGCCCCATGTTAGTCCATCCTCGCATTGTTTATACAGTATATAATCCTCCCGTCCGAAGGATTTTTTTATGTCGAGTTTAAATTTCTGATCTGAGCTCACGTCAACTCACAATTATAATATCATTGAGTTCAGAAACCCAAAAATATATATGCTTACATTCCTGTCACTACATTTTTCATTCCTGCGGAATGAACAAACCCCAATGTCAATGCGGAAGAGCTGAGGTGACAAGCACCCACCCTCTCCCTCGCGTCGTCTCCCTCGGGCGACCGAAGCGCCGGCGCCGCCGCCAGAGACCCTCCCTCCTTCCTGCCGCCGGCGGCGGCCGGGGGCTGCTGGGCTGCAAAAGGTACCCCCCCACTCGCTTCTATCGCCCGCTGCCTCCCTTTCCTCCCCCTCTTCCTCGTCGGCGCCGGCGGCCGCCGGTGGCGGATCCGGGCCTCCTAAACCGGATCCGGCTCCGGTCCCTCCGCTGTAGCCCTCCGCGGGTGCTCCGGTGCAGTCCGGGCTAGGGATGCGGCGGGCGAGGGAACGCGGCGGCGCCTGGCTTCTCCCGTATTGGTAGGCCCCTCGTATGGTTCGTGGCGACCCCCCTTTCGCTCGCTGGGCCATTCCTCGCCAGCGCCCGGCGGCCCGGTTAAGCGGCGGTGCATATCCCTTCCCGCAGGCTGTGGGTTCCGCGCGGACGGGGCCGCCCTTGCCGCCTGCATCCGATGGTGCGGGGGCGGCGACGGCCGTGAGCTCCCGGTTGAATGGCCGTCGGCCTTCCGTCTGGCGTCGGCCGCCGGTCGTGGCCATGGCTACCCGCGCCGATCCGGGCGCGAGGCGGGGCCAGCGCCACCTCGGGCGGCGGCGGTTCCGGCGTGTGGCGGCGCGCGGCGAGGCCGCGCCACCACCCGGCCCCTTCACGGGCAAGGCCGCACCTCCACATCCACGGGGGCGACAACGACGCTACTCTGCGGGCGGTCCACCGTCGGGCTGCGGTCTTGGCCGCGAGTTGTCCGTGGCGGCGGTGGCAGCTGCGACGGCGGCAGACTGGGGTGAAAACCCCCTCTCCCAAGCCTTGCGCCTAGGGCGGCAGCGGTGGCGCCCCTCGTCATTACCTTCCTGAAGGCGTCGTCATCAGTTCCATCGTCGCGGTGCGTCGGGACTGCGGGAGCGAAAGTTTCGAGTGGGTACTTCTCAACGCGGGTGGCGTCGCGGGCGTCATCCCCTTCTTAAAGGGTTCGTTGAACCCATCGAGCTCCTATGTCGTCGTGCAGTTCCGCCCCATCTTCATTGTCACCTTGCCGTCCCTGCCTTGCGATGTGCACCTTGCTCCGTCGCCGTTTCGGCCCGCCTTGATCCGGGGTCGGCACATTCGTTGCCGCCGTCGTCGATGTCTGGCCGTGGGCCACCGACGGCGCGTTTCGGCGACCGGGATCTCCCCTGCAGATTGATGCAGCGCCCACGGGCTTTGGCGGTGTGGAGTTGTAACTTCGCCTAACATGGCGGCATTGCCGCCATCCCGCCGTCTTGCTCGGATGTTGACTCCATCGTTGTCGCCGTCGTCGTTGCTTGGCCATGGGCCACCGGCGTCGCGCTTCGGCTGGGAGTCGTCTCGGGGGTTGACACCATTGTTTCACCGTTGTCGTTGCATGGCCTTGGGCCACCGGCGCCCGCACTAGTATCCACCTCGGGCAGTTGTTGCCGAGGTGTGGCGCCTGATGCTCGGCGGAGTGGGTTTCGGCGACGGAACTTCCACTACATTCATTTGGCGTCTCCTAAGTTTAGGCCTAGCGTTGTTGCACCGGCTAGCGTGTTGTGTTGAGTTGGGTGGCTCAGTGCCATCTCCTCTCCTTGTGTTTGGCAATTGTTTCTACGTCTCGTTTGTTGTGGCGACTTTTACGTGTGGTTGTGAGGTGTAGTGTAGTGTTGTGTTGTGTTGTATTGTTGTTTGTTCGGGAAGTCCCGCTTCTTCTCTTAATGGAAAAAACACGTGAAGACGTGTTCGAGAAAAAAAAAATGTCAATGCGGAAAGCATCTTGAATAGTTCAAAGTAAACATATGCTGCGATAGAAACCGAGATTCAATTTCCAGTTTACCTACTGACATCATTGGTTGTTACTACGGGCTTTCGTTGTGTTGACAGAGTCTGTAGAACTCTCCTACACGTCAGTTAATCGCTATGCTCATCCGCCCGCTTTTTTTTTCCCCAATTGCCACGAAGATACACAAGTTTCCGGTGCAATTGAGTTTCAATTTGATTTTATCACGCCTAAATTTTTGCTATATAGCTTAAATTTGACTTTAGCAATTTTAAAAGGAAAACAAAAGTGATTACATTAACGAAACGCATTTATTTTTTAGTTATTAGACCAACTAGAGGCTTACTGTTTGGCCACTATGCTATATAGATTATGTATTTTTCAGACAGCAAGGCAGAAGAAAATATTTGTTTAATTATTCCCTCAACAAGTAGGCAACGTATGCTATGGAAACCAGAACTTTACGTGAAAACCTGTGCAAACCCACGACAAAAAGTCATCTAAATTTTACGAAAAAAATCACACATATAGATGATATGATGATGCACAATCCTGTAAAATATCTTGTCCAAACTCGACTTAGTTTGTGAGATATAAAAATAACAAATTTCAAGGCAGAAAAGATATTTTACAGGATTGTGCATCATTATATCATCTACATGTGTGATTTTTTTTCGTGAAATTTAGATAACTTTTTATCGTGGTTTGCACAGGTTTTCACAGGAGCTGGTTTCCATAGCATACGTTGCCCAACAAGTATGGTCTTCAGAAACTAAGCAGGCGAGGACAGAAAGAAATTTCTCTGACCAAGAATCTTCAGGTACTCCCTTTTTTTATGGTACATGAGGTACTCTCTCTACAAGTCAAAAGCTCAAAACAAGTATATGGAACCCTGTTAACCCAGTCATGCTTCAGGTGCATTCCTATTTGTCAACGTCTGCTGTACCTCCATTTGTCAACGTCTGCAAGGCTGAATGGTGTCCTACAAATACCTGGAGACTTGTTGACCTCAAGAAAACACAAACAATCTCTCCATTTCTGGTTCTAATCACCAGACTAGGCAACTCCCACTAGTCAAGTGCGGTGTTGCAGCAAGCGAACGAAGCATGGCAAACACTTGTTTCCTGGCTTTTGCCATCCTCACCAGCATCCTCTCCGTCGTCGTTGCCGGCCAGCTCCAGCCATTGCCTGCCGCTGCCCTCCCGAGCGATCTTTTCAGCCTGGGCATCGCGTCGAAGATCCGCACAGATCGTAACTCGACGGCGAAGGCGTCGACGGACTTCGGCCAGATGGTGAAGGCCGCGCCGGAGGCCGTGCTCCATCCCGACACACCGGCTGACATCGCCGCGCTCATCCGGTTCTCTGCCTCGTCGCCGGCGCCGTTCCCCGTGGCGCCGCGCGGGAGGGGCCACTCCTGGCGCGGCCAGTCGCTGGCCCCGGGAGGCGTTGTCGTCGACATGAGCTCGCTGGGACGCGGTCACCGCGCGCCCCGCATCAACGTGTCCGCGGCCGGCGCGGGAGCCGTTCGTCGACGCCGGCGGAGAGCAGCTGTGGATCGACGTCCTCCGCGCGACGCTGAAACACGGCTTAGCGCCACGCGTGTGGACGGACTACCTCCGGCTCACCGTCGGCGGCACGCTCTCCAACGCGGGCATTGGCAGGCAGGCGTTCCGGCACGGTCCTCAGATCGCCAACGTGCATGAACTCGACGTTGTCACAGGTATCGATCGTTACAGACTTACACCAGTAACAACAGTAATTATTCCGAGTGACAATTATATAAGTAGCTAATTATATGATGAACATTGTAGGAACGGGTGAGATGGTTACATGCTCGAGGGACGTGAACTCGGACCTGTTCTTCGCGGCTCTGGATGGGTTGGGCCAGTTTGGGGTCATAACCCGGGCCCGGATCCGGCTAGAGCCAGCACCCAAGAGGGTGCGCTGGGTTCGGCTTGCCTACTCGGACGTCGCAACTTTCACCAAGGATCAGGAGTTTCTCATATCAAATCGGACTGGTCATATCGGGTTCGACTACGTTGAAGGCGAGGTCCACCTCAACCGTTCCTTGGTGGAAGGTCCCAAATCAACACCGTTCTTCTCCAGCACCGATATTACAAGGCTTGCTAGGCTTGCTTCCAACACTAGATCTATGGCAATCTACTATATCGAAGCTGCTATGTACTACACCGAGGACAACGCCATATCCGTATAATTCTTGATGGCAGGGAGGTACTAGAGCTGGGCCTGATTAGACGGATTGGTAAGGGCGATACATCTAGAATCTGGGATGATCCGTGGCTTCCTAGCAATGGCATGAGGATACCGGTCCAGAGCAGTGATGTGGCTCGGCCTCTGATGGTAAGTGAGCTCATTGATCATTCAAGGTGTTGGGATCAGGAAAAGCTTCATCAGTTCTTCTCACCATTGGATGTAGATATAATCAGAAACATTCCGCTTAGCCACAGATTACAAGATGATTTTTGGGCATGGCATTATGAAAAAGATGGAGTGTTTACTGTCAGATCAGCATACCGTATGCTGAGTTTTCAGAGATCGATCAGAGATAATCCTGAGAGATCAAACAGAAAGGAGGCGGAGGGAGAATGGATGCGTCTGTGGCATGTTCAAGTTCCTCCAAAAGTAAGCACTTTTTTATGGAGGCTGTCGCGGTGCTCCTTGCCGTCGGCTGATGTTCTTCACCACAGACATATCGCGGATAATGATAGATGTGCTATTTGTGGTGCCCGGGATTCTTGGAAACACTCTCTTATGGATTGTCATTATGCTAGATGTGTTTGGGCCCTAGAAGATGAGGAGGTCGTGGAGCACTTGTGTCAATCGAATGAAGAGCATCCACGAATTTGGTTAACTGGTCTCTTTGAAACACTACCTCACGCGGCAGCGATACGTGTGTCTGTTACACTGTGGGCGATTTGGTATGCAAAGAGGAAGGCGTGTATGAAAACATCTTCGAGTCCCTTGTCAACGCACTCTTTTATCAACAAATATTGTGAAGACTTGAAGGAAGCGACCACAAAACAAGATTGTGGGATGGGGGCGGGTTCGGAGGTCTCAACCCGAGGCGGCATTGGCTACCACCCCCACAAGGTTCAGTCAAGGTGAGCGTCGATGCAGCTCTATCAAAGAACACGAAGATTGCAACGGTGTCGGCGATAGCAAAGAGATCGGCGGGTGGCTTCACAGGGAGCATCGGGCACGGTGCTCGAGGGGATAATCGATCCTGAGACAGGTTGAGGTGCTAGCGTGCGTGAGAAGGATTGGATTTGGTGTCCGACCTAAACCTATCGTCAATCAAGGCGGCATCGATTGTGACAACGTGATTCGAAGTCCGAAAGGCCGGGACTTGGACCGTGCGGCCAGGTTGTGCAGGAAATAAAATCAAGGAGAAGCAGCTTCGTCTCATTGGAGTTTGCTCATGAATCTAGGAGTTTAAATAAAGATGCTCTTGTAATAGCGAGATCTCTTGTTTCTTTTGCACCGGGCCGTTATGTCTGGTTTTTACGTAAGCCACACCGTTCGATTATGCAGTAATGTCGTAAACCATGATTAATAAAGTGGTTTGATCTCAAAAAAAAAAAAAGGATCAGGAGTTTCTCATATCAAATCGGACTGGTCATATCGGGTTCGACTACGTTGAAGGCGAGGTCCACCTCAACCGTTCCTTGGTGGAAGGTCCCAAATCAACACCGTTCTTCTCCAAGACCGATATTACAAGGCTTGCTAGGCTTGCTTCCAACACTAGATCTATGGCAATCTACTATATCGAAGCTGCTATGTACTACACCGAGGACAACGCCATATCCGTGGATAAGGTACAAATCAACTCCAACACAAAAGTTGAATTTAATTTCATTGTTATCACCACGATTTTACACCAATCGACTATTGTTTTGGATGAAGAAAACTCACTCCATCTGGCTATAAATTATTGCGAAAAAATGAAGGCACTCATGGACCAGCTTAGCTTCGAGCCGGGGTTTGTGTTCACCAAGGGCGTAATGTTCGTGCAGTTCCTCGGCCGGGTACGCGAGGAGGAGATGGTGCTCGATCAGCCGGCATATGGGAGGTGCCACACCCATGGCTGAACCTCTTTCGATCCTGCGGTCTCGCATCCTCGACTTCGATAATGGCGTGTTCAAGGCTCTCCTTAAGGATGCCAACCCAGCTGGGGTCATCCTCATGTACCCTATGAATAAGGGTATATGGGATGATCAAATGACAGCAATGACCCCAACCACCAATGATGATGTGTTTTATGCTGTGAGTATGCTTTGGTCGGCATTTTCCAAGGATGATGTGGCCCAGCTCGAGAGAGGGAACAAGGCGGTGTTGGACTTCTGTGATCATGCAGGCATAGAATGCAAACAATACCTGCCACACCACACATCTCAAGACGGGTGGCGTCAACATTTTGGGGCAAAATGGAGCAAAGTTGCTGAGCTAAAGGCTAGGTATGATCCTCGGGCAATATTGTCCCCAGGCCGGAGAATTTTCCCAAATCCAATAGAGGCGTTAGGCATTGCTTCTGCTTGATTGCTGGTTCTCATAGTATTAGCAAACATAATAGACTTATGTAGAATGTATATGCCAGGTGTTTCATAGTATGATAGGTGTATATGTACATAACCTTGTTTAGGTTGGTAGGAGGAAACTGCAGATTGACTTGCATCTTTTAGAGAAGTCTATTTGTACAAGTTTTCTTTGGGGTTGTCATAGGGTAAAAGTCAAACGGTTAAGCTTTTGCTAGAATGCTCAAACACTGGTTGTATAGAAAGCCAACTATAGAATTACTTTTACATAAAGGAACCTATAATAGTCTATGGTGATTGCATTAAGATGATACAGTTGATCTGAGACTACGCTTGGTCTCTACACTGTCATGTACCAAGTCCAGTAAACACCGTTTCGACTGACTGGGACTCGGACTAACTACGTGAATCCAAAAGTACATTTTGAGACACCTCCAGCTAATTTTGGTGACATGTACCAATGAATTTCACTTCAAAATAATAAATTATGCCCATAATTCCACATATTGAGCCTGCCCTTGTCGAGTTTTTTTTTTTTTTTTTTTGACAACAACCCTTGCCGAGTTGAGTGTAGCTTAGTTGCTTAGGTTCTTTATGGTGGAACCCACCATGCTTGAGATTAAATGTTTGTGGCTTGATATGTGCTTGTATTTATCTAGACTTTTATAGGATAAGACGTTGTCCTTAGACGATGTCCATGTCAACAATGAGATATATGTGAAAATTTCACAAATTTTAGACATCTGTCGACTTTTATCTTAAAAAAAAAAGCCTTCCCTCCGGTAAGAAATACATGAATCTTTGCCTTTTAGTTTTTGTAGCCTTCAAAGTTACTCCTCCGATTCATAGTCATAGTTTTGCTGTATAGTGAAGATATACTTTTATGAAACTATATTTTGAGATTAATCTACTTACATCATTTTCATATTTTCAAATTAAAAACGAAATAATTTATTCATAGTCAAAGTTTAAAATGTTTGACTTAAGATAACCTCAAGATGACTTGCTCTCACGGAACCGGAGGATATATTTTTGATCTCTATTTTTCTGATAGATGTATCCATAAGAACATTACAAGAGGTTAGGGTGGGTGGGGGCGTGAATTTTCATGAGAAATGTACATATGACTTTTATCTTTCCAACTAAATACCTAAAATCAATCATCAAGGATGATATTATCCAACTTTTCTCTGATTTCCATGAATGCAAAGTTGATATTGCTAGAATTAACTATGGTATTATAACTTTGCTGCCAAAAATAAGCGTCTTTGCTGCCGAATTCGGCAAAGATAGACCCATATGTTTGTTAAATTGTCTTTATAAGCTCATCACTAATGTGTTAACTATAAGAGTGGAACCCTTTGCTGAAAGGTTGATTCACCCTGCACAAACAACATTTATGAAGGGCAAAAATATTCTATCTGGCATCATGACCTTGCATGAAATTTTGCATGAGACAAAGATTAGAAAGGATTGTGGTATTATTGTGAAGTTAGACTTTGAAAGGCTTATGACAAGGTAAACTAGGCCTTGCTCTTCAAATGTATGGAAGCAAGGGGTTTTAATGATGTTTGGTGTAAATGGATTAAACAAGTGGTGGCTGGGGGGACTGTTAGTGTAAAGATAAATGACATGATTGGACCTTATGTTAAAAGCTATAAATGTGTTAGATAGGGAGATGCCCTATCACCAATTCTTTTCAATTTTGTTCTTATTTTACCGTTGTAGGATCTCTGGGGCGCCCTAGAGGGGGAATAGGCATGACCTGTTAAAACTCCCTGCAAAAATTCAGCTCGGCGGATATAAGAATGTACCGCGGCAAGATCGCTGCGCTCTAGGAGCGGCTCTTTGCTCGGTCTAAATAAACTGAATCTGACAGTGCGCGAACTCAAGCTGGAAAGCTCTCACAGAGTGTATTTCACTCCTCCTACGGGACTGCTGCTGAACACAGTGCAGAAATGGATCAAAACTGAACCAACAGTTAGGGTTGAAACCCTAACTCAACAAATATGAACTGCAATAATAAAATCAGCACATGAGACAAGCGATTTAACCCATGGTTCAGCTTCACCACCAAGGCTGGCCTACTCCACGTTGTTGTGGTTGCCACACAAGGCTTAGCTCGCCACTAAGGCTTGCCTTTTCCCTCGTTCACAAGTCTAGGGACCAAACCCTAGAGATGTGGGGTGATTTTCTTGATTTAGAACGAGGTTACAAACCTCCCAAGGCTGCCACACGAGTTGGCAAGCTCAAGGGCGACGCCTAGCCGTCTAGGAGCAAGCTTCAAGAGTAAAGAACCCTAGGGTTCCCGACCAAACGCGAACCAAATGCTCTTTCAAGGTGGGGAAGCTGTAGATCCGGTCTCCAATCGAAGTTTCCCCTCTTTTCCCTCAAGTTTTGATGGTGGGATTCAAAATCTAGCTTGGGGAGAGGTGGAGCAACAATGGTGGAGAGAGAGAAAGAGCTCTGGTCGGGTTCCTCTTTGAAATGAACGTTGGGGGAAGAAGATACCCGTTGGGAGGGGTAGAAAAGTATATTTATACCCCTTGGGCCCAACGGTCAGAATTGAGAGCAGCAGTGCTCCTCTCAACCCGCAGCGATCTTTGCGGTCCAAAAACAGCGAATTAGAATCTCAGATTTTGCTAGTTGTTTTGGGTATGTGAGGTGATGAAACTGAGGTAGGTTTGAGCATTTGATTCGACACCTGACCAGTTGCCTTTGGATCCCTCTTAATAGTATGGCTTTTCCTAAACTCAATATTCAAAATATGAAATAATTAGGCCCTCATGAGTTGAGGGTGCCTCCAAAGCATAATGAGGGGTCCTCCAACCTGTTCATCATCCTCCTTTCTAATTTCCTGCATATTATCTCGACAAATCTCATTAGTTCCCTAATTAGGTGGTCATCAACGTCAAAACCCACTTAGAGCTTGATTGCACTTACAATCTCTCCCTTTTTGGTGATTGATGACAACCCAATTAGAGCTTACAATTGATATGAAATATAATTTGAGATTTTTCGAAACATGGATATAGGAGTCTCCTCCTAAATATGTGAATTGGATTTGAATTCCAAAATTGACATAAACGGTCAACATTCACATTTTAGGTGTGGTTAGGGGCCTCCCCCTACATCCATGCTTGCTGTGGGTGTGCAAGAACCAGTGTCACAAGAATAATCGTGATGCAAAACAATATGTGACAGAAAAAGGCACACAGAACTTGGCTGAGAAAATAAAGCGGAGCACTGCTGCGCTTGGAGAGGAGCACTGCTGCGGTTCATTTTCCACTCAGGTCAACATGTAATTTTCACAGCATGACACATGATATTAAAGTAGTAAACTAAGCATGATATGACAGGAAAAACATTAAAGCATATAGAGTTTGCAGATCCGAGACAAATAGAGTCAAATAGTTAGCACAAATTGCATAACATAGAGTTCCATCGTCTCTCAACCTCACACAAGCTAAAATAACTCTAAAGCAACTCTCAAAGGATCTGAAACTGAAGTCCAAACAGCAGGGCGCAAAAAAGTTGACCCCTCTAATTTTCTCCCCCTTTGGCATCAAATACCAAAAAGCGGAGAAAAGAAATCACTCGTCGTCGGAGTCACGTGCTGCGTCGTCAAGTGGGACGTCCCTATGAGCTGAAGTCTCCTCCTCATCGGACTCTATCACTGCACGGCCTCTCCTGTGGGTGGTAGAAGTGTAGCGTGTGGAGCGGCGAGGTGCGATGGTGGGGGCTCCCTGGCCGGTAGTCTTCTTTGCTCCCGGTAATGCTAGCGTGCATGGTGGTAAGCCTGCTGTGCACCACCAATGGGCTGGTCCCACCAACTAGACAAGGGGTCAGAGTAGCTGTCACTAGCGAACTGTGGAACCTCAAACTGGGGAGGAGGTAGAACTGGTGGTAAAGGTGGTAAACCCTCACGCTCACGAGTGGCACGAAAAGTCTCCCTCATCTCCATTCTAGTCTCATAGGACATCTGTGATGAGTATGAGCAATGTCCAAAGATAGCCTTCATCCATGCCTTGACCTTTCCCTTTAGGCCACCACTTCTTTGCCCCCCGTGGTGTGGCCTAGGACGAGGGGACTCGGAATGTCCTCACGACCTCTAGAAGAGCCTCAAGCGCCTGCATTTGTGCGGCTATTGCTTCCCTCTTTGCTGCACTAGGCATATTCTTCTCAATGTTGTAGGGAGTGTGGAGCTCATCCTTGGGAAAGACCTTCCCAGTTACCCTCTCTATCATGAACATCAAGTAGGGGGCATAGGGTAAGCGCCTCCTACCACTGTTAAGTGCCAGAAACAGCTGCATCCAAATAAACCTTGGCACATTGAATCTTTCACCATTAGGCATAAGAGCAAGCACATTCCTAGAATATGCATCGACATCTGAAGCTGATCCACCCTTAGCATCAATGGTGGTTCTGATTAATTTGTTCATGACATAGTAGTAGTTCTTCAAGCCACTCCTACTGCCATCTGCCTTATGTGGTTCTCTCTAAAGGGATCTGACATCATCTATCTCATAAGGCAGAACAGAGTGAACCTTGTAGAACTCTCTGTGAACTTTACTGAATGCAAAGATGTCACAAAAGTTGTTGAAACTAATGCGATAGTGAACTTTGTCTGTCATCCAGTGCATGACATCCATATCCTGGTCTAGAAAGTAAGTGGCATGAAACTGACCAAGGATCTCCTTGTTCCAGTTGTAACTGAACTGCATAATATCAGTCATCTCAAACTTATCACAAGTGTTGATGGTAGCATTAAACTCAGGAGTGTTGATGGCAGCATTAAACTCAGGCTCATTCTTCATCCTCAACTCCTCAAAGTCAATGTACTGCATCTTAACAATCTTGCCCTTCTTGCTGCCAAAAATGGCTGAGGCATAGAAGTTTGAATGAAACACAGTCCAAAAATCTTTCATCAACCCCTGGCATCTTTGGATGTTCATAGACATTCTGAGCACGTGCCTCTAACACTGGCCTCTCACTCCTGCTGTAGTCAACATAGGGATGCTGATGTGTGTCTCTAGGTGGAGTGAGAGTGAAGTCACCTTCAACATGTTCCATATAGGTCTTATCAAAATCCATAATATGTGAAGGAACTCCCTGAATGTCTGCTTGTGCCATGGTGTAACCCGTCTGGCTGGAATATCTCCTCAACCGACCGTTCTTGCCTCTCGAGAATCTGCTGGAAGCACCCTCTACTACTACTGCGGGTGCTAGGCTTTGCTACTGCCTTTCTCTTCCCCCCTTTGATTGCCATCACGATCCATCTATGCAAGGAATAGAGTTTGATAGGAAACTGTACACGACAGATAGTTGGATGAGTTGACAACTTAAGTTAGTAAGAAACGAAAGTTGCAAATTGATGCCAAAAGCACACTGCCCAGAAGTGATTCTGGCTAGCGCAGCAGTGCTCCACTGGGAGTGCAGCACTGTTGCGGTCAGTTGCTTTGCAACATCAATCTGCATTTTTCTGTTCTTCCTAAGTCAAGTTCTCAACGTCTTCCTCAATCCATCACAATTTCAGAATCAAATTCCAAAAATAAGTTATGATATTCCTCCAATGGATCTCATAGAAATTTCATGAGCAATAAGATTGTGTATTTGAAAATTAAATCCTATCCATTCTGTGATTCTTGACTAGAATTAAATCGGGAGTGAGGCTGTTTGAATCAGCCTAGCACAGTAGTCCTGCACTAGGTTGGGTGGTTTATCCACCCTCCCCCTATTTCCTTCAAGTCAAGAATCACGAAATCGATTTGATTTAATCCACAACATTATTTCTAATCACTCATGCTATCACTAGGAATTGAAATCCATGGCTAGAACAATCACATTGCATAGATCGGGCATCATCTTCATGGCTAGGGTTAGGAATCACCTTGGTCAACCGTTGAGTGAAGGGAGAAGGAGAGCGGGGGAGGAGAACCGGTCGGGGGCTCTGGGCTCTTTGTAGGGGCGGCGCAGGGAGCGGCGGCGGCACCCCAAAGATCTTTGGGGCGTGCGCTTCAGCGCTGCTTTGGGAATGGACGACGGTGCAACTGACGGCTTCGTGTGCGCCCGCCCGAGAGAAGGAGTGGAGACGGCACCAACGCACACCCTCGCATGCGTCCGCGCAAGAGAAAGAAGCAGACGGCCTTTCCTTGCATGCGTCCGCGTGAGAACAAGGGCGGTCCAGGCTATTTCTGTCAACAAGATGAAACTTTTGACAATCTTTTCTTTACATGTCCTATTGCTAAATCTATTTGGGCTATAACTGCTACTTGTGTTGGTGCTAATGTTGTGCCTACTTCTCTGGAACAATGCTGGGGATGGTGTGATACTTGGATTCCGCAGGGCAAGCAAGGTAAGCGACGTTCCCGTCGACGACGAGGCGCCTATGGTGACTTCGAGAATCTCCAGATGTGCCGGCTGCCCAGTCCTTCGGAGGTGCTCTTAGGGGTAGGGTTTGCGTACGTGTGTTCATAGGGGTGAGTGTGCGTGCGTGTTGTGAGTGTCTGCGTTGTACTGTGTCATTCTCAAAAAAAAAAAAAAAAAAATCCATGCTTTAGGAGTTGCAGCTATTTGCTGGGCAATATGAAGAAAACACAATGCAATATGTTTTGAAGGAAAAAAAAAACTCCATAGTATTCTGGAGATCATGAGTCATGCATGCGCACTGATGAAGTTTTGGGCAGGTTTATTGAAGGAGGAAGACAAGGAGGTGTGGTGCAAGGCCGCTGAAGCTATGCTGAAGATCGCTGTCGAATTGCTGGAACAAGACAACCGGACTCACATCAAGCTGCTGCCTGGAACTGAAGGAGATGGTGACGTCGAGCAGGAGTAGTCCTTGATAGTGTATCTCTGTGTTGCTTGCTCAGTCTGGCAGCGTTAGTCTTTTGTTATGGTGTCTGGTTGTCCTTTGGACGGTCTGGGGTTAACTTGTCCCCCGTGTTCTAGCATACTCTGAGCTTTTTCTTTTCTGCTGTCTGAACGGTCTTGAAACTCTGCAGTATTTCCGTTTTGTATGAAATGGAAATGGGGAAGCCCCTTGTTCGAAAAAAATACCTAAAATCAGCTAAGGATAGTTTTAAAGTAAAAACAAAAATCAAGGGAATGAAACCACATGATTATAACTTTCGCTATCTGTCAATTACATTGTCTTTCTTGTCTGCCAAAAATCCATGAGTTTCAAGAAAGTGATTGAAAGTTTACAAGTGTTATAGTGCTTCCATTTATCTACGTTACAAGGACAAATAACAACACGCCATAAATATACGTTGAGTTCTTGACTTTAAGAACACAGATTCACCGTCTCACTCTCTATTTAGAGGCATTATAATTCTTCACCCTCACTACCCACATGGTAGTATTCAACCAGTTGACATATATCTGCAGATTTGATTTGGTCTGATAAATATAAGCCCCCATGCTGCCTGCATGGCCCCATGTTAGTCCATCCTCGCATTGTTTATACAGTGTATAATCCTGCCGTCTGAAGGATTTTTTTATGTCGAGTTTAAATTTCTGATCTGAGCTCACATCAACTTAAAATTATAATATCATTGAGTTCAGAAACCCAAAAAGATATATATGCTTACATTCCTGTCACAACATTTTTCATTCCTGCCCGAAATTAAATGAACAAACCCCAATGTCAATGCAGAAAGCATCTTGAATAGTTCAAAGTATACGTATGCTGCTTGCTGCGATAGAAACCGAGATTCAATTTCCAGTTTACGTATTGACATCATTGGTTGTTACTACGGGCTTTTGTTGTGTTGACAGAATCTGTGGAACTCTCCTACCCGTCAGTTTATCGCTATGCTCACCCGCCCGCTTTTTTTTTTACCCCAATTGCCACGACGATACACAAGTTTCCGGTGCAATTGAGTTTCAATTTGATTTTATCACGCCTAAATTTTTTTTCCATATGGCTTAAATTTGACTTTAGCAAATTTAAAAGGAAAACAAAGTGATTAAAGTAACGAAACACACTTATTTTAGTTATTAGACCGACTAGAGGCTTACTGTTTGGCCACTATGTATGTTATATAGATTATGTATTTTTCGGACAGCAAGGCAGAAGAAATATTTATTTAATTATTCTCTGAACTACAAGTATGGTCTTCAGAAACTAAGACGGCGAGGACACAAAGAATTGCTCTGACTGTTATGAATGAGTCAACAATCACTGGAAAAGCTAGACTCATCATGATGGCCAATTAAATGTACAGCAGAGGAGCAGGAGGAGATTGGGACCACATATTGTAGCAATAATTGATCATTCACTGTAACAGTTTGTATCCTTCCTAAGTGTCCCCTATAAGAGGAGGTCATTTTCAGTGATGTAACATACGGTGAAAAGTGAATGAAAAATACACAGCTCCTTCTCCTCTCATATCCTGTGTTCTAGTGTTCTTGTTGTTCTTACTCTCACACAAAAGAGCTGATTTCTAACACGTTATCGGCCACGAGTTCTCTACGGAGCTAGGGTAAGAAAGGTGAGAAATCAGTTCTTACAACCATTTGCTTGTTCTTATGATTACAACACCACTTTGTGAACAAGCACACACGAACACACCCGGCCATCGTGAAGATGAGCATGGACAAGTTAGGCGCATAAGGAACAAAGCCACCGTCCGATGACGAGCACGCGGCCGGCTCTAATGGCCGAACCGTGAGCACGGATGAGCGGGCCTCCACGGGCCGCCGCCGCTGCGCCATGACTGCCCTCAAGGCAAGTGGATCTGGTCCTCTATATCCGAAACCACATATGAGTGGGCTCGGTGGATCTCGGTCCCTGTATCTAGAAACCGCAGAGTGGCACCACCACCGATGGCCATGAGCGGTGATGTCTGCGGTACATGCACCGATTCCTTACCTTCGTCACGAAGACGAGCGGTCGAGCCACCTCCACCACGAAGAAGGATGGATCGGACCATGGGCGCCGCGGCCTCGGCTGCTGCTCCTTCTTACCGCCACCATCGGGCCCGGGCGGCCGCGCGCCTATGCGCCCGTGCTTGCACCGCCCCGACGCGCCGCGACCCGGCGTGGGCGGCTAGCGGCGGCGGCCCGGCGGCCCGGCGTCGGCGGCTGCGCGGCCGCGTCCGGCGTCCTGCGGCCCGGCGCCCGGCGTCCCGCGGCGTGGCGTCGGCGCCCGATGACCCGGCGTCCGCGGCGGCGCCACTGCGGCTTCAGCGCCCTGCGCCCGGCGTCCGGCACCGCGGCTCCACGAGGCCTTCGCGCCCACGACGCGGGGCGGCTCGGTCAGCGGCCCGGCCCGCGCGGCGGAGCCGGCGCCCGCCCCGCCCGCGTGGTGCTCCCGCGGCGTGGGCCCCGAGCGAGCCCCGCCCGCCACGCCGAAGTGCGGCGTGGCCCGCCGTATGCGCCGCGTTCCCCTCTCCCTCTTGTTTTTCACGAAGAAGATAAGGATGAGAGCGGTGAGGGTAAAATGGGAAAAGAATTTAGGGTTAGGGTTTTTCACCCCTCCCTTTTATTATAACCCAGGCAAATCTGAACCGCCCATCGAGATGGACGGCTATGGTAGATTGGGCCGATTTGGCCAGCCCAAAGGCGCCGGATCGGGCGAGAATGTCCCATGATATGTTTGGGCTGCAATCCTTGTGGCCTGAAGCCACTATGGCATCTTATTTTATCTTGCCATTTTATTTACGCAATTACCTTGCTTAATCACAGCAATTTAAATTCGGTATTTAAATTCCGTAAATTTATTTACCGCAATTTACTTTTAGTATTTAAATTCCTGCGAATTTATTTACTGCAATTTATATTTCGCATTTAAATCCTCAGTAGATTTATTTATTGCGATTTATATTTATAGCATTACACTTGGAAAATTTTTGCATATGTCACGGAGACTATGCACTGTAATCTGAAGATTACATGTGGCCGACAAATCACTAATCCTACACATTGGATGCGCAGGCATGTCGGACATTGCAAAGAGGGACTTTGAGAAGCTCGCCGTGGACGGCAGCAACTACCTCACTTGGGCCATTGATGCCGAGAACAGGCTCGAGGGCATGAAACTCGATCATACCATTACCCCATTTGAGGAGGGTAGAGATGAGCGCACAAAATGTGATAAAGCAAATGCGTTGTATCTCATACGACATCATCTTGACACGTAACGAAGTCCGAGTACTTGATCGAAAGGATCCGTTGGTGTTATGGCAATCCCTGAAGGATCGCTTTAGCCAACAACAGTCCATTATGCTCCCGCGAGCACAACAAGACTGGATCACTCTCCGTTTTCAGGACTTCAAGTCCGTGACGGCGTATAATTCTGCTTTACACAAGATTGTGTCTAAATTAACGATCTGTGGCCAGAAGATCACAGACACGGATATGATTGAAAAAACCTTGTCCACCTTCCACCCCGGGAATATAGTTCTACAGCAACAATACCGAAATTCAAAGTACACCAAGTACTCTGATATCATAGAGGTGTTGATGTTTGCGGAACAACAGAATGAAGTTCTTATAAACAACCATTCTGCTCGACCCACTGGCTCGATAGTTGTGCCTGAAGCACATGCTAATATTGCTGCGAGTTCTTGCAACCAAAAGGAGAGCCGTGGGAAGAGGCAATGGAAGGGGAAGAAGGGAGCCATGTTCAAGGGCAAAGGCAAAGGGAAGCCTAAGGCCGGGTATGCCCAAGAAGCGGCAAGGTGGAAATTGTAGGCACAAAAATCCTACTCCTTGCGGCGCGCAAGACACGACAAGCCGGAATAGCCGGCTTTACTCACCGTGTCGAGCGTCTTGAGGCGTGCCGATCAATTTGACTGTTAATTGATAAGGATGTAAACGTGAGATCCGGAACATGCCCGGTGAGACCAAGACAGTTCCGCATGTATGGCTCTAAGGCCAAATGTAAAGACATATAGCTATGAGAGCTATCTGTCGACAGATAATGAATGCATTCGGTAAGCATGTATAAAGATGTAACGTAATAACAGTTGCCGAATAATCATAAAAGACATGTTTGAACAAGTAAAGTCGATCATCATGATATGACATCATAAAGCTCTCTTTGTATGGATCGAATTAATTGACAACATGGAACAAAAAGCAGGTAACTCATAAATATAAACCTAATCTAAATGACACATGCATAGGTTTCATCCAACTAGTTCTGCCGCACGTCTAGCTTTCCTAAACCCGTCAAGCTTAAACCTTTGAAAGCTAATCCACCGCATGATACCACTTGCTACAGATATAAACCACTTACCACAACTAGATCAATCCACCGTATGATACAATCTAACCATGATAAGCTAAAAGCACGCATACATCTAAATAGATCTATAAATACTCATTACTCGTTGAAGCGTATGCATAGACAAGTAAAGTACATATGCAAACCTAATCTAAAGCAAAGCCGGAGATTCGTCCCGATCAGTCCTAACAACAATCCACCGCATGATACACCGCAACAAGCTAATCCACCGCATGATACGGCTTGCCGACTTAACCGTTCTAAACCCTCTTCGTCCCTAACAGCTATCCACCGCATGATACACTTTGCAACAAGCTAATCCATTGCATGATACGGCTTGCGGACTAGACTCTAACGATAGGTAGACTTACACATGCAAGATACAAGTAAACACATAGCGTATTCGGCAAGCTTGCCGTCATTCGGGGTCCATGAAGAAGAAACTTACACGTAAAACCTTAGCCCCGCCGCCTACTCATGACTAAACGCGCAAGAACCCGCAAGAACACGTGACAACCTAGATTGATCTAGGCTCGGCTATGAAAGAACAGATAGATCTAATGACAAGCTAATGATAAACATTAAAAGTATTGATGACATATAGATCTAACAAAAGATAAAGCCGAGCCACATCAATCTAAATTGGGCAAGAAGTGTGTGCAATTATAATTAAATGAATTAATAAATAAGAAACATGCACCACTTGGTAACTTATTGAATTCATTAGATTGCCAAGTCTAATGAAGCCGATAACTAGCTCTCACCCAGATCTTAGCCCACCGGATGGCTCATGATCGACAAAAGAACCCTCTTGCCCCCGATAGCTTAAATCCGCTGACGATACTAAGCGTGAATAAGACTTCTTACAATAATCTAAATCCGCATGACGATACTAGACATGGTGCAAGGTTGCTTGGTACTTTCACGGAGGTCGGCGGTTCGATGAATACTCTCGATAGATCGACGACACGACTGGACTCGAAGGGTGGCCGGAGCCAAGGCACGGAGCCGGGTTGGTTGTATTTTATTTTGGTAGATTGTTTTACAGCTGCCGGGGATCTTATATTTATACCCTGGGCTTTGACGAGTCCTAACTAATTACGAATTAAACATAATAAAAATATCTAGCTAAGATACATTGTCCTCCAAGTCTTCTCGGAGTCGTGAAATCGCACGTGACGTGGGCCCTTGTCCTTGAATATCTTCCTTGACGCTCCACGCTTGCCGAACCATCTCATGCTCAGCTCCTTCTCGGACTCAGGCTCCTAGCCGAATAACAGCGGCTTCCCGAATACCATAGCGTCGCTGCTGCCTTCTTGCTAGCCGAATGACCTCTTACCGAACTATCGTGTACCGGCCCATCTATCATCCAGGCTTTACCAAATTTTGGTGTTAACATATGCCCCTTCAATTTCGAAGTAAAAGATATTCTTTTGTTTCGGAATTGACCACGATCTTGCCAAAACCTGGGCTAAAAATTACTGAGGCCCATTTTCTGGAAGTTTCCCGTGGCACTGTGTAACCCTTCAATTTCTTCTTGGGACTTGTGCCGCCGAAATCTCCACCAATGTGAATCGGCAAGCTAGGTCGCTTCCGCTTCTCAAGATAAGCACCGAACAGATCCCTCATAGGCGACTTAAATCTGCTTCTTGGCCTTTTTCCTGCATATAAGCGCAGGCGAACCTTCTCTGCTAATAGCAGCCATCCAGACTTCTTTCATACTCCAGACTTTCCTACCTTCCTTCTCCTCAAGATCTGAAGTGTTTAGCTAACCCTAGCCTTCGGCAATGGAGTAAGTTTTCTTTCCTGTGTGCTTTGGATGCCTTCCTTACACCAAATCTGACCTTCCTTCTCAACGACTTCTCAAGTCCTCGTGATGCTGAGATTGCAGCACTTCACCGTCAGCTCGCGACGGCGCAGGAGGCGCTCAGGATAGAGCGGGAGGCACATGAGCAAACCATTGAAGATATAGAAGACATGAAAGAGGAATATGACAAGCTCGATGAAGCCCAAGAGCGCTATGTGCAGAATAGCAACAGTAAGCTTCATTGTAACCTCTGATGGATTTCTCCTTCACGATCCATTTTTCCCTGAAGTAACTCTCCCTTGTAGGTGTGGCAAGGAGGTTCAATCGTTTGATTGAGGCGACCAGACAAATGATCGAAGCAGCGGACACACCAAGGCCTGACCATACGCAGAGGATGAATGCTGCATTCGGTCGTCTGAAGGCTGTTCTCGACACTCTTTTCAACTAGGAGAGTTGTAAAAATAATGTGTGACCTTGTATGGCAACTGGGCCTATTTTATCAATGAATTCATGTTTTGCGCCTTTTGTCATGATGTCTGTCACTGATCTCTGGATGAACTCTCCCAGTCTTCTACAAGTTTTTCGATCATAGCACGACATTATCTTGCAAATAATGCATTTTAGTCGGCTGTGTATTTTGTTCTAAAGGCAACATATCATTCATATGCTGGCTATTTCCATCCTTTGGAATATTTTTCTGCTAAAGGTGATGCTTTCATACATCGGCTATATCGATGTTTCAATCTTGTCTTTTCAAGCCCCAACCTCGACGCTAGGATAGTATTTTTTCAAGAATCTCCCGTCGATTGCTGATCTGAACTCTTGTCCTTGTAGAGATATCAAGATATATGCATTTCCAGGTACACATCTTAATACCCGAAAAGGACCTTCCCAATTAGGAGACCATTTGCCGAATGCTCTATCTTTAGTCCCAAGTGGTAATAACGCTTTCCAAACAAGGTCTCCTTCGGCAAATTCTTTAACTCTAACCTTCTTATTGTAATATTTGGCGACACGTATCTTATTTTTCTCGATGTTTCCAGTGCTCTTAGACGGATTTGATGCAGATCTTCCAATCCATCTATCATAAGATTCTTATATTCTTCTTTCGCCAAATCTTTTCACGTAATGTAACCCGTCGGATCCCGATTGAATCTCCCATGGCAATCTTGCATGGTGTCCATATACTAATTCATAAGGAGATGTCTTAGTAGATCCATGACATGCCATCCGGTAAGCCCATAATGCTTCATTAAGAACCAAATGCCATCTTCTGGGCTTCTCCTCGATCTTTTTCTGGATGATTTTAATCATAATTTTATTAGAAGCCTCAGCTTGACCATTGGCTTGTGCATAATAAGGGGATGAGTTATATAACTTGATTCCCATTTCCTCAGCAAAATCACAAAACTCAGCAGAGATAAACTGACTCCCTTGATCAGTTGTTATGGTTTCAGGAATTCCAAACCTGTGAATTATGTGCTCTTTTACAAACTCAACCATATTCTCTGATGTGACCTTCTTCAATGGGATAGCTTCAACCCACTTAGTAAAATAATCAGTGGCCAATAGTACAAACTTATGGCCTTTGCTCGATGGAGGGTGGATTTGGCCAATTAAATCTATACCCTATCCTCTGAATGGCCAAGGCTTAACAATGGGGTTTAATGCTGATGCGGGAGCTCTTTGAATATTACCGAACCTTTGACAATCTTGACATCCTTTGTAATACTCAAAATAATCCTCAAGCATAGTTGGCCAAAAGTACCCTGTTCTCCTGATTACCCACTTCATTCGGTAGGCCGATTGGTGTGCGCCACATAATCCTTCATGTACTTCATACATTACTTTCTTAGCTTCTTCTTGACTCAAACATTTAAGCAGTACCCCATCCAGAGATTTGTAATATAACTGATCATCAAGAAGCACAAACTTAATAGCTTTGTACCTGAGTTTCCGAGAAACTTTCTTCGAAGGATTTTTGAGGTATTCGGTAATTTCAGTTCTCCAATCATCATCAATTTGACTGGTACCTTGATCCCCACAAAGCGCACACAAATCTGCAACGAGAACTTCTTGATTGTCCTTATATCCGGAAGCACTTTGGGCTAGTTTATTAGCCTCTCCATTTTGCTCCCTTGGAATATGATGAAAGATCACAATCTTGAAAGTTCTCAGTATTTTCTGACATTCTTCATAATAATTTCTTAGAATGTCATTTCTGCATTCATATTCGCCGATCAGTTGCTTGATCACTAATTCAGAATCTCCAAAGATTTCAACTGCAATGGCTTCCATTTCAACAAGAAGTTGGAGTCCTCTGAGTAAAGCTTCATATTATGCCTGATTGTTAGTGATAGTAGCATTAATAGGAATAGCAAACTCAAAAGATGCCCCCTTGGGTGAGATCAGCAGAACACCTGCACCTCCTCCTTTTTCACAAGATGATCCATCAAAGAATAAAGCCCAAGGTGTAATACCAATCATGTCAGCAGAAGGGTCACGATGTTGAGTAACAAAATCAGCAATAATTTGACCTTTAACAGCCTTTGCCGATTCATACCTTAAATCAAACTCAGATAATGCCAACACCTATTTACCGATCCTTCCTTTTAAAATCGGCATTGACAACATGTGTTTAATCACATCAAATTTGGAAACTATTATGCATTCGACATTCAGTAAATAGTGCCGAAACTTAGTGCATGAGAAGTAAACACATAGACACAATTTTTCTATAGCCGAATATCGTGTTTCCGGGTCTAAAAGCTTTCGGCTAAGATAAGCTACCACTCGCTCTTTTCCATCCTCTTCTTGCATAAGGGCCGATCCTATGGTTAAATTATCGGCCGCCACGTACAACTTGAAAGGTTTATCTAGCTTTGGAGGGACCGGAACAAGTGGCGTCTTCATATATTCCTTTATTTCTTCCAAAGCTTTCTGATGTACGTCACTCCAAATAAATTTCTGAGCTTTCTTAAGTTTTAACAAAGGAGAAAATGGCAAGACCCTTTCTGATAGATTGGAGATGAATCTTCTCACAAAATTGACTTTGCCAAGTAATGACTGCAACTCTGTAAGATCAGTAGGAGGAGCAATATTTTCTATAGCTTCCACGCTCTTCTTTCCCACTTCAATCCCTCCTTTGTGAACTAAGAATCCTAAGAATTCACCGGCTGTGACCCCAAAAGCACACTTATTTGATTCATCTTTAATCCATGTTTCCTTGTGCACTCTAACGTCTTCCTCAGATCAACCAGGTGCTTCTTGTAACTCTTCGACTTGACGACCACGTCATCAATGTAAACCTCGACTATTTTGCCGATCAGCTCATGGAAGATATAATTCATAGCTCTCTGATAAGTTGCACCAGCATTTTTCAATCTGAATGTCATAACAATCCACTCGAACAAGCCAATATGGCGGGACACCTGAAAGCGCTTTTGATATATCCTCAACACCATAAAGATTTGATTGTATCCAAAGATTCCCATCCATGAAGCTAATAATCTCGTACCGGCAGCAAAGATCTACTAATAGATCGAAGAAGCGGCATGGGATATCCATCCATAGGAGTTGCTTTGTTAAGATCTCTGAAATCTATACAAACCCTCATCTTTCCATTTTTCTTGTAAACAGGAACTATGCTGGAAATCCATTCTGCATACTGTTGGTATTTGTTAAGCCTACAGAAATATTTATAGTAATCCGCAAGCGAACGGATACTGGTGAGCATTTCACCCGGGAGAGGGTTTTATATCGAATCCACAGGGAGGTTGGTGTGAGGTAACTAAAGAATATAACTAATCCCTGAGCAGTAGTTAAGGAATGAAGAAGATAAAGAGATAAGGAGATTTCTATGGTTGTCTAATTCTTATCCTTGTAAGCATATGTTGGTATTGTCTTAAAGGGAAGCACCCAAAGGAAAACATGGGCGAAACATGCAATTCTCCGGCACTTACATGCCCAACTTGTCTTATAGACGGAGGGTGGATTCCAAAGGACTCAACAGGACTTGTCACTCCCGCGATCTACCACACGACCCGGAATATAAGGTGTCATCACAAGTAACCCCAGTCTAGGTACCACGCCTAAACCTAAGCTACCCCTCTAATCTATAGGGTCCTACAGATTAAAGTACTCAAATAAGAGTTGTGAACAATAAGAATAATAAGAACATTTACTTACTCAAATAAGGAGTTGATCCACCATAGAAGTCTCGGAATCAAGTACCAGTGTTACTTGATTCCGATGGTACAAGATGTAGAGGAGCCACCGACAGGTCCGGTGCTTCCTCAGCAGCTCTTCCCATCACCAACACTTTAACTCTAGGAACAAGATTAGTTCTAGTCTCTCTGATGAGGACTATGGCTCTAATCTCTTCTTAACTCTTACTCTTGATTAGATCTAATCCACTTCTAATTACATGTCTAATTGTCCTTCACTAATCTCTTAGAGAGAGTTGATCCTTACAAGGGACCCCTCTACAACTAAGAGATAATGAAATAGAATGAGATAGTAATGAATTAGGGTTTTAACCCTAGGGTCAGGGGGTCTTCTTATATAGGCCTTGGCGATGAACGTGAACCCTTGGATCAAACCGACCTTGGCAACGGTGTAGATGCAACCTCAATGTCGGTGGTAAACCGCCATAGAAAGGAGAGGATGACAGTGGGACCCACCGGCGGCCGCCCGCCTAAATGGGCTTTGGCGGCCGCCGGTCCGGTCCATCTTCCCTCGCCTCTGGTTCCTTCCGGTGTTCTTCTCACGGTACTTTCTAGAATGTTTTAGTCCACTTTTCGGATTGAGTTACTTCACGGTCAAGTCTTGTCATCATATGAGATGTATATTCCGGAACTATCTCCATTCTTCTCTGCATTTATCTATTAAGTCCCTGAAAAGATATAATTCACCAAAACTCGTGGAATTATGTTAGTTAAACCCCTAGACTTATATTGATATTCATTTTAAGCCCTTATTTCATGTTAGTTGACTAGTAATTTTATGCTATAACAGTGTCAACATATACCTACACGGCCGAATAAAATTTGCTTCTAGTAGCCTTTCAATCTCTTTTTTCACGTCGGCCAATACCTTCTCTACATAAATCTTTCAAGGAGGTTGTTTGTAGGGCTGGAATCCTTCTTTGATTGGTAATCGATGTTCAACAATTGAGCGATCTAGCCCAGGCATCTCTGAATAATCCCAAGCAAAACAATCCTTGAATTCCTTGAGGAGATCTATTAGTTCTTTCCTAAACTCTGGATCTAGTTGAGCACTGATATAAGTCGGTCTTGGTTTGTCACCATTGCCAATATCTATCTCTTCCAATTTATCAGCCGACTTAAAACCATGCCCAAGCTTTCCTTTGTTACCATCAATTGGGTTCCCCATTAAAAACCATCATGAATGCCGACTGCTTGGATCGGCTGTTGATCCTGGTGATGAGGATCTTCTTTTAATTCTTTTCCCGAGAAACATTTGACACCATCATACTGTTGAAACAACAACTCGGCAGCCGCAATATCTTCAGCATCATCTGCTTGAACTATCTCAACTTCATCGCCATCCCATTGGATGAGAATTTGATGCATAGTGGATGGAACACGACAATTAGCATGGATCCAATCTCTCCCAAGAAGCAAGTTGTAAGGCCCTTCACTATCAATCACAAAGAAGGTAGTGATCAAAGTTTTTAAACCGATCGTCAAATCAACACAAACAGCTCCATGGGTATCTGAAAACTTGCCAGCAAAGTCTCTTAGCTCAATGTCTGTTTCTAGTAGATCCTCATCAATCATCCCTAGCTTTCTGAATGTTGTATATGGCATGAGGTTAATGGCAGCTCCTCCATCGACAAACATGTGAGTCAGAGGCTTCCCGTTGAGGTACCCTTTCAAGTAGAGGGGCTTCAGATGATCATGTTCCCTCGGCTTATCAAACACTGCTTGCCTTGATAAAGTCAATTGTGCCAAGAGGTCCATCATCTCTCTACTATCGAGATCAAAAAAGGCATCATCGTCTGAACAGGCATCTTCCTTCTCCGGATCCACAGTAACTTGTTCCATAGAAGCTTCGAATTTTATTGGGATGAAGAAAACCATGCTAACATCTGCCGAACGCCCACTTGCCGAATACTCCTCTGCCGAATGACTGACTTCTTGAGTTTTCTTCTTTGGGCGTCATATCTGTTTGCGTTAAATTTGCTTCTTTGAGCTCCTTGTTCCTGAGACGTTGGACTCTTCTCTTTTGGCTCTTCCTTAGACCAGGAGGGCACCACTGTCCCTTTTGCCACACGTACTCTTGAGGAGAGTCCAGATCATCATCAGAATCCTCCACATCAGCCCAAGCTTGATCTGCAATTCTTTTACTGACGTGAGGTTTGCTGTCTTTATTTTTTAGGCGCCGATCATCCTCTGGGAAGCGTTCCCCCAGTCTTTCTTGGATGGGACGGCGGTTGACTCGTGCCTGTCTGTACCCGTGGTATTGCTCGCTGCATTCAGGGCAATTATTCCTAGCAGGCAGCTTCAAGCCTTCGTTCCAGCAATGCCTAAAGAAAGGACAGTCCCAATGAGACTCCTCCTGCTCTTTCATGTATTCTCTTTGCTCCAAGTGATACATCTCCTCCTCAAACCTCTGCTGTTCTCTTGCAAGCTGCTGATCCCTACGAAATTGCTTCTCTTGCTGTCTTTGCCACTTGTTCAGCAGTATACGAGATGTCACCCTTGGTTTGGAGGTTTCTCCTTTCTCTGTTCGGCTATTTGGAAACCGAACACGACGCTCTTGGAGCTCTACACTAGACACTTGCCGACTAGGGTCAACTGATCCATTTTGCTTTGCCCTTTCCGAAGTCAGCACTTTCATTGGGCCTTTGCCCTTAGGATGACTGGCAGAAACCATGCATGTATCGAAAGCAACCATGCCTGCAGGGAAGGGCTCCTTATCCACCTTCATGTTGTTGTTGAACTTGAGGAGGCCCTGCTGTATAGCCCTCTGAATCTGCTGCTTGAAGATTCGGCAGTTAGTGATGTTATGAGTGATCATATCATAGAAGCCACAATATTTGCCAGTCTTGACCCAATCTGAACGTCTCATAGAATGATTCTCTGGTAACTTGATACGTCCTACCTTGACTAAGAACTCAAAGAGCTTTTCCGACTTGGAGACGTCGAAGTCATATGCCCCCTTGAGTGTCTTCATCCAGTATTTGGTTAACCCGGGACGGGCTCCTTGCCCCAAGCGGGTCGGCACCCACCTCCTCTTGGCCATCATCTTCATCTTCTCCTTCTTCTAGAAAGTGGTGATATGCCTGATAAGATACATTGCCCCCTTTCTGAAAACGAGTGTCCTTCTTGATGCTCTGGAACTGATTGGCCATGAGTGACAGGCGCCTTGAGAGTTGTCCAAGGTCATCAAACTCCATGCCGGCTAGCTTTTCCCCGATGGTCGGATGCATACCCCGAATGGCTACAAATGCCGGCAATCGATGGTCTGGCAAGCTCAAAGAGTAGCAGAAATTCTTTGTCTCCCTGGACCTGCGCAAGAACTCTTGTGGTGTCTCATTGTATTTCTGTGTCAACTCCATCAAGTCAACGAGTTCTTTCTCATTGGAACCACTGTAGAAGTATGAATGGAATTTGTCTTCTAGTTCAGACCATGTTCCAATAGAGTTGGCCGCAACGTAGCAAACCATGTGAAAGCCGGCCCCCGTAGGATGATGGAAAGAAGCGAATCCTCCATGCTTCATCATTGGCAAGCTCTCCTAAATCGAATCGGATACCGGCCCGATGTGTTCGGTAGTAGAAGTGTCATCTTGTCCAGAGAACTTGGTCAAGTCGGTTGGAGGCTTCAATCTAGAAGGAAGCACCACTCTGTTGTACCAATCAGGTAGGGTGACTGATACACATACGGCCGATTCTTGGGCTTAATCCCAAATTGGTGTTGCATCATATCGGCCATCCTCGCTAGGAGTATATCCACATTTGAATTTTGTGGTCCATGAAATTGTCCTGACTGTCCAGCTGGCCTATATCCAGGATTTGGCATAGCATGAATAGTGGAGTAGTCAGTGAACTCTGTATAACCAGGGCCAAAGGGATTTCTCTGCAACCCACTGGCCATTGGAGCTATTGAGTAGGTGTTGTATGTTGGAGGATTCCCAGGTGCTCCGAACGCCGCTTCTCCATGTGTCTTGGCTCCGGATCCCTCTGGTTTTTCTGGTGTCTTGTTCTCTCCCCCAGATTCTTGATTTGTAGCTCCCTTCTTTGGTGGTGGCTTTGGCACATGTATATATCTTGGCCCTGAAAGCTCACCAAGCCGAGCCTCAAAGTTTTGATCAAACTCGGGTCCAAAGCTAGCCTTCATGATATCACGGAAAGTGTTGAAGAACGTCGTGTTATGATTAGTCATTGCTCTCCCAACGGCAGCTGCAACAAACTCTTCCATCCGACGAATTTCTTCAGGACCTGGTTCCTCATCTTCCTTTCCTGCCCCCTCTTCTGTGTCAGAAACTGGTTGAGCATATTCCTTATCACCGGGCATCACTACCTTTGGAAGATCTGTCTTCTGGATGATTGTACCGCTCTTGTTCTTGGAGAAGCATGACATGCACTTTTGCGAGAAGGCTGCGCACATATCTCTCACCCTGGCCTCCAGGTCGGGAGGCAGGTCATCCATCTGGAGCTGAATGACATTGCTCTTGTCGACGTTGTCAGGCATCGTGTCTTGACCTTGAGTTGTCCCACCCGTCGTGCCAAAAAAGTGTGTAGGCACAAATATCCTACTCCTTGCGCCGCGCACACCGACAAGCCGGAATAGGCGGCTTTACTTTCGGCCGCCCGAGCGTCTTGAGGCGTGCCGATCAATTTGACCTGTTAATTGACAAGGATGTAAACGTGAGATCTGGAACATGCCCGGGTGAGACCAAGATAGTTCGCATGTATGGCTCTAAGGCCAAATGTAAAGACATATAGCTATGAGAGCTATCTCGTCGACGAGATAATGAATGCATTCGGTAAGCATGTATAAAGATGTAACGTAATAACAGTTGCCGAATAATCATAAAAGACATGTTTAAACAAGTAAAGTCGATCATCATGATATGACATCATAAAGCTCTACTGCATGGATCGAATTAATTGACAACATGGAACAAAAAGCAGGTAACTCATAAATATAAACCTAATCTAAATGACACATGCATAGGTTTCATCCAACTAGTCTGCCACACGTCTAGCTTTCCTAAACCCGTCAAGCTTAAACCTTTGCAAGCTAATCCACCGCATGATACCACTTGCTACAGATATAAACCACTTACCACAACTAGATCAATCCACCGCATGATACAATCTAACCATGATAAGCTAAAAGCACGCATACATCTAAATAGATCTATAAATACTCATTACTCGTTGAAGCGCGTATGCATAGACAAGTAAAGTACATATGCAAACCTAATCTAAAGCAAAGACAGAGATTCGTCCCGATCAGTCCTAACAGCAATCCACCGCATGATACACTGCAACAAGCTAATCCACCGCATGATACGGCTTGCCAGACTTAACCGTTCTAAACCCTCTTCGTCCTAACAGCTATCCACCGCATGATACACTGCAACAAGCTAATCCACCGCATGATACGGCTTGCCAGACTAGACTCTAACGATAGGTATACTTACACATGTAAGATACAAGTAAACACATAACTGTATTCGGCAAGCTTGCCGAATTCAGGGTCCATGAAGAAGAAACTTACACGTAAAACCTTAGCCTGCCGCACGACTCATGACTAAACGCGCAAGAACCCGCAACACGTGACAACCTAGATTGATCTAGGCTTGGCTATGAAAGAACAGATAGATCTAATGACAAGCTAATGATAAACATTGAAAGTATTGATGACATATAGATCTAACAAAAGATAAAGCCGAGCCACATCAATCTAAATTGGGCAAGAAGTGTGTGCAATTATAATTAAATGAATTAATAAATAAGAAACATGCACCACTTGGTAACTTATTGAATTCATTAGATTGCCAAGTCTAATGAAGCCGATAACTAGCTCTCGGCCGGATCTTAGCCCACCGGATGGCTCATGATCGACAAAAGAACCCTCTTGCCCCGATAGCTTAAATCCGCTGGACGATACTAAGCGTGAACAAGACTTCTTGCAATAATCTAAATCCGCCGACGATACTAGACATGGTGCAAGGTTGCCGGTACTTACGGAGGTTGACGGTCGATGAATCCTCTCGCAAATAGATCGACGACACGACTGGACTCGAAGGGTGGCCGGAGCCAAGGCACGGAGCCGGGTTGGTTGTATTTGATTTTGGTAGATTGTTTTACAGCTGCCGGGGATCTTATATTTATACCCTGGGCTTTGACGAGTCCTAACTAATTACGAATTAAACATAATGAAAATATCTAGCTAAGATACATTGTCCTCCAAGTCTTCTCGGAGTCGTGAAATCGCACGTGACGTGGGCCCTTGTCCTTGAATATCTTCCTTGACGCTCCACGCTTGCCGAACCATCTCATGCTCAGCTCCTTCTCGGACTCAGGCTCCTAGCCGAATAACGGCTTCTTCCGAATACCATAGCGTCGCTTTGCTTTGCCTTCTTGCCCGCCGAATGACCTCTTACCGAACTATCGTGTACCGGCCCATCTATCATCCAGGCTTTACCAAATTTTGGTGTTAACAGAAATAGTGGGGAGAAGCAAACTGAATGCTTCAGGTGTGGAGCAAAGGGACATTGGTCTCGCAAATGCCGCACCCCCAAACACCTGGTTGACCTTTACCAGCAAAGCAAGGGCAAAGGCAAAGGTCCTGAATCTCACTTCACCATTGAGCCCGAAGCTCACGTGCGCGATAACATGATTATCGACGCTAATGGAAATGGTGAAAATTACCTCCTTGATAGTGACATATTTGGGGACACTCAGTAAACCCCAAGGAGGTCAAGTCACCCAATGCAATGCCCACATGTGCTAGTTTTAATTTTGTCTAGCTTGGCCATGCATGCTCCAGGAGAGCATTTGTAATGAAGTGAATGGTCCAAACTCAAGTGAGATTTCCCAGGATGTGTAATGTTATCTTTTATAATGAATGTTTTATGCTTTATGTTAAATTCCTACTTATTATGGTATTTAACAGCATTTGTGGGGACCCATGGCTGAAAAGGATATATGTCTTGTAGACAGCGGCACCACTAACACCATATTAAGGGAGACTAGATATTTCCAGACTTTGACTAAGAAAAATGGAAATATCATGACCATTGCCGGAAGCAATGCTCATATTGTAGGCACCGGAAGTGCCACACTTGTTCTCCCTATGGGTACACAAATATTTGTGAAAGATGCATTGTTGTACCACGACTCAAAGCGAACGCTTTTGAGTTTCAAGGATATCCGTCTGCGAATGGTTTCCATGTTGAAACGAGATTGAGAAAGGTACTTGAGTACCTCCTCATCACTAAATTCGACGGTTATCGAAAACAAGTGGTAGAAAGGCTCCCTTCATCGCCATCGGGTTTGTACTACACGTACATAAAACCCACTGAAGGATATGTTGCAATGCAAGCCATATTCAAAGACTCAGAGTCATTTCGAATGTGGCATGACCGTTTGGGTCACCCTGGGTTGACTATGATGAGAAGAATCATCAACAATTCTGTTGGCCATAGTGTTAAAAGCTTTCCTAATCCTGAAGATTTTATATGCACCGCATGTGCAAAGGGAAAGCTAATCACTAGACCATCCCACCTGAAGATTAGGGATGAATCACCCGCATTCCTGCAAAGGATTCAAGGTGACATTTGTGGACCTATTCAGCCCCCTATCGGGCCCGTTTAGGTACTTCATGGTACTAATTGATGCATCCACTAGGTGGAGCCATGTGGATCTGTTGTCCACTAGAAACCATGCTTTCTCCAAGCTTATTGCGCAAGTAATCAGATTGAGAGCAAGTTTCCCTGATAACCGCATCCAATCCATTCGGATGGACAATGCTGGTGAATTCAGGTCTAAAGCTTTCGATGATTATTGCCTTGCAATGGGTATCAAAGTTGAGCATTCAGTACCACACGTCCACACACAAAATGGTCTAGCTGAATCCTTAATCAAGAGGATTAAGTGGATTGCAAGGCCATTGTTGCAGAATTGTAAACTGCCAACTAGTTGTTGGGGCCATGCAGTATTACACGCTGCAAAATTAATTCAACTTGCTTTGACTCTGAGCCTTAAGAGTTTTAGCTCAACAAAAAGATCTTCTTCTACATTCTTGGAGACTGAGTTGATTGCCGTTGAAAAGAATTTCATTCCTTGAATCCAAATGGTTCATCCCATCAAAATAATAGTCTCCATGAAGTACTGAGTTTGAGCTGAAGTCTGAAGGAGTTTAGATTCTAGGAGATACCCTCATCAGAGACTATTCAATTGATTAACCCCCAAAGACCAAGTGGGCAAAGGCACGCATGAAGGAAGAGATGAGAGATTGTTTCTTCGACACCTTGGTTACAAAGCACACAGTTGTATGATGGTAGCTCCATGTTCTTTTCCCACGATCTCGCATCCTCGACTTCGATAATGGTGTGTTTAAGGCTCTCCTTAAAGACGCCAACCCCAATGGGATCATCCTCATGTACCCTATGAATAAGGGTATGTGGGATGATCGGATGATAACAGAATGACGCCCCCCAACCATGAATGATGACATGTTCTATGCCGTGAGTATGCTCGGTCGGCATTGTCCACGGATGATGTGGCCCAACTTCGAGAGAGGGAACAAGGCGGTGTTGGACTTGTGTGACCATGCGGGCATAGAATGCAAACAATACCTACCACACTACACATCTCAAGGCGGTGGGCGACAACATTTTGGGGCAGAATGGAGCAAAATTGTTGAGCTAAAAGCGAGATATGATCCTCGAGGCAATATTGTCCCCAAGCCGGAGGATTTTCCCAAAGACTCGAAGAGGCGTCTGGCATTGCTTCGCCTGATTGCCGGTTCTCATAGTATATTAGCAAACATAATTGACTTATGTAGAATGTATATGATAGGTGTTTCATAGTAAGATAGGTGTATATGTACATAACTTTGTTTAGGTTGGTAGGAGGAAACTGCAGATTGACTTGCATCTTTTAGATAAGTCTATTTGTACAATTTTTGTTTGGGGTTGTCATAGGGTAATTGTCAACTTGTTAAGCTTTTTGCTGGAATGCTTAATCAATGAATGTATTAGAAGTGAACTATAGAAATTACTTTAATTTTACATAAATGGACCTATAATGGTCTGTGGTAATTACATTAAGATGATACAATTGATTTGAGACTACGCTTGGTCTCTACACTCAGGTACCTGGTTCGATAAATACCAGTTTTGACTGACTGAGACTCGGACTAACTTCAAGAACCCAAAAATACATTCCAACTAATTTTGGTGACATGTACCAATGAATTTCACTTAAAGTAATAAATTATGCCCATAATTCCATATGTTGAGAGAGAAGTTCCTAGTTATTTTAGTTAGGCTAACATAAAGCCTTCCCTTCCCGAGTTGAGTGTTGCTTAGTTGCTTAGGTTCTTTATGGTGGAACCCACCATGTTTGAGTTTAAATGTTTTTGGCTTGATATGTGCTTGTATTTATCTAGACTTATTATAGGATAAGACACTGTTCTTAGATAATGTGCATGTCAACAATGAGATATCTGTGAAAATTTTGCCAATTTGGGATCTTTCGACTCTTATTCTAGAAAAACCTTCCATCCAGTAAGAAATGCATGCACTTCCTTTTGAGTTTTTATAGCCTTTAAAGTTTTTTTTTTGGAAAGAACTGGAGGGTTGGAGCCCCTACAGAAATTTATTAAATAAATATAACAACCAGGCACCAAGTTTTACTAAAACAAGCTCAAGAAATAAAAAAGGAGACAAAGAAAATAAGATAAAAGCTGAACACTAAATAAGTTCTAAGCTTTGAATCCATTGTTCAAAGGTGGTTGAAGAACTGTAATACCCTGAAAATGCAAGCCAGTGAAATGGGTTTTTTTTTTTAGATGGATCAAGTGTATTTTTAGCAATAGATGATGACTAGACTCAAGGAGAGACCGAAAAAATTGGACTTTTGATCCATGGCTCGGATGGACGAATGGAGACCACCAACGCGTAGAGCTCGTTGAATACTTGCCGATGGATTATTCATGCATTTTAATTGGACCATGAATGATGGAGCTATATTAAATCTTAGGCCTAATAAGAAAAATAAATAAATAGAAAGAGAAAAGAAGCCTCACGTACTCTTCCTAATAGGGAGGAGTGGAGACCGACCTTTTCCTCTCCCTGCCTGACCTTATGTGCGGCACAGAAACTAAAGAAGAGGGAGAAGAGAGAGGAAGGGAGATCCTAGGGTTTGATGCATTCGTCCGCTGCCGCCACCGCCCGTCGTCCATGGTGTCGCCCATTCTTGGATTCTGATCGGAAAGGCGAGACAACCATTAGCGGCGATGATCGTCGTGGGGAGAAGAGGAAGGAAGGTGTGGATTGGTGCGGGGTTTGTCATCGTCCTCGCTGCAAATTTCCCTAGGTGAGGTGCCAAATCCTAATCTACTTCTTTGGATCGAGTTTTGGAGATCGAATCATTGAATTAGGATGGGTATAGCTAGAGTGATTCACGAAATTCCCGAAATTAATCTTGCCCCAAATCTGAAATCCCGTCAGACTGTACAGCTCCTGTTCATTGCTGTTTTTGAGTACCTTAATGGCCTCAATAAATTTTGACTAAATGGAAACATTTCTAGAGGACTTCCATATCTTTCTTTTGACGCCAATATCACCCTCATAGCCTCTGTATTTTTGGGGATATAGTATTTTTAAGATGACTGTTCTGCAGCGACGAAAATCTGGACAATTTTAGATGTACCCAGTTTTGGCACCCATAATAGAGGAATTTGAACTTATGATCTACATACGATTTATAGAGTTTTTATTAAGCTTTCTAGATTGTTAGAGAACATAATTTTTGAATTTATATATCTCTAGTTTTGAATTTTACAAGGTTGCTGTCCTGTTTTGACTGACAGAAAATTCAGTTAAGATGCAAAGATGTTTATGCTATTTTCTAGACTTCTTATGATAAATTTCATAATATGAAAGTTGTAGATAAATGAATGATCTATGATCTGGTAGATTTTGGGAATTTATTATGGTATATGGCTATATTTCTATGAAAAAGATAAGGATCATTGTTCTTGGTATGATCGGTAGCGAGACGGTAGATGTCTAAATAGGGGTTTGGGATGCTTTATGGTGTACCTTGTTTTCTTGATTTGTTTGTATGATGATATTAGTACTGAAAATTGCTTGTAATCAGGTGGTTGTTGCCTTCAAAGAGTGTCTAGCTCATTCGCTTGATCATCGGTAAAGGCAAGTAAACATGGCGTCGTGGTCCACATGCTTTAGCTTTGTTGTTTGAATTGCCTCCACTAAATTTGAGTTTCTCACACTAGCCAGATAATTTGAAATTGAACTTATTGATTTACTTTGAAGTATGATATTATAGCTTGTGGTATTACTTTCTAAATTATAAATTGTGAGGTGCATATGAAGTATTGGAAGTGCATACATTGCAACATTTGCATTTGCACTCCTTCCGTTGGTATGCATTGGAAGAAACCGTAGCCAAATTGGTGCGGTAAGTACCCGTACAAACAACGCACATTGATGAGCATTGTGGTTGCAGCCTCCACTCCCTCTTGTTGGGTTGTGTGGGTAGAAGTGAAGTCATGCATTACATTGCATCATTTGCATTGCACTTGTAACTATATTATATTTCTATGAAGTTATTTGCATTACACTTGGAAGTATATTGATATTTACATAAAGCACTCGATGTTTATATTACTATGCAATTTAAATCTGATGCTTAATCAAACTGTGATTTAAATAACTTGGTTGAAGCAGTTTGCTTGCTGAGGTTTTCCATAAACCTCATACGCTTTCCCCCCCAACTCAGGTACTTGAGCTTCGAGGATGCTTGGCGGGATGGGAGTAGCATGCACACATATTGTACACTTCGAACAATCACATTGTTTATAACATAATAGTTGGTTGTAGAAACAACTTGTATCTTGTAGTAAATAGTTGAGGTTTGTCGGTTAGGTTTGAGGATCCTTCGTATGTAATCGTAGAAGAGACTTATTTTTATGCTCAATCTAGATGTCGAGATTTTGCTTCCGCGTACTCTGTAGTTATATGTAGTGTGGTAATCCTCCGGAGGATTGTTGTGTTTTCTTACGGGGTGTTACAAGAACTTGCTTTGACTCTGAGCCTTAAGAGTTTTAGCTCAACAAAAAGATCTTCTTCTACATTCTTGGAGACTGAGTTGATTGCCGTTGAAAATAATTTCATTCCTTGAATCCAAATGGTTCATCCCATCAAAATAATAGTCTCCATGAAGTACTGAGTTTGAGCTGAAGTCTGAAGGAGTTTAGATTCTAGGAGATACCCTCATTAGAGACTATTCAATTGATTAACCCCCAGCACTGTTGGGCAAAGGCACAGTGAAGGAAGAGATGAGAGATTGTTTCTTCGACACCTTGGTTACAAAGCACACAGTTGTATGATGGTAGCTCCATGTTCTTTTCCCACGATCTCGCATCCTCGACTTCGATAATGGTGTGTTTAAGGCTCTCCTTAAAGACGCCAACCCAGCTGGGATCATCCTCATGTACCCTATGAATAAGGGTATGTGGGATGATCAGATGACAGCAATGACGCCCCAACCATGAATGATGACATGTTCTATGCCGTGAGTATGCTCTGGTCGGCATTGTCCACGGATGATGTGGCCCAACTCGAGAGAGGGAACAAGGCGGTGTTGGACTTGTGTGACCATGCAGGCATAGAATGCAAACAATACCTACCACACTACACATCTCAAGACGGGTGGCGACAACATTTTGGGGCAGAATGGAGCAAAATTGTTGAGCTAAAAGCGAGATATGATCCTCAGGCAATATTGTCCCCAAGCCAGAGGATTTTCCCAAAGACTGAAGAGGCGTCTGGCATTGCTTCTGCCTGATTGCCGGTTCTCATAGTATATTAGCAAACATAATTGACTTATGTAGAATGTATATGATAGGTGTTTCATAGTAAGATAGGTGTATATGTACATAACTTTGTTTAGGTTGGTAGGAGGAAACTGCAGATTGACTTGCATCTTTTAGATAAGTCTATTTGTACAAGTTTTCTTTGGGGTTGTTATAGGGTAAAAGTCTACCGGTTAAGCTTTTACTGAAATGCTCAAACACTGGTTGTATAGAAATCCAACTATAGAAATTACTTTTACACAAAGGAACTTATAATGGTGTATGGTGATTACATTATGATGATGCCGTTGATTTGGGACTACCCTTATCTCTACACAGGCAGGTACCAGGTTCGGTAGACACCCGTTTCGACTGACTTAGACTCGGACTAACTTCAGGAACCCAAAAATACATTTTGAGACACCTCCAGCTAATTTTGGTGACATGTATTGGTGAGTTTCTTTTGAAATAATAAATTATGCCTATAATTCCATATGTTGAGAGAAGCTCCTAGTTATTTTCCCGTACTTGAGTTTAAACGTTTTTGACTTGATGTGTGCTTGTATTTATCTAGACTTATTATAGAATAGGACACCGTCCTTAGACGTTGTGCATGTCAACAATGAGATATCTATGAAAATTTCGCCAATTTTGAGATCCCCACTCTTATTCTAAAAAAACCTTCCTTCCAGTAAGAAATGCATGAGGCTTCCTTTTGAGTTTTTATAGCCTCAAAGTTACTCCTCCAATTCCTTAAAGCAAGTGATTTTGATTCGACATGTACGGTCTCAAAAAACAACTTTGACAACTACTCTTTTAGCTATAGTGAATATATACTTTTATGAAACTATATTTCGAGATTAATCTACTTACATGTTTTTCATATTTTCAAATTAAACCCGACACAATTTATTTGTAGTCAAAGTTTAAATGTTTGACTTAAGATATCTGCAAAATTACTTTCTTAAGGGAACTGACGATATACTTTGATCTCTATTTTCTGATAGATGTATCCATAAGAACATTACAAGGTTAGGATGGGTGGGTGGGGGTGTGTGGGTGTGTGTGTGTGTGTGTGTGTGTGGGGGGGTTGTTAAAAATATTTTTCATGAGAAATGTACACATGACTTTTATCACTCCAACTAAATATCTAAAATCAACTATCGATACTTTTAAAAAAAGTAAAAGTCTAAAACTATATGAAACCTAGATAATCTTTGACTAGTCTGTTTAAATTGAAAACAAAAAAAAAAATGGAATGAAACCACATGATTACGGCCAACTTCAAGGATGACAAAAATTATCCCAACCACGAATGATGACATGTTTTATGCCGAGAGCAAGCTCTGGTCGGCATTGTCCACAAATGATGTGGCCCAGCTTGAGAGTTGGAGAACAAGGCGGTGTTGGACTTCTATGACCATACAGGCATAGAATGCAGACAATACCTGCCAGTTTGCCACACTAGACATCTCAAGATGGGTGGAAACAACATTTTGGGGGCAAAATGGAGCAAAATCGTTGAGCTAAAGGCTAGATATGATCCTCACACATTATTGTCACCAGGCCAGAGGATATTTTCCAAAGCTAATAGTGACATCTGACATTGCTTGTACGTGATTGCTCGTTGTCATAGAATTAGCAAACAAAGAAAATGATTTTTATTATGTCAAATGTTTATGATAGGTGTTTTATAGTAAGATAGGTCTGTTTGTACATAACTTTTTTAGGCTGTCAAGAGGCAATCGCAGATTGACTTGAATCTTTTAGAAAGTTAAAGTATGGCTTTTAGAGAAGTCTTTGATATCATCTCACTACTGTTCCTTGGCTGGTCCAACTGGCACGGGGCAGACTGTCCGAGCATGCCTCTCGAAAAAGTTGGATAGTCTATCAAAATGACTGAACACTTGCAAGGAATCGAGCTATCCTCACCTTAGCCCTCTTGGTCCCACCTACCAGCACAAAATATCGAGCAAAGTCATATGCCCCTTTCGGGAGGATGGCAACGGGTCAGGTTTGGAGCGGGTCATGCGCCCGTGGACCGCTACAAGCATGACCCGTCAACACAACCCAAACCCGCCCCCAAAAATCTGTTACATGTGAAGATCTCTGTTAACCCTAAACCCTAAACTCTTCATTAACAACAAATGTGCACACAATAACAAAATATTTTTTGAACTAAGTATGTAACAGCAACTAACAATAACAATTTTTTTTTGAAAATATATGAAATCTGACCCGTTGTCAACTCAGAAACAAAAATATAAGAGCACAAAATTAAACAAATAGCTATACTTTTTCTTTGGTTGTCAACTCCCTTCATTTCAAATTGTTAGTTGTTCCTCACAAAAAAATGTTAGTTGTTCTAGCTTTTCTTGATACATAGCTTTTACTTTATATGTAAACATAATGTATATATACTCCCTCCGGATGGTATTAGAAGTCGTTTAGGACAGCGACTCCTCCAAAAACACAACTTTGACCTCTTATTAGTATAAAAATATTTATAGAGATGTGATATATGTATACTTTTATCAAAGTATTTTTTTAAGACAAATCTACTCATATAATTTTTACATATATAAACTCAACAACATAAAAGTTATTGATGATTTATATTCCCGATGTTTGACCCAAACCTTATCCAAAACGACTTCTAATACCAGCCCGGAGGGAGTAAGTGCCTAGCAAAACCTATATGTACCTAAAAAAATCTAGAACAACTTACAATTTGAAATGGAGGAAAGTATATTCATTTTTTTCATCAAAAAATCCATGAATTTCAAGTTGTTAAAAATAAAAACAATTTATTTTTTTATAATGCTATACATATTTGCAAGGACCAGTAATGACACGATATAAATGTGATGCACGCTCGTGTATATATGAGCATCTTTGTCTGTACCGGGTGAAAAAAAAAAAAAAGTGAGCTCTTGGCTTTAAGAACGCACATTCAACATCTCTCCATTTTGATTTTAGAGGCATTAATTCTTCACCCTCACCAGTCACATGGCCTGATAAATATTCTTCACCCTCAATCAGTTGACATATATCTGCAGATTTGATTTGATCTGATAAAAAAAGTCCCCCACGTTCATGCATCATCGCATTCTTTGTACAATAATTATTCTGCCGTCGGAGGGATATATTTTTCTTGACATGAGTTTAAATTTCTCATCTGAGCGCACATCAACTCACCTTGACCTCAAAAACAAAAAGTGCTTACGTTCCTGTTACTCCATTGTTTATTTCTGCCAGAAATTAAATGAACAAACTCCAATGTCAACGCAGATATTATCTTGAATAGTTCAAGTCCATTCAAGTACGTTGTGATAGAAAGTGAGAGTCAATTAATTCTAAAAAAACGAGAGTCAATTTCTTGTTTACCTACTGGCATCATTGGTTGTTACCCAGGGCGCACTATAGTCGTGTTTACAAAATCTGTGCAACTCTCCTACCGTCAGTTGATTGCTACTGTCCTTTTTTTTTTTTTTTTTTTTTTGCCAGATTGCTGCGACGATACACAAGTTTCTAGTGGAACCGATGAGTTTGACAATTTGTTTACAAATCTGATTTTATCAAGCTTAAATATTTGGTTGGAAACGCTTCCTAACACTTTTTGTTGTCTACGCAAAATTGCCATTTTTGTTGATTTTATTCGTCCAAGACAGTATGATCCTAAAGCACAATCCTCTCACTCCCCAACCCTGCCATGCCAATGCAACCCCACGACCCCATGCCAAACTCGCCGGTCTCCCCGATCACACGCACCTTGCTCTCGCTCTCGCTCTCTCCCTCGCCCTTGCACTAGCCCTAGTCGTTGCAGGCCTGCCCTGGCCCTTGCACGACGCCGTGTTGCTGCGGGCCTGCCCTCTCCAGCGCTTGTCGCTGGGAGCCCGTCGCTCCTCCATCCTCCCCGACGCCCTTGGTGAGCGGAGGTGAGCTGGCAGTCAAACACCCACGACAAGTGGGTGCTGCTAGGCTACACGGCAATCCCGCCGGCGCCGCCTTTGCTAGATGTGCGGCTAGCCACCCATTGGAGTTCTAAATGTCGCTCCTCCATCCTCCCCAGCCAGCCGCCTTTCCCTTCTAGTTTCCTTCATCTGCAAGTAGTTGCTAACACATCGGGAGGCCGCCTTTCCCTTCTAGTTTCCTTCATCTGCAAGTAGTTGCTAACACATTGGGAGGCATTACGGTGCATATGGGCCACCAACCATAGACACATCTAACATTTCCTGACGCCAACTTCATAGGCGACTCCCAACACCTTCCATCGTATTTGCCCACCAATCACATCCTATTCCTATGTGCCCACCAATCGTGGACATATTTAACGCTTCCTGACGCCTTTCTAACCATAATAAAAAAAAAAAAAAGTTCTAAATATTTTGTAATATAGCTTAAATTAGATTTTAACAATCTTTAAAGGAAACACGAGGTGATCCAACCCAGGGAACACATTTATTTGAGTTTGACTAACTGTAGGCTTACTATTTGGCCATTATGTTATACTTTCTCTATTCCAAATTATAAGTCGTTTTAGCTTTTCTATAGATGCATTCCTTTCATTATGTATCTAGACATAGTGTATAACTAGGTACATAATAAAAATAATGTATCTAGAAAAGTCAAAACGAACTATAATTTGGAACGGATGGAGTACTAACTTATGCATTTTTTAGCCAGCAAGGCAGAAGAAATATCGATATGGATTTCATTCTGTGAAGATTGAAGAAGCGTGGTCTCCAGAAACCAAGAAGGAATTGCTCTGGCCAATGAACTTTAGATACTAACTAGTTGGATGGCGCGCAAAGGCGCGCCAACACAGAAGTATTAAAAGATAGTAAGTTTTCACACATTATCTAAGACCATTCACACAGTTTGGTGCAATGTAGTTGATGATAACAAGGTGCATATAACAATCACGATAACAAACTGTATGTCACAAGCACGAGGTGATACATATGCAGAGTGGAAGCAAAATGTAGCTGATTTGTTGCGCATGCCAGAACACCATAGAAGGTACAGCATACTTGTGTCTATTAGGTTGATATCTTCATAGGATTTTGTAGCCATAGGATGAGTGATCAGTCTATTTTGCAGAATTCGTGGTCAGACTCCCATTACAGTTGAATACAACACACTCCTACAGATTAAAGAAGCAATGAAAGGTTAGGAGGACTAAAACAACTTGAATTGACCTACCAAATTTTGTCATGGAGAACATAATTTTCAAAGAATGTTAAAGTTGCCTAGATGTCAAACTTTGCGCTACTACATAGCACGAACCTGATCCCAGATCTTCATAGATATTTCATCTGCATCAGTAGAGACACCATTGCAAGATCTGATCATCTAGCCCCTTTAGCCTAGAAAGTGGCAACCATATCAGTCAAGTACTATCCCACGAGCTGCTTTCATGAATTATATTCAGCTACAACACACAACACCCTGGTACAAGAAAATTTACTTTAGATGGGGGTTGAAACACAATAGAAATTGCCTATAGCAGTAGCATGTCATGTTTCTGCTCATAGTGCACTTTCACCGTCTGTAATGCAACACATATATATCAGAGAGCAAGTATTTTTAGGTTTATATACAGGTAAGACAGACGGTCACATATATTAGGATCAATCTCCACAAAGTGGATACCTGAGGCACTCTATATGATAGACCACTAATAAGCAATAATGGTATTGGAAAGTCAGCGACACCATCATAAGGTTACAAAAAAGATTGGCTATGTCACACTGAACCTATATCAGCGGTGTGCATTCCATATGGAAAAAGGACAAATGTATCTTGAGAACTGATTAAATATACCTATAGTAGAAATAGATTGTGTAGAGAAGAGTACATAACCTAGAGAACGTATCTTGAAAACCAATCAAATATACTAACAGTAGAAATAGATTGTGTAGAGCAGAGCACACAACCTAGAGATATAAAAAAACATTCAGAATGCAAAGCCGAGTCTATTGTTAAAAAGAGTGGCTGTCCAACCTTTTTGGTGCCATGCAAGCTGCACCCACCAAAGTGATCTCCAAAATGGTTAGCATGTGGTCCTGCAACAGTTAATGTTTTTACAAATTTAGGCAATATGATCTTGCTAAAAGTCTTAGCAGTGGACTGCTAATATTTCCTTTTGTCAGCTAAACAATGTAGATATGTGTTATTTCCATCTACAAAGAAACAATGTAGATCATTGCATTCCATTAATGAATTTTTAGAGTTTGCAAATAACCATTTCGTCACATTTTACTTTGCCAAATATGTACAGAGAAAATACATATTGATCTTGGTATCCAAATAAAATATGTAGGGAACTGGAAAGGGCAGCCTTGTGTTCTGTTTCCAAGCTTGAAGAAAAAAGAAGTGTTTAAACCCAAAAAATTTAACACCTTGTTGTAAAAAAGAAGCAGCAATTGCGAGGAAACATCTGCAGGCAGTCCACCTGATGGGATTGCAGCAGGTTGACTCGCACATAGGGAGGTATATCATATAGAACAAATGAACAATATATTAGTACAAAGGGATAGTCAAGGTAAATTTAAAACCATAATCATTTTGGAAGTGAAGTTGACACTAAACTTTAGAGAAGAAGCAACCATACAGATTGGCCTACTCCATCCTTTTGTATATATATAGAGCAAGGATGCTAACAAAAATAAGCATGCAATATTTTGTTAGGACTAAAATGGCACAGTTGAAGTTTGCTCTTGGTTTTGATTACTCAGGACGAGTTTTTATATATATGGCAAAAGAATTTTAATTTGGTCAGAGCAAATAAATTACCTTCTGTCTAGGTACAGGGAGCCGAGTGCTTAAGGGCCACTTGGTACACAGCTACATCTGCAGGCAAAATTGTCCGACAAGAGTTAAAACCAAGGTAGCACTGCATAACAGGCACTTAATAGCCGCATCTTTATCAGGATATGCTAAATGATTGGAGCATGAGCTGAGCAGTAGCTATACCGCAACAGGATAATGTAGCACTCAATCTGGTAGCATCCTAATCTTTGTAAAAGAACCAAATATTAATAAGAACAAGCCGTTCATTCTTTTGTTATCTATAGAGGTTTGGAAATAAGATAGGAAAAACTGGAATATGGTATGGGTGGTTCAGTAAATGTAGTTTGTGTCAAGCACAACCAAAAATCAATGCTTGAGGGTGTAAGGTCTAATCACTCTCGTCTTGCAGACGCTTCATCTCATATGCCCATTCTAACCCAGAGCAGTAGTGGAGGGGGGGGATTGAACCTATGGTCATTCATCTCAGGAGGAAGGAATGCTCCATTCTCAATCAGGAATCTCACAGCCTTCTTGTTCCTTTCCTTGGCAGCAATGTGTAGAGGAGTCCCTGTGTTCAACCAAGAAAAGAGGCAATCAGACTTCCACGATAAAAGAATAGGCATAGCAATCATAGCATTATTCTGTATAAGCATGTTACAATAAATTTGCACACTATTGCTAGAGAAGTAGAAGTATATTAAGATTTAATCATCAAGTGGTTTCTGCCATACAAACTGCAACACCATGTCCTTACACATGAACTGAGACCATGTTACATCATTCGGATACAACTTCAGTTTAAACCGAATGAATTTGAGGTCCAGAATAACCAGGATGGGGGTGGGGGGACTCTGCAGATAGTTAGATGGACAGACAGCTAACCAGATGCATAGTGGTTTAATAGCAAGGCAGACAACATATATGCTGGAAAAAAATATGTTCATTACGCAGCATCAAATCCAACAGAAACATGATTAATGACACTGCAAATGTGCATACTCAACAACTTCACTCTGTAACAGTGCTGGCAATGAGTCAGGAAGTGTGAACTTACAGCCGCAGGACCCTTTTGTTCGAGTATCAATATTAGCCCCACATTCTAGTAGTTCATCCATGATCTTAACATGCCCACCCTGAGCAGCAAGATGGAGTGGGGTAGCACCAGGACATTTTGGTCCCCATGCAAGTGCATTGACGTCCATCCCCTCATCCAGGAGACGTCGGACCTAGGCAGAAAGAAAACCATATTTGTTATCTAATTAGATAGGTGAATAAACAAAGACACTGATTTCCGTGTTCATTAGCTTGGTTGTCTAATTATAAACTATACAAGAATTTTATTTAGTTTGGGTTGCATCTTTATCATGTTTAATTTTGACCTCTAATATTTTCACAAGGGGAATAGCTTAGTACAGCTGAAGAACAGACAAATAACGATTTTGCCTTGACAGCAGTCATACTCAGATATACCTTCTTCATCATGTTCCACTGGCCGACTCTTGGCAATACATCCCTCTCTCTACCACTATCACGGTATTTCAGCTATTACAAAGAAAGAAGAATGTCAGGTCAAAGTATGACCAAAGATGCAAATCAATTGTTATGTGCTAAACTTAAAACAAGATGAAAACTCACTGACCTTTGGGGGAGGCAAAACACGAGCTTCAACAGATGCAAGATGCGGATCAATCTTTATACCGAATTCCTCGGCATACATATGTACTGCCGGCGCGTGGGAAGGCAGGGAGGTGCGCCGACGCAGGAGCATCCCGTGGCGCACACCTTCTGGGGCCATCACCCACGCCACCGCACCGGAGGAAGGGGGCACCCACGCCACCTCACCGGAGCAGCGCCGTGCCGCCACGCCATCGAAGAAGAAGACACCTAGGGTTTCTGTAGCACGGGAAGACACCTAGGGTTTCCTGTAGCACGAGGGAGAGGAATAGGAGGTCACACCGGAGGATGGAGAGGGGGAGGAGGAGGGCAGCGCGGGTAGGGGAGGAGGAAGCCGTACCTGCCGCTCCTCGCGCTGCGGGCGCCGTCGCCGCGTGCCCTGCCCGCGTCGGGACGGAGAGGGAAGGAGCGACGGGAGAGAACGGGTGCGTTTTTTTTTTTTTTTTTTTTTTTTTTTTTTTTCTGAGAGGCGGTATATTTTTGGTCAGCGAGGCGGGGGTGCTTTCACAAAAGTGAAAGGCGGGCGGGTAATTAAAAAAAAAACTGCACAAACTCTGAATTTTGTCTTCTTCGGGTGTTAGATGTCGAGTAATATGCGGGGTAAAATGTAAAAGGTAAAAAACTAAATTATCTATTCTGAGGGGATGGTGGTCCATTATGCGATTTTGGAGAAGTAGAAGGACTTTTTTAAAAAACATCCGGACCAATCAAAATATTTGAGGTTGACGTGGACGGGCTCCCCTTGGAGGGATCTTTTCCGGAGTAAAGGTCCGGGAATCTCTACAAGTCAAAAGCTCAAATCCAGTACATGGAACCCTGTTAACATAGATTCCTCCCAGTCATGCTTCAGGTGCATTCCTCTTTCTTTTTTTTTTCCCCAAAAAGTCAACCAGTTCAAAAAAAAATCTATACCTTCTATATGGAAAACCTCACTTAGAAATTCTCCGGCATGTGGTTAAGCCACGTCACCGAAAACTCCCTTCGTTCCCGCCCGTCATCAAGCGTCGCCGCCCGTCCGTCGTACTCGCCAGCGGCCGCCCACATTCATCTCCCCAAATCCGAATCGCAAGAGTCGATCCCGATGAGCTCCTCGCGCTGTCCGCTTCCCGCACCCACTAAGCCTCCAAAGATGCCTTTAAATGCCCTTCGTGGCGGTGGCGACCATCCGACGCCGCCCCGCCGGGCCTTCTTCGCCGCGCCCCTTCCGCTTTGCCGCTCGCCCGCGGCGTAGTGCCCATCTGCGCGCCGTGTGAGCCGCGCCGCGTGCTCGCCTATGGTGACGATCCCGTTGCCCCCGCCTCCACGCCCGCCTCGGTGCGGCCGCGCGTCTTTCCCGCAACGCCACGGCCATGGCCACGGCGAGGTGGCGCCGCCCGCGTCCTCCTTCTCCGCCTGGATCGACGGCGTCGGCAAAGCGTCGGCGTCTCCTTTGACGGTGCTTGACCGGGCCATGTCGCAGACGGTGGCGCGGGCCGCGCTGCCGGAGTTCGTCGTCGGGTCGCTATCTTCGGGAGGAGCGAACGCGAGAGAGAGAGCATGAATGAATCAAGATCGAACTTGAAGTTTCACCTTGCTAGCTTGCCCTCGCGGTCGCGGCAACTTGCAGCAGCAACTCAGGCCCAGCGCAAGACGGCGGGCCTTGGGCCGCCAGGACGGCCCAACATCTTCCATAGAACTAAACAATTTTTTGTCCTCAAAAAATAATATTGCTTCAAACTGCTTCAATAAATTCTAGATATTAGCATATTCATGATTTTATATTTGCATGTATTTCCTAATGCTATAGTTTACTCGCAATAATCCTATAATATCTAACATTTATTTTACACAGTACCTTTCCAAGTTATGACGCCACAAGGACGAAATTAAAGGGACTAAATCATCTACCAAATATTCCATCAAATAAATTATTATATATGTTGTATTACATTACCATAAATTGTCACCCGTCCAACATGTCTAAATATTTTTATTGGATATTCCGTTCATCTTGGAGTTTAAACATAGGATTAAATAAACTATATGCCATTGAGTATATATTGCTTTTAAATTATTTGTCACTAACTCTGTTTGTAATCAAAACAAAGTAATTATTCTCAAAAAATAATTGTAATACTCCCTTCCTACCCGCAGTAACGCGCTAATTTCTTCCCGCAGCAACGCACAGAGAGTCCCCGCAGCAACGCGCGGAGAGTCCTCCTAGTATATATATTAGAAAACCCCAAAGCTCTGCTGTACCACCATTTGTCAACTTCTGCGAATGGTGTAATAAAAATACTTGGGGAGTTGTTGACCTCAAGAAAACACAAACAATCTCTTTATTCCTGCTGGTTTCTGCTCACCTCACCAGAGTAGGCAACTCCGCCTCAAGTCAAGTGCAGTGTTGCAGCAAGAGAAGCATGGCAAAAAATTGTTACCTGGCTCTCGCCATTCTCAGCACTAAAGCAGCCTCCTATTTTAAAGTAGTTCTCAGTGAAAAATGTTCGACTTTGATGCTCTTGACTGTTAAACTTAAGCTTCAGCACATCTATGATTCTCTTCTATTTCTGAACTTTTTTTTTGGTAAAACTGAATTGTGTGTGGAATAATTTAGAGGGATATGTGTCATTGTTAGTACCTTATCTTCAGTGAGAGCTCATCCTCAAGTGTCTTGTTTCTTCAGGAATGTTGTGGGTAAGGTACATCTCAGTCACCTTATCTGATGCTTGTGTGCATGTGAGAAACAGAATGCTTGTGTGTAGCTTTTCTTAAAAGAAATGCTTGTGTGTAGCTGATTGATTTGATTAGTTTCTTTGACAGTTAGTAGCATGATGATATTGTATCTGCTTCCCCTTGTGTGTAAATTACTGCAGGATCCCGGTCCCGTGGCCACATCCTGTCAAAAAAACACTCGGCAAAAACCCTCGCTTTTTTTATCTCTTTGTCGAGTGCTTTTTTTACCACTCAGCAAAGCATTTTTTCAAATCAGTTTTTGAGACCCTAAATGAATTCAAATCAAAAAGTTGTCAACTATAAAGATTCATAACTTTTCACGATCTACACTTTCCATATAGGAAGTTTTACATCCGAAGTTCGTTTGAAAATTTTGGATTTTAAATTTTCCGAGTGCAAAATAGGCTTTGCCGAGTGCCACATATGCATTGGTGATCGATCAATCCACACTACTACAATAGCTTACTATAAGAACGCCAGCCGTTTACATTAGGGGCGGTTCATTTTTCGAGCCGCCCCTATAGTGACCACATTAGGGGCGGCCGGTGTTACGAGCCGCCTCTACTATTATTAGGGCGGTTCAATCACCAAATACCCCTAATGCGGTCCACGCGAGGGGCGGCTCTATATTGAGGCGCCCTACAGGTGGGATCCCGAATTTTGAAACGAGACACTAAAAATTAAAAATTAAGTAAACGACCTCGGATGTAAAAACTTCCTACATATGAAATGTAGATCTCGAAAAGTTATGAAACTTTGTAGTTAACCACTTTTTACTTTGGAATCATCTAGTCATGCAAAAGTCGTGTTCAAATGTCTCAAATTTGAAATTCAAATTTCGTAAACGACCTCGGATGAAAAAACTTCCTACATATGAAATGTAGAAATTTTGTAGTTGACCACTTTTTTACTTTGAAATCATCTAGTCATGCAAAAGTTGTGTTCAAATGTCTCAAATTTGAAATTCAAATTTAAATGCGATCTCGGATGAAAAAACTTCCTACATATAAAATGTAGATCTCGAAAAGTTATGAAACTTTATAGTTGACCACTTTTTACTTTGAATCCATTTAGGGCCTCAAATAGTCAATTTACACTCGGAATTGTATAATATGTGGAGACGCGGAATGGGATATGGACACATATGAGTGTGTAGCGGCAGTGGTGGGGAGGGGTCGCGCGCGAGCACGAGGTTGCGGGTTCGAATCCCGCCGGCCGCGTAGCGCGCGATTTTACGCGAAAAAATTACGCTGGCCGGTGGGGTCCTCCCCCGGTTTAATAAAAATGTTTTGGTATTTTTTTTAAAATTTTGAAAACACGATTTCTGGAAATAACTGTAGGGGCGGCTAGCAAAACCGCCCCTACAGAGGCAAACCAGCCGCCCCTATAGAAAGCTTATGTAGTAGTGCCATATATAAAGTAAAACGGCATTGATGTATGAAAATCTTCCCACTGCCGATTCAAACTATCAAAATCCTGCCTCGGGTGTGATCTTGACCACTTGAAATTATTTGACCAAGTACCATTTTTTGGGCCGGAGAGATTAGGCTGCCACGTTTAGCTACCAATGCTAGTAGAGGTAACATCATTGCCCGTGTGAACTCCTTGTACACCACAAGTACTCCCTAGACGGCTAGACGCTATACACAACACTCCAACTTCAATCATAGACATGGTCGTGGATCGTTCCTATCCCTATGGGTGCGATTGGTTGCCCCAACCGAGCCGTCCCTGCACGTCTTTACCGCACGACCCCGTCCCCTGCACCTGATTGGATTCCCTTCCTGTATCTTTTCGCCGCACCGCGCCGTTCGTTTTCCCCCCTCCATCCCGGTCGACGAGGGAAGCTGGAGGCGAGCTTCCCTCGCGAGCCGGGACGACACAGTGCTCGCGAGGCAGACATTGCCATCCTCCCTGCCCGCCTGCTGTGGATGAGATTACTCCCCAGGGTGGATCAGATTACCTCCCCATCACGGGCCGTTCCCCGCGACGGAGCCATGGCCGCGCCACGCGACGGAGGAGCCACGACCGGCGGCCTCGCCCACGCGGCGGAGGAGCCACATCGATGCCCGACGGCCTCGCCCGTGGGGCGCAGTAGAGGAGCCGCGCCGTGCCCGGCTTGCCCCCGCGACGAAGGAGCTCGAGCGGTGGGGCGCGGTGGAGGAGTCGCGCCCGTCGTTCCGTCGGGTTCCGTCGGAGAGCCCCGGAGCACCGCGCCGGCCGCGACCGGAGGTGCGATCGGGACGGCGATTCGGGCGGTGCACGGTGAGCGTTAGGTTCCGTCGGAGAGCCTCGGCCTCGGGCTCCAGTCCGTCTCGGCGTCGGTGTTGTAGCCATGACCAAGCGGGGCTCCGACGCCAGGGGTGGCGGCCGGTGAGTGACGGCACGACGAAGCCAAAAGGGCTACGAGCGAGGTGGCGGGCGACGACAGGACCGGCAATCGACGCCGCCAAAGCCACAAAGACAGCGCAAGCGCGCAACCGGGTGAGGCCACGAGGGCGCGCGGCGGCGGAGCTACGGTGCTCGAGTGGGATTGCGGTCGATGGGCACCGACGCCCGGCAATGGAACGGAGGCCAAAGGCGCTTGGTCATGGAACGGAGGCCAAAGGCGCTTGGTCATGGAACGGAGACCAAAGGCGCGGCCAACCACGCCGGCCTCCTCGTCATGCCAGCGGCAGCGAAGACGGACTCGTCGACGCCGGCGGACACGAGCCGGAACATCGTGCCTTGAAGGTGTTCGATAAATTGTCCGAATGGTTTTAGCAGTTGTGGTTTCATGAGAAGGATGGTAAGCTCACCAAAATCATACCGGTGAACGGCCTATGATAGCAACCAAACATGATAGCAACCAAACACAGCCAACTGCACCAGTTCGTGCATCAAAATGGTCCATTCAGGCAACCAAACATGATGCTGCTCATCCTGTACAAAGTCGTTCCGAGCAACCAAACAGAAGCAAGTGTATCACTTTGACGGGGATGAGGGCAGCCTGGATGGCCTTTTCGTCCGGGACTACCCGGTTCCGAGCAACCAATCGCACCCTATATGCACTCCATCTATCTGTTCCAAATTACTGGATCGACAACTTTTCATGTTGAAAAGAGAAAAATAATTTTGGTTTTTTTCTTGTTTTAATTCGACAAATGGTTTCACAGTAAGTGCACACGGCCGGAGAAATCCGGCGGTGATTTGAACCCGCATTACTACCGATATAGTTCTACCGGTTCATTTTCCGGTAGTGAAGGGGGTTTTTCCGGTTCATTTTCTATAATTACATTTTCAGAGAGATAGTTATATGTGCTACCTGGTCGTTATGGAAAACTAGAAACAAAATCATTTTCGACAATGGCCAGAATGTTTTTCAGGAATGGAAAAGAATCTTCCTCGAAGAATTCGGCTTGACTTGTATCAAGGCCAAAGCATCAAAAGCTGCTGACTTAGTTTCTTGGAGAGTTAACTATATAAATGTGTAATTTTGTCCTTTCTGTTTTTCTTGGGCTTATTTGCCTTGTAATTTGTATTTCCTGTACTCATTCTTTCATTTAATTAAAAAGAAAATAGGTCGGGGCCTCCCGACCGGTTCGGTCAAAAAAAAAAAAAGGGGTTTAAGCCCCGCATTAGTGATATGGGGCAGTGATGCTTGATGATCGATGCCATGCCATTGAGTACGTGTGAACCAGCTTCATCAGCAGCTGCAGGGTGCAGGTGACCAAATGCATGCATGACACCGCACTGCATGCTCGTCATGGTATCGTCGAGATATGCGGGCGATCGAGCATGGGGAAGACAGCCCCTCACAGCGAGGCAACGAAGCGAAGACAGGCAAGCGACGACAACCTTGGTCAGGTGCATGGCCAACGACAACTCTGGGTGGCAGCGGCACGCTTCTAGCAGCGGGCTCTCGAAGGTAAGGACAACTTTGGCCAGGTGGGGGCGACGGCAACTTTGGGTAGGCAGGCGGCGGGGATGGGGCAAAAGCACGAGAGCTGCAGATCACGTGCTTGACGAGAAGAAAACAACCTAATTAAAATACTTTCTTGTCAAAAAAAACCTAATTAAAATACCCTTAGTTACCATTAATTGTTTTTCTTTTGTTTTCCATGACCAACAGCTAACAATATGAGCATGGGGAATTGAACCAGTTGTTTCTCCCAAGCTCGGTAACACATTTCTTATCCTAATTCTAAATTAAACTTCTCTAACTTTTGTCAAAGAAAAATGTATCAAAATTTACATCGCCTTTTTGTTTTTTATTAGTCTATAGTCTATCATACATGAAATATGTGTATCATTGTATTAAAGGTAGAATATAATTGTTAAACAAGAACATAGCCGATGAAAAGGTTCATTCAAAAATCAGTCAAGACCGCTCGCGTCGCTCCCGTGCGGGGCGGGCGGCGACTCAACCCCAGCCGCCGCCGCCCCTCGACCACGGCTTCCCCGCGCCGCCAGCACGGAGCGGACCGCCGGAGCTCGCGCGGTCCGTGGGGAGGGTGGCGGCGGGTGGCCTCTCCCCTCTCGTCTCGGGCGGTTCGGCGGGCACGGCCGCCTTGGCCCTTGAGCTCCTCGCCGGGGGTGGGCCGCCCTGCGGCGGCGAGGCCGCCGCCGCCGGATCCGGCGGTGCCCGGGCGGATCCGGTGGTGGTGCGCCGGGGGCGCGGTTGGTGCCGGGGGGATTCGGCTCGAGCCGGGTGGCGGCGACAAAGAGCCATGGTCGGCGTGGCCGGCCGACGCGGTCCCCGACAAATGACGGCGGCGGGTGTCTTTGGGGTGTTCGGGCGGCGGCCGGCAGGTGGCGTGACGACGACGGCCTCGCTGGCGGCCGCCCGGTCCCGCCTACCCGACGACTTGCAGCGATGGGGCCGGTGGGGTCTCTCGCAGTGACCGGTTGAGGTACGATGGTCGCCGCTCCTCCTCCCTCCGCCGACAACCTTGGAGCAGCGTCCCCTTGGTGGGGGGCCGGGGCCTCGGATGCTTCCTCTTGGTGCCGTGGTGGTTCCTTGGGTGGTGCCGGGGTTTTTTCCGTAGCAGCGAGGTGTGGTGGGGAGCGTACTCCCGGTATGGCCGAGCGTGTGCGGCGCATGGTGTCGACGGGCGAAAAAGCTTCACTACCGCTGGTCGGTGGCAATGGTGGCGGCGGCCTTGTGGCGTCTCTCTCCCCGCTGGGGGCACCATTGAGTGCATCCATGGCCTTGCAGCTTGGGATTCTCGGGGTGAAAACCCAGTCCCCGTGGACGTGCGACGACGGCGCCATCGGGCGTCGTTCCTCCTTGGAGGCGCCGCATCTTGAGACCCAAATCGGCTTGTGGCGGGGGTGGTGGTCGGCCGGTGGAGTCGCCCGAGCGCCGCAATGGGGTGGTGCACACGGTCCGGTGTTGGCCGGGAGATGCAGAGGGCCCATGGGCGCCGGAGGTCCCGAGTTGGCGTGCATGGTGGTGGTGATCTCGGTGTCGGGCCGAGCGGTGGTGGCGCTCTCGAGTGGTTTCGATTATCTCGAGTCCCGGGTAGTGGAGTGAGGCGGTGGGTGTGGCGAGGCCCCCACGCGAGTTCTTTGCCGGATGGTTTCCTTGTTCCGCGACGGGACTTTTTGCTGACGCGAGGCCGGAGCCGAGGGATCGACGATTGTGGTGTGCAGCTTGGGGGCGATAGCCTCATGGTGGAGGAGTTTTCAGCTGGATGCTCGAGCTTGCAGCGAGCTTTGGCTCATCGTTGGTGACGACGGTGCAGTTTGACAGTTGGCTGTCAGCTTCTCTCCCAGGTGATGGTGGTGTCATTTTTTGTGTATTTTGTTTTATTTTTCTTGGAGTCTTTCTGAGTGGGGGCTCGTGTCGACGTCCCAATCCGACCGAGCGGCGGTGTTTGGAGCCTCGTGTTGATGACCCAATCCAACCGAGAGGTCTTTCCTTTGTGTATCTTTGCTCCCTTCCGCGTCGTGTTAGTTGAGTTGTGGATCCCAGTAGTAGGTGGAGTGAAACACTCCCCTAAGGTCGAGTCGAGTGGGCGCCAATTGTGGCGCGAGTTGAGTTGTTTGGTACCTAAGTGTGCTTGGGGAGTAGGGTACCCTCCTCATTTGTATGGTTTTTCTGGCCCGGTTTCCAGTCAAAAAACTGGGCTGACACTTGCCTTTTCTGTTTTTCGTCTAATAGAAATCGCGGCAAAGCTTTTGCCGCCCCTTCTAAAAAAAAACAAGAACATAGCCAGAGCTTGCACCTAAGCTACAATCGATTATGTATTCAAGGTTTTAGGGTCCATTTGGGAGCGCTCCACGAAGCGGATTCTAGCTGCCAAACACATTTTTGAGCGAGAAATGATTCTCTGCTGATTCTGTGAAATGATTCTCTGAAATGAACGACTAAGAGGCTGGGAGCTGAAAAAAGTAGCTTCTTCTGATTCGGTGAAGTGATTTTCCATCTTGATTTTAAGAGTTTATACTAAAGAATCAAAGAGAACCACTTTCAGCCACAAAATAATTTCACCAGAGGAGCACAACTTGAGAATCAGAGGGCACAATTCTGTCAAACGAACCCTTGGATCTCTGACTATACCATCTATAGATGCCACTATACTATAGTTCCCTATAGATGTTTAAGGAAAATCAAGCTATTTGTGTCCATGTACAATTTAGCAGCTGCACCCACATTATTTAACTCCACTATTGGCATGTTTTTTAAGACCATCCCCTAGTATTAGCTGAAGATTTAAAATGACCATTTTCTTCTCGTCAAACATGGGGCGCGATTGCGGGTGATCAAATGCTACATGACAACATTTAGATGTACAATCCAAAGCTTATGAGAGGTCTACAAGACTACAAGCTTATCTCTTCACAACCCGAATTGCTAGACTCCTGACTCAACCTATGCTTCGCCCTCTTATTACTCGATCGCCAATACTACTTGGTCTATCGATCCATGCTGCTATTCCTCTCCTTCAAAATTTTGCAGTCGACCAATGCGAATAAGATATCAAAACCCTTGCATCGCTCACCTTGCCATTGGTGCCTTAGTTGGAACCACATATCCTTTACATGTAGGGCTTGGCTAATGGTTGTGGCTTCATACTAATCGTCTAACCCCCTATGGTTGAAAGCCTCCCTTACTAGACTTCCAATGTGTAAGAGCAAGAAATGAATAGGTGATCACATGTTTTGGGCTCCTGGTCACAGAGGGGGGGGGGGGGGTAATTGACATTAGTTTCCAATCCATGTCATTTTTCCTGTGTGATCCACGGTCCAATCTCTACATTTGAATTTGAGCAGCAGGCGAACTTCCCTAATAGGGGTGCTGCAAACACATCGTTGATAAGTACCCATAATGTTCAGTTTTGATGATGAGCCATTGTCAACATTCCAACCTTTTTATTGTTTTTTCCTTTTCTTTTATCTTGTTTACCCTAACCTGACACATGAGGTGTGTTGTGCGACGTGTTTCTTGGCTTGTCTTGTGCAAGTGTCGAGCTCGGAGAGGGTGGTCGGCGGTGAGGTGAAGGCCAAGGAGGATGTGTCATGCTGATGGACCGGGAGCGGTGAAGGAAGATGTGAGGCTTGGATCGAGGGACTAGAGCGTCGGGTGACCAGCCATGGTGGCTGACATTTGGGACATCGACAAGTGCAAGAACCTGTGGAGTGACCGTGTCGACCGAGTCAAGACGGTGGTTGGGCAAGTCGAGTGGGTGGCTTAGAATACTTGGTGACTAGCTAGGTGGTCGAGGATGGCAGCAACACGAGTTGGAGTCGGCGGATGCGTACGGGGTATGATACTCATGGCCCGGTTTGATGGTTTGGGCCTCAAAACTCGGGCGGATGTTCCAAGGCAGAAGGATGGCACATGGCGGCATCGGGGAGTTCACGTCGAAGCGAAGCTACTGATAAGGAAGGTGCGGTGGCCATCGGATCAAGATATCCTGAATCGGACCATATTACCCTTGGTTATGTGGTTTTGCTCACTTAGTAGCTAGGGGTAGTTTAGGAATGTAAATAAGATCTATATAAGCAGATGGTGGTCCCCTTCTTCACCTTCCCTCTCCACTTCTATACTTCTCGATTTTCGGTTTTCATTCTAGGTTCTTCCTCTAGTTCGCTTTCTTTGTGAGGGAGGTCCACAACTAGACTTTATAGTTGTGCTCTCTGTTTGTGGAAAGAGCAGACCCTACTCTACTCATTCCCTTGGGGCTTTTGGCCAAAAGGATTGATCTGTGTTTTTGTTCTTGACTTCATCGAATTCTTCTTTTTCACCTCTTGCTCTCGATCTTTTTTTATCAAAGGCCGTTCCGATCCGTCTTTCTTGGTGATTTTGAGCTTTGTGGTGAGAAGGATCACTGCGCCAAAGGAACTCAATCAATTCTCACCAACTCGCAGTTTGGGTCATTTTTGGATTAGATCTCGCATTCTTGTGTTTTTCAGATCTCGTATTAATTTCTAGAATTGTGAGGCTTGAAAGGTGGTGTACTTCATGGAGTAGCATCCTAGCTACCTTTAGAGTCTGCCCATAGAATCCGGGATCAATCAGATTTATTTTTTGTTGAGTTTTGATCATTTTTGTTTAGAGGTGATCTTTCTGTCTTGTGTGGTGTTCTTGCTACTTTGGTATCCTGAACTGTTCAGAGTTTTTACTCATGAATAGACCATCCTTTGGGGCCAAACACAGGAGGGTTTGCACTCTGTTCTCGGACTACTCGTTGTTTCTATTCAACATGTGTATTAGTCAATAGGCGGCTTTGCCGACCACTCAGTATACCAACCAAGTCTTTTGTCGTGCAATAGGTTCGCTAGCAGTTGCCCTGTCTAGTTGCCCTATCGACTAGTCTACGTGTGTTCTTTATCTTTTCAACCAGTTGGTTTATCATTTAGTGGTTCTCTAACTAGTCCTTTTGTTCAGCAGCTCTGCCGATTGAGTTTCTTAGTGGTTGGAAGCTTTGCTAACCAGTTGTTTCGATCTTGCATCTTCTCGTGTCGATCCGTTGTACTTCTAGGACATCTTATAGAGTATCCACCCACCTGTTGGGTCATGATATAACCATGGTTTTGTTCTCTAGTTTTTGGGTTGTGATTTTGGGACAACGACTGAATATTTTGAAAGAAATTTGAGGCTCCCATTCATCACCCCCTCAGGTCGCCTTTACCGGTCCTTCAGGTGCCCATGTTTTTTGAAGTGACGTCATATAGGCATGGATGTGCAGCACAGTGAAGCTACAGGACCATGCCAAATCACTTTGTCCTTCATGCCAAATATTGAATAAATAGACAATTTTATGATTAATTTCATAATATAAAATTGATAAATACATCACGTAAAACTCTAACACACAATAGGTGAAATGAAAGTCATCAACATGGGAAGCAACTAATACAAATAACAGACATATTAAATTAATAGATCAAATCACGACATGGTTACTTCTCTTTTTACAGATAATGACACGAGGGATGGAAGCGTTGTGGCTAGTTGAGGAGGAGCGATGATGTTGTTGACAACATTGGTGAAGATGGTTAGGTCAAAGGAGTTGGTTGTGGAGATTACAACACGTGATACATTGCCTGACTTGGATGGAAAATGAGCCATGTCAAGAGTAGGTACGCGACAATGATTCTCCCAAGAAGAAAATTTATTCACCATGTCCAGGTGCATGATCTCAAGGATAAGCTAGTCTAGCAACCTGCTCTCCCAATTGTCGATGCATCAGCAATAATAGAGGCAAAACCCTAACTCAAATAAGTATCTTAACTCTCGAATAACTGTGTAACTGTTGACACCTGTTATAACATAATATTACTAGTCAATTAAACATGAATAAGGGCTTAAAATGAATATCAACATAAGTCTAGGGGCTTTATTAACATAATTCCACGAGCTTTGGTGATTTATATATTTTTAGGGACTTAACAGATAAATGCAGAGAAGAATGGAGAAAGTTCCGGAATAAACATCCCATACAATGACAAGACTTGACCGTGAAGTAACTCGACCCGAAAAGTGGACTAAAACGTTCTAGAAGGTACCAGAGGACACCAGAAGAAACGGAAAGCCGAGGTGGCATGCCACCGGGCGCGGCGCCCGGTGCCAACTAGGCGGCCGCCAGGTCGGGGCCACATGTCAGCCTCAGCTTTGTATGTCGGTTTACCACCGACCTTGAGGTTGTATCTACACCGTTATTGAAGGTCGGTTTGATCCAATGGTCATCGTTCATCGCCAAGGCCTATATAAGAAGACCCCCTGACCCCAGGGTTAAACCCTAATTCATTATCAATTCATTCTATCTCATTATCTCTCAGTTGTAGAGGGGTCCCATGTAAGGATCATCTCTCTCTAAGGGATTAGTGAATTAGAATGTAATTAGAACTAGAACTAGAAGAGTTAGCATTTAAGAGAGGATTAGAACTCATTAGTTCTAATCTTTAGAACAAGAGAGATAGAGAGAGGGAAGGGATCGGAGGAAGCACCGGCCTGTCGGTGCTATCTTCATACTTGTACCTCGGTGGAAGTTAATCTACACTTGGAATTACTCTGGTAATCTACTTCTTCTTTTAGTAAGTTATATTGTTTATATTTATTCTTATTGGTCTACGAGTCTCTTTTGAGTGCTTTAATCTGGTACCTAGATTAGAGTAATATTCGCAGTGCAAACGTGGTGTTTGGACTCGGATATCTCGTTAGATACACCCTACCTTCCGGAGCATGGTAGATCGTGGTAGTGACAGTACCATTGATTCCTTTGAATTCCACATCCCGTTGGATAGGACACGTAGGACCTAGTTACTGGGGGAATAGTAAGTTTCGGCCTTACTTTCCTTTGAGTACATCCCCATAAGAATACTATCAACATCACTTACCAAATTAAGATTTAGCTATCTTAGTAATCCTCTCTATACCCTCAACCTTCTTAAGTCTTGTGCTACTCCGGGTTAAGATTAGATCATAGTCTCCCTCACCCGTTTCCCTGTGGATTCGATATTTAACCCTCTCCCGGGTGAAGTGCTCACCGGTATCCGTGCGCTTGCAAATTATACAAATTATAAATATTTCTGTGGGCTTAGCAAATACCAACAAGCATTTCTGGCGCCGTTGCCGGGGAAACGGATTGTTGAGTTGACTTCGAATCTAACTTATCCATGTATCATATTCTTTTATTCTTTTATCTTCTTATCTATTCTTTTCCTTTTCATTATGAATTCAACGCCTATCTATAAATATCTTATACCTGCAAGCGAAAGCTTTAGGCAACCAGAATCTTCAGAGCCTATCTTAGCAAAGTCCTATGAGCTACGCTTGGGTTATATAAGAATGGTTCAGGAACTAGCCTTCTCGGGAGAAGGTGAGGCCAACCCACACTCACACCTACAAAAGTTTGAGCAAATCATGGGTTGCTTTCGTATGAAAGGCATATCCGATAATACCTTACGCTGGAAGTTCTTTTTGTTTTCTTTGACAGGAAAAGCTAAACAGTGGTATTACTTGAACGTAGAGAGAGTGAAAGGAGATTGGGGAACATTAGTATCCAAATTTTGTACATATTTCTTTCCCACCTCCAGAGTGGTCCGTCTTCGTATAGAACTTCTAACTTTTAAACAAGATAAAGAAGAATCTCTTACTGCATCATGGGATCGTTTTAATGACCTCATCAACACTGGCCCAAACCTTGGTATTCCAGACCCAATCCTTCTTCAACACTTTTATTTTGGTCTTACTAAGGAAGATGCAGAGGACCTTAGTGCAGCTTCAGGAGGTGCATTTCTTTCTCTGTCTGCTATAGAAGCAAGAGATCTCATTGACAGATGTTGCGGATAAGCCACCTCCGCTAGAATTTTTCCCAAGAAAAATGAAGAATCACCCTCCGATCAAGGAGAAGAAACTACGATAGCTAATTCACAACAATTCCAAACCCAAGACCTAGCTATCCATCCTGAACCATCAACATCCCAAAATCCCCCAAAGGAAGAAGAAATTCCACCTTTGGAAGAAACTTGTGAACCTACCCTTAGTGATTTTGGGAGAACAATAAATTCTCATCCAGACAAGCGACCTCTAAGTGACCCCAATTCAGATTATTTTGAGATGTCTCTTATTGAAAGTGTTTATAAGGGATCTCCAAGTGATTATAATTCAGATTCTTTTAAGGAGAAATCTCTTATTGAATATGCTTATTCTATTAAAAGACATTGGGAAGAACCCAAGGATGACATTTCTGATCTTGCCATAGAAGGAGAGCAAAGCTATATCTAGAAGACAATCTTATCTTCACCCCTTCTATGCCTAGACAAGATGATTTATTTGAACCCATCTCTAAACCCATCCTTGTCCCCGATGAATCCACAAATGCTTCCTTCTTTGAAACACATGATGATCCTAGAAATTCACCAAAACGACCCAAGTTTGGGAATCATCAAGATCATCAATACCACCAAGAAGAACCACAACAATGGCTTGAGAGTGTTAATGACTTATGTGCCACGGCCATTGATTGGATGGACGACATTGTAGATATTATTAGCCTGAGAGACACAAACCCAAGAGATTCCTTAGACAGCCATGATGAATTAACCTTGGAGTTTGGGAAGGAAGACAATATCAGTGAATATGAGAGCTACCTCATAGACACCTCATCTAGTCCATGTTCACATGATAACCTTCCTGAATCACCTAGTCTCTCTATCTCTATCCCACACGAGATTTTCAACCCCCTCATTTTCTCTCCTCCTATAAATTACAAAAGGGTGGTTGTAGATGCATACGTCTATATTAAACATTCTAGATCTCGTTGGCATAAAATCTTGAGGAAGATTGATGTTGGAAGGGAAACCACTTCATCATCATGAATCTTAATTCAATAGGTTTCCCAAGGACGAGCTTGTTGTCCTTAAACAAGCACTTCTTGAGAAATAACATGAGTGTTTATCTTATTGCTATAGTACCCTTGTGAAATAAGCATAGAGATATAAATGAGGAAATATTCCTTCGGGTATTTTTGTTGCTAACCATTTCAGGTCTAGAGCAAGAAGAACGAAGGATGACAATTTAAGGTATGTCCAACCAATCATTATGCAACATGAAATCACATGCATAGAAATATTTCCTTATCATGTTGCTACACTATCTTGGTTGCCTCTATTTTTGATACATGCTCAATTTAGTAAAACTATTGTCATGCTTTTCATCTCTCTGCTTGAGTCAATCTCTATAGTGCCTTCATGCTACTCTTTTCTACCATAGTATGCTTTGGTTTGGGAATGCATCTAGAGTGTTTCCAAAGGCTAAGCATGGTGCTTAGGTTAGAACGCCTTCCTTAATTGAATTAGACATGAAGTCTAGTTTAGTTATTGAACTAAAAGTTGCTTGTGTAGACATTGGTATACCTTGTTGGACGAACCCTGGCAGACAAGAAGAAACTCACAAATAAGCTTGGGGGAGGTCCTGAGATAAACTCATACTAAAGATGAAGCAAGAGAAAGAAGAGGAGTGCCACAAACAAAATCTACAAACAAAAGCACTTGCTCAAGGATCAACTTAAGGATGATTGACACATGGAGAAGGAAGACCAACTCCACCAAGGATAATCCAATCATACTCTTCCTCCTCGCATGCTCCCATCACACCACACATGCTGGTTTGCAACCTCTCTATTCCTTATAACTCTTTTCTACAAGTTTGAATGATTTTGATGCATGAAAATCAAACTTAAGGTTTCATAAGATCATTCCTTTAGAAAAGCAAGGTGAGTATGGAAATATCAGATAAAATATCTATGCTAAAATTTTCAACCAAACTTTTCTGAAGCATAGAAAGTGACCTTAGCCCTGTAACAACACTATCCTGGTATTACTTGCATATTCCTTCGGATATGTGTTGTTAACTAACGATGCAGAAATAAAACCATGAGAAGAAGCAAGATCCAACAAATCTTTCACAAGGAGGACACGCTCGTACATAGAAGAACCTTATGGAATAAAGAGAAGGAAGGTAAGTTAGGAAAAGCTACACAAGAGGCCAAATGAAGAAAGCTTCAAGCAAAAGAAAAGCACCACCACAAGTTGCTACAGTGCCATCATGCTCTAATACTAAGGTAACATCTTAAAGGTGAGTTGTCAATAAATAAGCTTTCCTCTTAATTATGGCATGTTCATAAATAAAGAACCAACCATGTTAGAGTAACACCCTTGCTTGATCTGACTTCGTTAGCTCAACATGTTTTGTTTCTTTTGTTGTTCCTAACACCACCTTCTTGATCTCATGGTCCTAATCATATTAGCAAATGTGTTGCAACATTCATGTTCCATCTTCTGATCTTATCACCCTTGTTATAGAAAAGGAAACATATAAACATTAACTTTATCTTGTTTGATGTGCCTAAGGTTTTAGAGAAGAATGAACTTTTGGTTCCGTTGGTGTTTCCCCACCAACAGGGCCCATGCACTTGATCTCTGCCTTGTCTTTGCACGCAGGACACAATTCGAGCAAAATGTGGAGGAGTCTTCACTACCCCAAAAATTCGAAGTAAATGTCCTGATTTCACAAAGCATGCACACAAAACAAGAAGCTGTCAACCCCTATTATCAAACTTTTACTTCTAAATGTTGGATCAGCAAAAGAATATGGGTAACACCATTACCAAGATCAAATGATACACTCAAACCAAGGTAAGTAGTCTTGTTCAAAGGACTTAAAACATTGAACCCTCGCCGAAAGGTAACTCGGTAGTTATCCATATTTAATTCTTAGCATTGCATCTTTAATTGCATATCATATTTATCTTTCTGCATCTTGCATCAGCATATTTACTTCTTTGCATAATTATTTTCCTTTAGCATATTTAATTTCTTCATTAGCATTGCATTGAAAAAACAGTGAAGTCCCATGTGAATAATCTTGTGGTGTGTAACAACCCATAAAGATATTCACCGTGGTGGCATAAAAATAATTATTCATTCATCTAGTTGCATTTGCATCATAATTCTTTGCATGCATATAAAAATTTATAAAACTCCAAAAATATTTTTCTGCTGAAGTTTTACATAGAATAATCATGATCCATCTCTAGACACATGAAGCTAATATGGCTAACCCCTAATGCTTAATCAAGTTCCATTAGCTTTGTTGTCTATTTGAGTTCAGCAGATTTGAAGGGAGAGAGACATGATAGGTCGACATCATCGCCATCTATCTCAACTTCCTCATCATCAATGACCCTACACTTCAATCCAGCTTGGGGGAGAGCACCCCCAGTTATCCCGATAAGTATCTCTACTATAGTATTATTATTATCTAAATATTTAGTTTGCTTGGTTTGCTAAGAGTCTAGTTTTATAAAAGTCTAGTTGTTTAAAGAGTCTTTGCTAGAGTTTAGGAATAAATAAATAGGAGTGTACCAGAGGTTTTCTTTTCCACCTACATAAAATGATCTCTAAAGCTAAATCTCATGCATGGAAATGATGAATAGTTGCTCCGTCGTAATACCTTTTCAGTACCTAGCTTTCAAGCTTAATTTCTCTTGAGCCTTAAATGCAAAACTACTTTGACTTGAGATTTACTTTGAACCTGAAACCTGTGGGTTGCAAATTGCTTGCTCTAAAGTCTAGGTAATTGACGGATATGATATATGAGAGTCTGAGCTGCGATTGATCTTACTCCAAGTGATGCTAGATTTCTGGAGATTTATTTTGAAACTTTAAAAAGTGCATATGATAAGTTCCTGTGTGACAGAGTGTTGAACCTCCTACCACAGCCATATATACATGCTCCCTAGATTAGGAAAACCCTTTTGACATATATATAGGTTGCTTGCTTTGCATTGAGTTTGTTCAATCTTTGTCGACCCTTAGAAACTTGTCATGCTGATCATGTACACTCCACCACCATTCCATCTCATTCCACTCCACTGCATTTCACTCCACTCGACTCCATTCACCTATATGCTATTTCCACCCTGGAAGTACGCATCCACCATATATACATACCACTATCATTTCACTCTAGCCACTAAAAATGTTCTACTCCTATCCTAGGAGAGAGCAACCAAAAATATTTCTTATACCCATCGACTCATTGCTAGCCAATATCTTACAAAAGCTCCATTACTCTTGTATATCTCTCAAAAAGTTATTGCGAAAGAGATTTGGGTTGTATTTAAAAAAAAGGAGATGAAAAATGGACAAGTGTCCTACGGGCGAGTAGAGCCTACCTCCCTAAGAAAAAGAAAGAATAAAGGAGAGTTAAAAAATGGACAAGTGTCCGCTGAAAACAATGAGTACTTAGATGCTCGCCTCTCCATAAAAAGAAAAAAATAAAGAAAGAAAAAGATACAACCCAGGTTCTCTACAGAGTTTCCAAATTCAAAAAAGAGATGATTCCTCAAGGAGCACAAGTAAGATTTCCCCCTCATTCATTCCTTACACCCTATTATATTCCTACCATTACCTACCACCATACACATGCACCACTTGATCAGTGTGACTCGTGACTTTGGATCCATTGATTGAACTTATAATATATGCTTAGTAAATAGATGCAGTTTTCTCCCACCTATGAGCTCCAGATATAAGCCTTAGATATAGGGTGAGAGAGAAGAAGGCATAGTGGCCTACTGCCTTAGTCCAAAAATACTACATATCATGAGAGAAAGGCAAAACAACCTTGCTGCCTTAGTGAGGATCCACCAATACCATAAATGAGGGACTAGAGAGAGTCACTTCAAAAGGAACTTTGAGTTTTATTTTGAAAATCAGCAAAAACTCCAGAAGGACGGTCGAACAAAGAGTTTGAGATATGGTGCTTGACTTGATTGTTCTATCTTTCAATTGCCCAAGATCAAAGAAAAGGCTATAAGCTCCATGGTTAAAGGTAATATGGGTAAGTTGAAAGTTGAGCAAATTTATTCTTATCTAGAGGAGAAATTTTGTTTGAAAGCATGTGTACTTTTGAGGTATGAAAGCGTTGCAGCAACTCCTGATCCATTGCTAAGTTTGGCTTTGCTAGGGACTAGCAAAGGGTAAGCTTGGGGGAGCTTGTTGACACCTGTTATAACATAATATTACTAGTCAATTAAACATGAATAAGGGCTTAAAATGAATATCAACATAAGTCTAGGGGCTTTACTAACATAATTCCACGAGCTTTGGTGATTTATATATTTTTAGGGACTTAACAGATAAATGCAGAGAAGAATGGAGAAAGTTCCAGAATAAACATCCCATACAATGACAAGACTTGACTGTGAAGTAATTCGACCCGAAAAGTGGACTAAAACATTCTAGAAGGTACCAGAGGACACCAGAAGAAACGGGAAGCCGAGGTGGCATGCCACCACCGGCGGCCGCCGGGTGCCAACTAGGCCGACCGCCCGGTGGGGCCACATGTCAGCCTCAGCTTTGTATGTCGGTTTACCACCGACCTTGAGGTTGTATCTACACCGTTATTGAAGGTCGGTTTGATCCAATGGTCATCGTTCATCGCCAAGGCCTATATAAGAAGACCCCACGACCCCGGGGTTAAACCCTAATTCATTATCAATTCATTCTATCTCATTATCTCTCGCCTGTAGAGGGGTCCCATGTAAGGATCATCTCTAATTATATTATAATATTACCCTAATGATTTAATTAGGGATTAATATTATAAAATCCATATCTCATGCATCCTAACTCGTTTCACGTGAAAGCGATTTCCATAATTCATCTAAAATCTAGCTTTATGCATCTAACCTATTGCCACCATAATGTTCCATGTTTGTTTTGTGTGCTATAGTACAAGCTAGGGCTTATCATCGACGTAAAAGTAGATCTCGACCTAAATAGGGTTCAGTCCGAGGGAAGCTAGAGACGTTCGACGCCGTGCCGATTTGTAAGAACCTCCCAGGCAAGTCCTTACCCCTAATCTAATCAGACCTTAATAATGTGATGATATAATGACAATGATATTCGATATGATAATCGGATTAGTAATTAGAGTATGAGCGATAACGTAGCTAGGGAGTCAAACCTGATGACGTAACTATCCACGTTATCTACACTCATACGTTGTATTCAAGAGAAACCCTAAGAATGCCCTAATGAACCCTAACCAAACAAAAAGAGGTGAGTAGTGGTAGTCCTCTGCAGCCCTAAATACCACGTCGGGAAATTGTCGCGAGGGGCTCTGTAACGAGAGATACTCGCCTCCCCTAAGGGGCCGATTCATAGACCTTCTACCTAATAATCGTTACGTACAGCCACACGCCGATATGGGACGGCTTGATTTCACACTCGTTGGGTTGAGGTATAGTGGAGCCAAGGTGGCCTGGGTAAGCGACGACCTATTGGGGCGAACATGGGGAGAGTGGCCCCATGGTCCTAAGAGCGTGGATGCTGAGAGTGATCTTTCCACGTAAGTGTTTGGGCGGCGCCGATGGCGCGAGAGATAAGTGCACATATTTATGATTGAGATTGGGTTAGTGTTGACAGATAGGTTGGGTAATAAGGTGTTACCTGTAAAGCATGGTGATTTGGTATCCACCCGCATTGTCTAGGGTGATGCGTCATCGTAGGTGGCGTGTTATCCTTCCAACCCACAGAAGTCGTGGGTGGAAGATTATACCTATACAGGAGGCATCCAAGCCGATGGTACCTGAACCCTCGCTGACCACCTTGACCACTTGTACATGGGAGGAGATGGCCCATCTGTGGGAAATTTGTACACCTCTACTTGCAGTTATTTAAATCTATTCGAATAGCCACGTCCTTCTTGAATGGGCAAGTTCTAGGCCGAACATCTATGATTAGATATACACTTGATGATGATTGGCCGGTGTTGCCATGGACAAATATGACATGAGATAACCTGAACTAAGCGAGGAAAATGGAGTTTTAGAGACTCAAGGGGAGCCCAAACCCTTAATAATTACAACCCCCAGTTTAGACTGGACTTCAGGAAAACGTTTGTATCACCCTTCTATTTTTGCGTATATCGGCACATGTGTGAGGTAAGATCGGCGACGAGATAGAGGATAGCGTATCGTAGGAGTTCGAGAAGTGTTTGCGTAGGGAGAAGGGCGTTGAAGCCCAGATTTCATCCATGCACAAGCTTGCTCCGTGGAGTGCGGGCGTGTCATAGTTAATCCACCGCTTCATGGCCAACTCGATATTATCAACTCTACTTGCGTGACCCTTTGTCACCACACTTTAGAAGCCCCACTCCATCCTATATTTCTGGCTCCGTTTATTATTAATTACATTTTACCATTATCTCGTTACTAATATACGTGTTTGTGGCGTGATCTGGCGCAAACACGTGTGATTAACGACCCATTAAAAGTGGGGGCGTGATGGTATCGAGGCGAGCTTGTCCATAGGATGAAATTAGGGTTAACATAAATTTTAACTCCACATAAGGGATAACTACTTTTAAACTTGTTGCTGTGAGTAATTTTACTATAACATTCCGTATGTTGCGGAATCGATGTCAACATCGAAACTCTTGCAACGACGGATTAGTAAGGATGATCTCAATCGGCTTTGCACGACCAAAAGAAGGGTTTCTACAACCTCCTCGGGGATTCTAAAGTGCTTGGAATACTTTGGCCTCCCGATGTTAAAAATCGAGAGGTTTATGAAGACCAAAGTACCAAAGCATATAATTGACTTGTATGTGTCCAAGGCCCCAACGGGAAGGATACTAATGCTATACGATAACGCGTGCTAAAAATGCATTAAACATCCGAACACCTAAGTGGGCGCTAATGTGATGTACAAGTATAGTTTAAATGGGATCTCCACCAAGCATTTGGTCCAAGCAACACCAAAAGTTGGAGTAGTAATATCCATGTGCAAGCTTGTTGAGCAAGCAATGTCTTAGCATTAGTAGCTAAGCATTCGCTCGCGATCATAGATGCCTAGGCTTCAAGACCTTTAGTAGGTGAAAAGTCACGCAATAACCATCATGGCGTCATTATGTGTGATGCGACCATGTATCATCGATGCATCAGTCCCGTGATGAGAAATTATTATGTGGCTTGTTTATTTGTTTAGTATAATGCCTTAATTCTTTCAATCTAAAGGAAATTTCTCCATTTTTACTACTCATAGTAGTTAATGGAAGGAAAATTCAATAGGATCGATGAATCTTGAAAGTCCCCCTTAAGTCACGAGTAATAAGACAAGTTTCCCTATAAACTCAGTTCACCGTGACTAACTTTTCATATGTTTTCACACGAGGTAAGTTTGTGTGTTTCCTAACACCTGTGTTACTAGGATACCCCAAAAGTCTATCCTATCTAAAATGCTTGCTTTCCTCTAATCCTTAGTTAAGTGGACCCTTATCGCACCTTGTGCTTTTCCCTCCCACTCCCTTTCTAGTCGGATAGAATAGGAACTAACCTTCTTGAACGTGACGACAACAAGTGGACTCCACGATGTAGCCGTTGCACCACACCGGTGTTCTTCCCTTACAGCCATCACATGCCATCGCCTCGGTATTCTTTGGATCGATTTCATTCCAGGTGCAACATTCTTTCACATCTTTGCCACCTCAATCTTACCGAAAGTCGCTGATCTGTTGATACTTTGACCCCAAACCCCGACCAATGAAGTTTTGCTGATACAGCGAACAATGATTCAAGTGGCAACCAAAGGCCGATGTGCAAGTCGAAGCCGGAAGAGTAGTGTCGAAGTAGAAATATCGATTAGCAGTGCCGTAAGATGAACAGAGGGACCAATATAGTAATAGAAAGGCCGGTCCATCAAGCCCATAGAAGATTGTTATGCCCGAAAGCTGGCCGACGTGCTCAAGTATACAAACAAAGCCGTAAAGAGTACGGACAAGAAAAGGCAATACGGTTTCCCACTATAGGGAATCATAGGCCAAGACCACACAAATCCCCATGACCACACCACTATCGCAAGGTCAATGAATACCCAGACTCACTCCCGTTTCTTCCACCATACACCCACAACACCTGGCCACAATACCGGTCGACTAAGCTTCTCCCGAGAAACCACCACCTTCGACCACTCAAAAAGAGCACCACCATTGCTCTCACCACCAACCCCACCTCAGAACATTCCACCGTTAGCTACTCATCTTTCACCCACCATCACACTCTTTGCCATCCACCACCGGGATTCCCACCAAACATCACTAGAATGGCCGGCATATGGGTTAGCCGACCGGTCATCAACACCTCGGATTTCCCAACTTCTATATCATGCCACACATTAGACCCTGGCATCTGGGAACCCACGGGCTGAGAGCGGAAGCGAGAAGGCGCGGCACTCATCGCGGTCACCGCCTACATCAGCAAGAGTCAAGACTACCCCGCCATCACCGAAGACGGAGTGTGACCACCATTGGCTTTCACTTCCCCGACACCTACCAAGCCGTCGTCTCAGGGCACCCACCGCCTTTGCCGGATCTACTGAGAGCCATCACCCGCACCCCCCATGAGGCACTCCGCCACCGGAAGGCAAGAATCACCCCCGCCCGGGATTGCTAGCCTGAAGCGTGCAAGGTCCGGCAAGGCAGCCCCGTCATCAAGCACACGCTATCCTACCGCTCCCCCTCGATGAGCGCGACCGCCCAAGACACCGCCATAAGAAGCCTGATCCGTCGAGCGGGGCGAGCTGAATGCTACGTCCCAACGACTCCTCGCGAACCACGCCCACACAAAAGAGCAAGTCGCCACACGGATCTCGCCGAGCTACACTTTGCCGAGACCCCGAGGGCCATCCAAGAGCGACACGTCCGAGAACCGGGGACACCAACACGCCTCCAATCAAGACGAAGACACGCCACGGCCCTCGGCCGGAACCTACCACCACGGAAGGGGATAGTGTCTGGCCCTTCCTCGTGAGAAGAACGGACTCACCGGCCACCATCACCGGAAGACCGACGAGAGAGGACCACCCCAGCCACTCGGAGTCAAGCACCACCAAGAGAAGAAACCCCCCCGGTCTTGAGCCAACTACCTCTTGGACCAGCGAAGCGAAGCCACCATGGCCAGACGTCAGAACCCACCACTCCCAAAGGGAGGTGTAAGTCAGAGTAGCATTACCGCCCGCTCTCGTTGTACTCCCTTGAAATAATCAAGATCATTGTGCTGATCCTGATCCAAATCTTTGATATCAACGAAGAAAGATTGACGAGTGCCGAACACAAGAGCCACACGGCAAAATAATGCGCTGAAAATTTTTCTAAGTGGGTAGTACTATAAACACTGGATTTGAAGGAAAATACATATGGGCAAAAGCAAGAAGAAGAAGGAGCCGGATGGGCGAGAACAGAAAGAGCCAGAGGAAATATAGAAATGGGCTAGGAAAGAAACAAGACAAGACAAGTACATCGTAAAGGAGCAAGCGGAAGACGGGCACTAGAAGACCCGAAGACCTCGGAAGATCGAGACACTGGAGGGATCGGTCCTCTAAGTGGGGCCGCCAAGGAAGACAGAAGATTTCAAGACCAATGCAAGAACAAAGAAGACGGGAGTAAAGCGGAGTAGTAAACACCGACAGTAAGGCATGCCTCCATAGTATCGTGTTGACATAGAGTAGCACGATAATCGTAGAGGTTCTAAACGACAGATTTATAAGCAATGGAAAGTTTTCCTCTCTCGCTCTCTATCCCATTAGGCCTTAGGTAGGATCTTCGCTGGGCTAGGAATCTCGGGGGACGAGATTCATCTAAGTGGGGTAGATTTGTAACACCCAGCTTGCAGGTGTTTTTTGCATCATTTTAAAATTCACTAAAAATTTGAACTTTTTGAATTACAACTAAAACTTGATTTAATTTTCCGCCAAACCCAAAAACCTATTTTTCTAAAACCTGATTTCAAACTCTCACCATATAGAAAATAGGAAACCTTGTTGCTTGATGGAAATTCGTATGATGGCAAAGGATGCAAGGTAAGTTCTAGATTTTAATTATGGAAGTATAATGTTGCATGAGAAATGATTTACAAATTCTTCTCACGAATAATAAATACCGAAACTCAACCAAAAAAATACACATAAGTATTCTAGAAGCACAATAAAATAAATATTCTCGGACATGAAGGCCACGGAATATAAAGGTGTTTGTATGAATGTTTATAAAATGTATAGTGCATATGAAATAACGAGCTCGGGAAAAACAAGAGTGAAGTGCATAAATACATATGTAAGCATATTTTTACAAAAACAAATAAATATTTACTGAATATAACACCATGGGAATATCTAAGTGCTTGTGGGAATAATTTTCAATATATGTATTTACACACACATGAAAATGGGAAATTGAAATGAGAAAGGAAATGGGAAAAAGGAAATAGAAAAGGGGATAGAAATTGGAAAGCGCCGGGCTCATTTCTCCTCTTCCTCCTTCATACGGCTCGGGCCCAACTCCGCCCCTCCCCTTCCCTCCTTCCTTTTTCCGGGAGGCGGTCGGCCCATCCAAATGCCCGGCAGTTTTGCGGGCCCAACCCTGCCCCGGCACGAACCGGCCCGAGACGCGGACGAGGCCCAACATCGGAGGCCCGGCTCCTGCTTTCCCCTCCACCGGCGACCGGGTCCCTGCGGTGCGTCGTCTTGCTCCAGACGGGCGCGGCGCGGGCGCGAGACATCGTGACCGCCCCGGTATGCCGCCTCGACCCCCGCAGACACACCCTCTCGACCAGTGCGCTAAGCCACCGTGTTGCACACACGCGCCTTGCCCGGCGTGCCCTGGGACCACGAGGGGCGAGTCAACGCCCTCCCGACCCACCACGGCCTTCCGTGGGCCGCCGGCGGGTGACAAGGGCAACACGACGGCCATCCCCTGAGCCGGACGAGGACACGGCAAAGACGATGTTCGCACTCCACCGCCGCGAGCGGTCAACCGGGCACAGCGACAGCCCCGAGCACCGGCTCAGCGCGCCGCGCCATGGCGGCCACTCGCCATGACCCGCCCGGCAAATGCGGATTGCGGATGACGAGGCGGCGACGATGGCGGCCAGCAGACACACGCCAGCGACAGCGCCGGGGCGCGTGGATGCCCGACCGAGCACCGATGGCGACCCGAGCCCCGCGGCGCAAGGTCGGAAAGATCGCCGCCACTTCGCGCGGCGCCCCATAAATAGCAAGCACCCCCGGCGCAATCCACCTCGCCCCTCCCGCTACGAGTCGATCGTGACAAGGAACGCACCTGCTCACCCTACTCCCTCTCTCCCCCGCTCAATCGCTCAATCCCGATTTCCAAAATCCACCTCCCGCCGCCGAGATGGGCTGGATCGCCGCCATCGACGGGTCACCGCCGAAGCCACTGCCGAGCCGGCAGCGCCCATCACTGATCCACCGTTCATTTCCTCTCATAAACCCGCCCCCAGCATGGTGTAGCCTCACCCCGAGCCCGCGCCGCCGAGCTCCACCCGACAAGCCACCGCCGTGGAGGCCGACTCACATCACCGCCCTAAAGCCGGGCCGACAAGTCCCAGGGAGGCGGCGGGCATCCCAGGAGCCCCACACGGTGAGCAATGCGTGAGAAAGACCGGCGATTCGACCAAATTCCGATGACTTCGCGCCCGCGGGGCTTTGCCAGGGCGGAGGTACATCGACCGCTCCTTGTCGAGGAGCCAGCGGAAATCCTCAAACGAACGAACGCCGTATTACGCTCATCCGATTCCCAAATCACGGCAGATTGGGGCAGCCCACATCCGTATTGGCGCTGATGTGTCGACCGCGTGAGTCGTGATGGACCCGCGTGGCACCTATTGGATAGACTTTTACTGTACGCGTAAGTGCTACGGCTACGGATTGTGTACCGCAGTGTTATAAGTGGGTCTTCTACGTGTCGAGAAAAATTCGAGAAAATTTGTAAATTCATTATTTGATTTATAGAATTTTATCATATAATTAGTTCCAATTTTATTACATGATAAAATTATATTATAATATTACCCTAATGATTTAATTAGGGATTAATATTATAAAAAATCCATATCTCATGCATCCAACCCCGTTTCACGTGAAACGACTTCCATAATTCATCTAAAATCTAGCTCTATGCATATAACCTATTGCCACCATAATGTTCCATGTTTTTTTGTGTGCTATAGTACAAGCTAGGGTTTATCACCAGGACGTAAAGTAGATTCGGCAGGCAGAATAGGAGTTTCGGTCAGGAAGCTAGAGACGTTCGGCGGAGTGCCCGATTTGTAGAGCCTCCCGGGCAAGTCCTTACCCCCTAATCATGACCTTAATAATGTGATGATATAATGACAATGATATTGATATGATGTCCAGTTAGTAATTAGAGGTATGAGCGATAGCGTGGCTAGGGAGTCCAAGCGGGATGACGTAACTATCCACGTTATCTACGCTCATGCGTTGGCCATTCAAGAAACCTAAGGTACCTAATGAACCTAACCAGCAAAGGGCTGAGTAGTGTGGTGATGCAGGCCAGAGCCTAAATACCGTCGGGGTATGTGGGGGTTCACTGGGAAGATCTTCGCCTCCCAGGACCGGTTCATAGACCTTCTACCTAGTATAATGTTACGATACGACCACACGCCGATATGGGACGGACGATTCCACACCCCGTTGGGTTGAGTATTGGGTTAGTGTTGGCCGTATAGGTTGGGTAATAAGGTATTACAGCCAAGCCGCCCGGGTGATTTGGTATCACCGTATTGTCTAGGGTGATGCGTCATCGTAGGGTGGCGTGTTATCCTTCCAACCCTGAGAAGTCTGGTGAAGATTATTCCGACATACTAGGAGGCATCAAGCGGGCACGGAACCTCGTTGGACCACCTTTGACCCTTGTACATGGGAGGGAGATGGCCCATCGTGTGGGGAGAATTTGTACACCTCTGCGAGTTATTTAAATCTATTCGAATAGCCGTCCTTGGAATGGGCAAGTTCTAGGCCGAACATCTATGATTAGATATACACTTTGATGATGAATGACGGTGTTGCCATGGCCGGCGATGACATGAGAATAGCAGGGAACTAGCGGAAGCTGAGTTTTAGGGGCTACGCTGGGGCCCAGCCCTTAATAATTACAACCCCTGGTTGGGACTTCTTCGATGCGTTTGTACTCACCCCTTCTATTTACCGATATCGGCACATGTGATGGTAAGATCGGCTTGATGAGATAGAGGATAGCGTATCGTAGGAGTTCGAGGCGTGTTTGCGTGGGAGAAGGGCGTTGAAGCCAATTTCATCCATGCACAGTGCACTTTTTGTGAGTGCGGGCGCGTGTTTATAGTTAATCCACCGCTTCTCGGTTGGCCAACTTCACGATATTGTAACGGCTTGGTGACCCTTGATATCCTTGTAGCCTACCATCCCTATATTTCATCGCTCGGTTATTATTGATACATTTACCATTATCACATTACTAATATACGTCATTTGTGGCGTGATCTTTTATTATGAAGACAGCGTGGTATAGTTATAGATATGCAGAAACTAAGAAGTGGGGATGGGTATGGGAGCTTTGAAGGAGAAGAGTTAATTTGGGGACTTGTATATTATATATGTCATTGGTCAGCTTGAAATCTTGATGGCTTTGTTGGCCGACGAAAATAGAGGTGAAGCGAGGGAGTAAAGGCAACAAGTGGCCCCATCTCTCTCCCTCTTACTCTCCCTTTATAGAAAGAGGTGGGGAGAGGATAGGAGAGATTTTCATTATGTCTTTGGTAGGGGGTTAGTATTCTGAGGAAATTTCACCATGGGCTACAAATGGGGCCTACGAGTGTTTGTATTTAAAAAACACCACGAAGGCTACAGACCTCAAATATTATTTGTAAGTGGGTTGTGTAATTGAGTCCTGAACATGATAATGGGGTACCCAACATATTGCACACCTCAACACGATCTCTAGAGCAACACTTACACTTACACGAGTTTATATGTATATGGCAAAGCATATATATAATGTATATACCTCTCTCCTCGAGCCAAGCGACATTGATCCCTTTTTTACGGAAATGGTAGGTCCGTATTAAAACTCCACTTTAATGTCATTATTAATGGCTACATGGCGGTTTTCCAGGTAACAATGACACGCGCCGGTTTCTTCGAGGAGCGACGATTGAGGGCGATTGCGATCACGGACTTAGTTCCCGACCTCAATCCGAGGTCACCATCGGCGGTGATCGATCTGCGCCACCGCTGGCTGCCCCTACGCCCGCGGCGTCCACGCCCCATCACCACCATCGTAGTGTCGAGTTGGACACATAAAATGTCGGTTAGGCGTCCAGGGGCACCGCCGTCCGCAGAGTCCATTAGAGTTTGCCGCTTAGGGTTTCCTGGGCGGGGAATTGGGTTGATGCTATGTTCATTTGCTACTCACGCTTCTTAGTGCCTTCTGGTCGCCTCTCATGGTATTGGCCGAGTGGAGGTTCGGTGGGGAGGGGCTACCTGATGTGACCATGACAAAGCAATCTACATTCAGATATCCATTCAGGTGAAAGCTAAACTTGATTCTAAATTCTTTACATTTCCACCTACAAGGCTACTACTTGGTTTGTATGATTCTGAGATTCAAACACATTGCTGTGATGGAAGAAGGGTATCATCATGATGTCATCATAAGACTACAAGCCAATCGACTTGTACAATTATTTCAACAAAAGTCAGAGTCGGGGCGACTCCTTTTCAAAGGGAGGATGACATGACGCCACGCCAGCGTCGGCGACCTCCGCGACCTCATCGACCACCTTGGTGACTTCTCGACCACTACAACAATCAACAAAGTCCCATACGGACTGATCACTCGTGGTCGAGCTAAAAGCTACAACAAGAGGTGCACCGCGCTACTTTCTGAATTTCAATTAAACATTAATGAAAATTACATGCTACCTAAGTCGTGCATATTTACATTGCTTAGGTTCACCAAAAAAGGACCAGAACACATCAAGGATGGCACACAAGAAGGATCAAGCTCGAGCCAAACCAGGCGTGACAGAACCGTCGAAAGAAACAGCCATAACTTTTGGCTCACAAAAGGTATGAAGGCAAATGAGCACTTGTTGGAAAGCTCATCAAGTCTACTTTCAATGGCGCAAGCCATGACCAGTGTGGATACTTCATCAAGGCGTCGACCAGATTTAGTGCTGACTGGTCAGTGAGTCAGCAACTAGCGAAGTCAAATGTTAGTGCCAAACTGAATCAATCTACAACACTTAATGAAGCAAGAGATGCATGGTGTGAAAGCTTATCAAGTTAGATTTCAAAACACATCAAGTGCTGGCATTTGAAGATTCTAGGTGGAGTTATGATCAAAACAACTGAAGGCTGCGCAAGAGTCAAACAGCCACGCGCAAGAATCAGCTCTGGAGTCCATTCCGAGGTTTCCCTTTCACATGGTCGACGGTTCCAGTTTCTTTTCATGTTTTCCACCCACCTAGGAGGGTTGTTCCTAGTATAAATACCCCCCCATATGTAAGCTATCAACAGATTTTTGATGAATTGAGATTATCCTAGTGATATTGCAGCCGAGCTGCTTTCAGTGTATTCAACCCTTCTTCTTCCTTGTTCTTCTTGGACTTGTGAAGAGATCACTCTGGGATCCACTACTTCATGCTCTCTGGCTTCCGTTTAGCTGCGCCGTATTGTGTGGATTAGCTCGGTTGTGGTTCTCTGGTGTCGTTTGGAGATCAGTCGAGAGTCTTCGCGGTTTCGGTGCCTCTCCCCGTCGCTTGGGTCCATCAACCTTGGCCAGGTATAAAGCTAGTTATCCGCTGTTCTACAGCAAGTTATCCCCCGCTGCCATCTTCAACAAGGTTATCTCCGCCGCCCAATATCAAGTTATCTTGTTCGTTGACCTACTGCCGTGAATCGGGCTACCCTGTGTCGTGATCGGTTCGGTACTTATCATTGGTAATGGAGCGTATCGTTGTCACGGTAGGTTTTGTTATCATCCATTTATATTTATCCAGCTCACGTACCATCAGTTTTGTTTTCCTCCATCATATATTGTGTTTTGTGTTCATCTCCTATAGTCCACTAAAAAGCCACAAAAAAATACCTATAGCCCTCTTGTGGTATTGTTACCTTGTGTGTTTGTGTTCTTCAAGTTCGAGTTGCCACTGTTATATATCTATCATTTGTTATCCATGTTAGTGTTGTAAAAAAGAGATCAAAAAAAAAAAAAGAGAGAAAAAAAAGAATCAAAAAAAAAGCAAAAGAAAAGAAAGGAATTTGAAGGAAGAAGTGTGTTTCTTACGGTTGTTGCTGGGGAATTTTCAGTTTACAAATCAGAAGTTGGTGGTAATCTTGTTAGCAGCAACATCCTATCTTTTAAACACATACTCACTTGTTTCAGTACCGTAGCCCTCCTTGTTTGCCACCTATAGCTCCACCAAGAAGCCGGAACCGGGATAGTCGATTAAGTAATTTCGACCTCTCTACCACCTCAGTTGAAGCTGCCCGCACCAACACAATCACAGTCCTTGAGGCAAGAACTTGGGTAAGTAAGTGGTGAGTTTGAGTGTTTCCACAAATACTTCATATTCCACATATTTCTTGCTACCTAACATGCGGGGATCAAATTGAGTTCATTGTGATCATCATCTAGAAGAAGCTCCTGCTACATGGGCTGAGTTGCGTCAATTTGAAAACTCACTAGTGAAGGCCATGGAGAGGATGTTTGATGAGCGTCTTCCTACACATGAGATTATGGAGCTTCCACAAAAAAGAAAATTCAGCAAGAGAAGTAAAAACACTTTTCGGTGACCCAAAATATAGTGAGAGAAGAGTTTTCAAAGCCACATAAAACCCCCTGACCTCCAAAGACCCCAAAACCTGGAAAAAGAGGGATTAGTTATGAGGGGATAGGAAAGGATTCAAAAAGAAAAGGGTGAACCCAATCCTATGTTCTCCCGTGAGGATATTTGTGCTAAAGATTATGTGTGCTCCCACCAAAAGAAAAATTCAGCAAGAGAAGGTCCTATGGATAGCCGCACTATATGAAAAGAGTGGCACCAATCAAGATTGAGTGTGAGTACAAAATCAAAGAAAGACTCCACTATATGTGTGGAAAGTTCCACCAACTAAATATGAGTGTGAGAGTTCAGCAGAAAATCTGAGAGATTCCACAAAATATGAGAGAGCCACATAATTCAGTGTGAGAGAAAACAAAAAATTGAGTGAAAAAGAAGAGGACTCATGTGAGGTATTTACCACTAACATTATAATGCTTTCTTCTAGTTGTTTTTTTTCTTGTGTGGCCTTGGAGTTGATGATGAAAATGATGTGGTGAATTATGATCAGCCCCAATTTTTGATGAGGAAGATAATTGGTGGTTAGGGACAATGATGCTCAAATTTCATTGTTTGATATGCAACATGAATTTCAGATTGATAGTAATACCAATGCAAATGCTTCCTCTTCAAGTGATGCAACCTTGATAGCATTTTGAGAAGGCTTGGCTCTTGATTCGTTTGGAACAATTGCTGCAACAACTCAATTAAAACATGGTGAAATATGACACTTATGTGTATGTTGCTTCACAAGATGCCAGAAATTGTGCATCCACACCCATGTGAGGAGGAGGGCTGCATAACCAAACTGAAACATAGTGAAAACCAAAGAGAGTTGTGTGATTCCAGCCACTTTGAGCATGAGTATCAAAATTGAGAGGGTGAGAGGTGCATCACAGAAAAATAGAGAGTTCGAGAACAAGACATGTGAGGATATGTTTGAAACTAACACTCTCATCTCTACCTCTAGTGTTTTCTTCTAAATGTGCGGGTTTGCAATGAGAACGAGGAAGAGATGGCTGCTAAGGACAACTCCATACATGTTGATAAAAGTAAGAAGGTTGTCACTACTCTAAACCAATTGTTTGCAGCCCCAAACATGAACCATGAGGAGGAAAATGGTAAGATTTCAGAATTGCCGTCCATGGAACTTGTGCTGCCACAAAGTCTAAAAGGTATTGAAATTGGTTCAGATCTGAATTTGCAAGATAAAGTGGTGAGTAATTGTGATAAAAGAACATGTTTCAAATAGAATTGACTATAATACTTGTGCTAATTTGGTAGTGTCGCATGTTTATACCTTTGCTGAAATTGCACAAGTTGACAACCAATGTTCAGTTATACATGATCTTTTCTATGCTTTGATATGGTTCATATACATGATGCTTTGCACATATATATCTAATTGTTTGTATGCAAATAAATGAAAGCATGTGAAAATGTATACACATGATGAATTCTTTGCAAAAATATCTCTATCTACATGTGTGTGCTATGTCATGTTTGATAAATGTGTTGAAATCAACAATATACTTGAGAACATTTTTTAACATAACATCTATGAAATCTTTGAATACTCCCCTATGGTTGCAAGTTTACATTCAATTTGATTGGACATCAAGTTGCCACTAAATTCAATGGTTGTGCTCTTTGTATAACATGTGACAAGCTTGCTGATTTTGAGTTAAGTTATTGTGATCAACATTTGTTTGAACTTGAGATGGAAAGATTGTTTACTGACTGTTTGACAGAACCGAAAATGTTCTTCCCTTCTTCCTATCATGATTCAAAAAGAAAGAAATCTTGTGCATACATGCTTCATTAGTGAATCTGAAATTTTTCAACCTCATTTGGAACCCATGATTGTGCCAAGTACATCTCTGAATTGTGCAATAAGAATGTTTCTTTGTTATCTTTTTGATATATGTGACATTGCAAAGATGAAAAATAATAACATGAATCAAATGATTGGCTTCAAAAGAAATTTTTGTTCTCCCATCTTCAAAGCTATTTGTAGGTTGGCCATTGAGAGAATGTTTCAAACATGGAAAAGCTAATAATGTGAATATGAATTGCAATGGAATACATGAACAAAACAAAGTGAAACGATATCGAATTATGACGTACATCCACCCTTTACTTTTTTCTAGATTGATTTCGGGTAAACAAAAGTCGGGGGCGACTTTTCTTCAAGGTAGGGAGGATGATGCGACCATGACAAGGCAATCTACATTCAGATATCCATTCAAGGTGAAAGCTAAACTTGATTCTAAATTCTTTACATTTCCACCTACAAGGCTACTACTTGGTTTGTATGATTCTGATTCAAACACATTGCGGTGATGGAAGAAGGGTATACGTGATGTTATCATAAGACTACAAGCCAATCGGCTTGTACAATTATTCAACAAAAGTCGAGTCGAGGGCGACTCCTTTTCAAGGGAGGGAGGATGATATGACCACGCCCCGGCGTCGGCGACCTCAGCGACCTCATCGACCACCTTGGTGACTTCTCGACCACTACAACAATCAACAAAGTCCCATCCGGACTGATCACTTTCGTAGTCGAGCTAAAAGCTACAACAAGAGGTGCACGCGCTACTTTCTGAATTTCAATTATACATTAATGAGAAATTACATGCTACCTAAGTCGTGCATATTTACATTGCTTAGGTTCACCAAAAAAGAGGACCCGAACACATCAAGGATGGCACACAAAGAAGGATCAAGCTCGAGCCAAACCAGCGTGAAAGCAGAACCGTCGAAAAGAAACAGCCATAACTTTTGGCTCACAAAAAGGTATGAAGGCAAATGAGCACTTGTTGGAAAGCTCATCAAGTCTACTTTCAATGGCGCAAGCCATGACCAGTGTGGATACTTCATCAAGGCGTCCGACCAGATTTAGTGCTGACTGGTCAGTGAGTCAGCAGTCTGCTTGAAGTCCAAAATGTTCGTGCCAAATTGAATCAATCTACAACACTTAATGAAGCAAGAGATATATGGTGTGAAAGCTTATCAAGTTAGATTTCAAACGCATCAAGTCGCACAGCATTTGAAGATTCCTAGGTGGAGTTATGATCAAAACAACCGAAGGCTGCGCAGAAGTCAAACAGCCACGCAGGAGAATCAGCTCGAGTCCATTCGAGGTTTCCCTTTCACATGGTCGACGGGTCCAGTTTCTTTTCATGTTTCCACCCACCTAGGAGGGTTGTTCCTAGTATAAATACCCCCCATATGTAAGCTATCAACAGATTTTGATGAATTGAGATTATCCTGATATTGCAGCCGAAGCTGCTTTCGAGTGCTTATTCAACCCTTCTTCTTCCTTGTTCTTCTTGGACTTGTGAAGAGATCACTCACTGATCCACTACTTCGTGCTCTACGGCTTCCGTTTAGCTGCGCCATATTGTGTGGATTAGCTCCGGATTGTGGTTCCGCGGTCGTTTGGAGATCGAGTCGAAGTCTTCGCGGTTTCGGTGCCTCTCTCCCGTCGCTTGGGTCGCATCCAACCTTGGCCAGGTATAAAGCTAGTTATCCGCTGTTCTACAGCAAGTTATCCCCGCCGCCATCTTCAACAAGGTTATCTCCGCCGCCCAATATCAAGTTATCTTGTTCGTTGACCTACTACCGTGAAGATCGGGCCACCCTCGTGCCGTGATCGGTTCGGTACTTATCACTACCCCAAACCCTAATGTCTCGGATTTGGTCCGTGGCTGGATGAAACTATATGAGGAGGAAGTCACGATCTTGGAGTTCAATGATGAGGAAGAGGAAGAAATCATGCCGCCGGTGGAGTGGGCATTGGTAGGGAAAGTGTTGTCGCCGGTGCCGTTGAACGTTACCACCGTCACCGCCGCAACCATGAAACCGGCTTGAGGCAACCCGTCGGGCTCAAGTTTCGTGCTATTGGAGAGATGGCGCACAATCTTTTCATGGTGGAGTTTGGCTGTGCCTGTGACATGGAGAGGGTATTTGCGGATCGCCATGGATGGTTGGAAGGTACTCGGTGCTGCTTTCGAGAGAATGATGAAAAGCTATCCCCGCCGGATATCAAGTTTGATCGGGGATGGAGTTGCCGGTTCAGATCCCCAACTTGCCGCTTGGCTGGATGAACCGTACATGCAAAGGAACATGGACGTGGATGCGGATGGCAAAGCGAGTGGGGCCTTCTGCGCTAGGGTTTCCATCGAGATTGCGGCCGGGTGAGACGTGGGATATTGTTGCATGTGAACAAGAATGAGGACGCCGGTGGTTTCCCGTGCAAGACAAGCATCTACCCTACATCCGCTTCCATTGTGGTCTAATGGGGCACTCAGATATGGAGTGTCCAACTCTCGTCCATGCGTAATGATGATGGACGTTTGCCGTATGATGATGTCGCCTCGAGGGCGCCGGAAAAGAAGCGTCGGATGCAATCCTTTACGCGGCTGTAGTGGATTCGTTTGGCGGTGGCTCCTCGGCCTAGGAAACCTGGCCGATCCACGGGGTCGATGGGCAAGGCGCCGGGGTTGTCTATGGATACCTCGCTAAGACTCGGCAAGTAGGGAGGAGAATGTGGAAGAGCAAGAAGTTTTGTACCCACTTAAGAAGTAGGGTGGAGTTGATGGTAGTGGAGGTGTACGGGGAGGGAATCAATGCGAAGTCGGCGACTTGGCTCCCGGGGAAGGCTTCGGAGCGTGAGAAAGAACGGAGGAAGCGAAAGAAGAAGGCGTCACTGGGGGCTCTCACGCCCGGACCTCAACTTTCCTTTGGAAGGGGATGCGGGTGCCAAAGACCCTGTTGGCCTGGTCTCCTCTCGAGTAAACCGTGATGCATGGGGTTGCTTGTTTTTCGTGGAGGTTGACGCATAGAAGAAGTCCGTAGAAGAGGCAAAAATGTACCAACACCAAGCAAGGATCGGCGGTGGCTGCGGCGGCCAGCCGGCGCCATGAATCTGTTAAGTGTGAATCGCCGGCCGTGGGCGGCCCGAGGTAGTTCAGGAGCTCCGCCATCTAGTGGAGGAGAGAAAGCTGCGGTGGTGTTCCCGATGGAGATGAGGATGGGGAGGATCGTGCCCCTCGTCTTGAGTCGTGATCTTGGTTTCTTTAACGCCATTGTCATCAAGTCGGAGGGTGGAGGGCCGGGTGCTTACGTGGGCCGGGATGTGTTGGTGGCGGAAAATGAGCAAATCCGGGTCACATATAGACATCTCGCTATCATGTGATCATCTTAAAATATCACAATGGCGGTTGACGGTTTCTATGGTGAACCTCGGAGGGAAAGGAGGAAAGAGAGCTAGTATTTTTGAGGTTCCTAAGGGCACAATCGGCTGCTCCATGGTTGTGCTTGGGTGACTTCAATGAAGTTCTCTCGGTGGATGAACGCTTTGGGCGGAAGGAACGTGAGCAATGGCAGGTTGCTACGTTTCGAGAGGTGGTTGTTGGCATTTCTTAACGCAATCAAAGGAAATAGGTATAAAACCCATCCCCAATAAAAGCGTCGAATGCAATGCACCGACATTCCCCAAAGAAACCACCATGTCGGTGATCCGTAAGGGATCGTCAACGGGATAGATCTTGCCATTTTAGATATTCATCCGCAAGCGCTTTTATCTATCATTGTAGCATTTCACCCGGAAGTATTCGGGGTATCGTTATTTATATTTTCCCAAAGGAAGGCATGTGAATAATAAATTAGCATGGCATCTGAATAGAGAACATGTGTTTGCTTAGACCAAAATGTTCATAACGAGGGGGTAAGCAATAACGGTTCTTGGATAGTGTGACACACACTTAAGAATCCACCAACAAAAGGATAAAGAAAATAGATAAAGAATAAATGAATAAATGAATAGCCTAATGGAGTAGTTCTAGCGTATCTAGTTATGGCCATACAAATGAATAGTTAGGATCATATGCAAACGATTTAATCGGGGTTAGGTCTAGGATAACGGGGAGACTCCACGGATACCATACGGCCCGATAGGAAGCATTTACGAACTCCTATAGCACACACCGAACGTGGGGGGGATTTCAAGGGATGGTCAAGGCTTGTCACGACCAAGCCGCCTACCCCTCAACCATGGCGTGCACTCATATCCGCGGTGTGTCGTAATACCCGGGCACCATGCCCGCATATTAGAGCACTACTCTTGTCCCCCAGATCCCCACTCGTCGAATGGACGGACTAGAACAAGAGCAAACCCGAAGGAACAACGAACCGATATCCCACCTCTAATCAAGTTAGGCATATGATGATCGATAAAGAAATGTAATGAACATGTCAAGATTATGATATGTAAACTATATGCTAGTTCATATACCAACACAAGAACATGAACAAAACTATACTCTAGTTCATAAGTTAGGCCAAGAACACATATATAGGACATGCAAATAGAAGAATGCTCCATTGAGAAGATATATTACCAAAGCACTTTCTTCTAGGAGACAAGCCCTCCTTGTAGCTCTTCTACTCCAAGTGTTAACTAAGAAAGAATAAAAGAAGAAGAAGAAAGAAGAAGAAGAAAGAAGAAGTAGAAGAAGAGAGAGAGGTAGAGGTAGTAGAGAGAGAGAGATTGCTGGTTTGGCGGGACTCCAAGTGGTGTGTGTTGAGAGGGGAGAGAGGGGGCCTACTTATACACTTGGAGGAGGGGCCTAAGTGCTAAATTACACCAAAACCGACCTAGTAAACCTTCCATGTATGCAAAACCGACCAACTAAGGCGGGAAACCCCATTTGGAAGGTGCACGAACCGCCTCCCGAGGCTGGGCCGAAACCGCCTCGGGGAGGGTGCGGCCGCACCGGAATGCGCGCGCACCCCACTCGGGCTCTGCCCGCCCGACCCTCGGTGGGGTGTCGTCTTGCACCCTAAAGTTGTGGGCCGGGCTTTGCTCGGCCCGATTTGATGTTTTGGGTCGATTTGCTCTTGGGCTTGGATTTTGCAATAATGCGCTTTCCTCGAAGGCGTACTTTGGTCGATTTTCCACTTGCTTTTATTATAAATCTGCAAAATAAAATACAAGACACTACAAGTGGAATTTATTAGTGATAAATGTATATGAGTATAAAAAGGTTTAATTTTACTCCCTTTATGGTAGTAAGTTGACGGGAAAAATATGTCGTTGGTTACCGTCAACATTGGTCGATGATTGTGCCTTCACAGACCTTGGCTTCTACGATTTACCTTATACGTGGGATAATCACCAAAAGGCGGACAGGAATGTGAAAGTGTGGCTAGATCGAGCTTTGGGCGATCATAGTTTCATGATAGAGCCGGGAGACTCGGAGGTCTTCCGTGTGTCTTTGATGCATGAGTCGGACCATGCAACACTTGTGGTGGAGGTGAGACAAAGAATGGTGACCGTCATGCGGCCACCAAAATGTAAACGGAAGCCCTTCGATATGAAAATATGTGGAAAACTCATGGTGATTATATGGAGTTTGTCAACCAGTCGTGGGATCCCGGTCGGGATGATGCTGATCTCTCGACGGTTGCCTTGACGCCGTCCAACTTGCAGCAATCTCTTAAAGCTTGGGATCGGGACATTTTGGCTCGGTCAAGAAGGTGTAAAGGACTTGTGGGCGGCGTTGGAGGCGAGTGGGCGGACTCATCGTATCGAGGCCCCTCGGTCAAGGAAAGGGTCATCACGCCAGCAGCCGCCCAATCTTTGGCGAGAAAGGAAATAATGGAAAAGCAAAGGTCCGTAATCGGCGTGGCTACATGATGGGGATCGAAACACATAATTTTTCAAGCCAAGGCAAGGGCTTGAGGGCGAACAAATAGAATCAAGTCATTGATTGACGAGGATGGTAGAGTTTTTACCGAAAGCAAGAAGACTTGGAGCAGCTCACGTGTAATTTCTACCAAAAGCTTTTTCGGCACAAGAAAATCTACAACCGGAGGTGGTGTGCAATTTTGTGCCAAGGAAAGTGTCCGCAGAGATGGGGGAGCTTTTAGTAAAGCCTTTCACGGAGAAGGAGGTTGAGGCGGCTCTCTTTCAGATGAAGCCTTGTAAAGCCCCGGGGGTAGATGGTTTCAACGCCGGCCTTTTTCAAACTCACTGGCAGCTTGTGAAGGGGGAGCGTGTTGCCGGTTCTAAAGCCATGGCCATCCGGCTCGGGATAATCCTAGATGAGGTGATATCGATTGAGCAAAGTGCCTTTGTGCCGGGAAGGCTGATTACGGATAATATTTTGATTGCTTATGAATGCATTCATTATCTCATGGATTAGGAAGGGAAAGTTGGGTGCATGTGTTGTGAAATTGGATATGGCCAAAGCTTATGAACGGGTTGAGTGGAGATATTTGGACTCCATCATGCGAGCTCACGGGGTTTGCCGCTCGGTGGTGTAACTTGGTCATGAAGTGTGTAGCCAAGATCCTGGAGGATTATAACCGGGGTCCAGTCAGCTCGTTAATAAGAACAAATCGGCTATTTTCTTCAGCCCAAAAGCTGTGATGATGTTTGTAAGGCAGCAGGCCGTTCATGACGTCTACGATACATACAAAAGCTTTGGGGGAAGTATTTGAGACGCCAACCACTTTGCAGCGGGGTTCATCTCGGGGCGTTCAGCTATGTCCCATCGCGGATGAGGGGGATGGTGTGTGTGTGTTGGGGGCGAGAAGAATATGAGCTGCAGCCCGGGAGGTGCTGGTCAAGGCATATATGCGGTCGGTTCCAACGCACCCTATGTCTTGTTTCAAACTCGGTCGGCGGTTTGTCGAAGATGACACACACAATCGGAAACTAATTACGGGTGGGGAAGTGGCCTTGATAACCATAAGATCCATGGGATCCGTTGGGAAAAACTTACTAGAACAAAGGAAGAAGGTGGAATGTGGTTCGAGGATTTTGCACTTTTCAATAAGGCAATGTTGGGGAAGCAAGGTTGGAGGTTGATTAAGCGACGGACTCGCCGGCGCGCTAAGGTGCTGAAAGGGAAGTACTACCCTAACTCCGATTTCCTTTAAAGAACCAAAAAAGAGGCGAAGTTTGGCAACTTGGAAGGCTATTCTTCATGGCTGGAATATTTTATCACAGGGCCTTATCAAACGTGTTGTGCCGGAGAGATAAATGTGTGGAATGAAAATTGGATCTTGGGTACTTGCTCACTTAAGCCGTTGGTACGCCCGGCCTTCGACTTCGGTGGAATTAGTATTTGACTTGTTCATACCCAAGACGAATTTGGGATGAGGCACTAGCGAAGAGCTCCTTTATGGCATTAGAAGCTAATGAGATTCTAAAAATCAAAACCAGTGTCCGGGCAACGAAGGATGTTCTTGCATGGACCTTTGAAAAGCATGGCTTCTATTACGTGTGCTCGACTTACCGCCAGGCTAAAGCGGGGAGCAACAAGAGTCGGCTATGGTGTGCTCTCTGGGCGTCGGCGTCGGCCGGTGTAGCGCCGTGGGCGACTACGTGGAAAGATGTACGTCCTGCCCAAGGTTAGGGTTTTACGGTGGCGAAGCTGTGCATGGTTCCCCGCCATCACGTCGCGGAGCTCAAAACGAAGACGCATGGAGCGGGAATGTCATTGTGAGGTGTGCGGTGATCCTGCAGAGACCATGTACCACATCTTCTTTGCTTGCCCTATGGCAAGGCGATTACAGGAGGAGGAGGTCAAGATCGATCAGGTATCAAACTCCCCAAGCTGCATCTTTGCTCCCGGGCATCGAATGTGCTTGAAGCCGATGTATGCTCGCCGATGGTAGCGCCTTTGGGTGATCTCGTAGTTCTTGGGCGCTCGACCGGACGAAATGGGCGACGACATGGCAGGAAAACCTGGGAGCCAGGGGCTGCTGCGCGTTATGTTTTAGGTCGGATGGAAGAGCTTATGGTGCTTCGCCCTCAACGGCGGACCCGACCACCCTTGTTCGGGCTCGGTAGGAGAAGCCAGAGGAGGGGTGGGTGAAGGTCAACACTGACGCCGGTTACAATGGAAGCTCCTGCGTCGGCCGTTCGGGGGCGATCATCCGGAATCATACCGGGGAGGTGCTGGGTGCGGCGGCGAGATGGCATGATGATGTGGAGTCGGCCCTCTCAGCTGAAGCACTGGCTGCGAGGGAAGGCTTGGAGTTGGCGGCGGAATTGGGCTTTGACAAGGTAATTCTTGAGGTTGATTGTCAAGGCTTGGTTCGTATGCTACAAGATCAGGAGTCGATGCTTTCTTCCATTGGGAATCTGTGTCTTGATATTATAGAGTTGGGGAATTCTTTTTGAATTTTCGCGTGTGTTGGGTGAGTAGAGATGCGAAACTCAGTAGCACATATGTGTACTTCTATGATTTCTGTCATAGTTCGTTCTTTATTTGATTTGATGTAATTCGAATTGGCTAGTCGAACTAGCAGCCGCAGGTGTATTTCTTCAGCTCATGAATGAAAGCTCTATGATTCCCTAAAAAAAGACGGTAGGTCCGTATTGCCTACCACAAATAAGCATAAATAAATAGCTAAATAAACAAACCTAATAAGAGACTCAAATATGGTAAATATGCTCTTATGAATGTTAGACTCAAATCTAAATAAAGAGATTTCAACACGTACTAATAAGAAGCCTACCGTACTTATCTCCTGGCGCCCATGCACATTTCCTTTGCATATGATCTGGACATCTAGTTATCTGTATATGATACCGACCATTGTTTTCTAACAGAAGCCGGAGTCAAAGGACTCTTATTGATCATTCAGATTTATCAGTTGCATGCATGCAGGTCCTCCTGTCCAAGTTGCTGAAACTGTTGGAATTAAGGCTTGTTCTGCAAGTGGCAGGTGGAAAAGGCTCAACAGGTTGGTGAAAAGTTTTCACAGAAGTTGTTTGAGATTTGACAAAGGAGGAGAAGAGTTCTTGGAAGGAATGTTTTGGAACTCTTCTTATTTATTAGAGAGAATAAAAAGTTCAATCAGCTAGACAGCTACATGCTAGGAAGCTAATCCGTTGGAATAAATCATAAGTAGAAACCGTGTGTTGGAAACCTGAACGAAGCATCATCGCTGAGAATTAGGGTCGTGGTGGTGAATTGGCTGGCGCCACAGATGTGATTAGCCACTGCCTCTTTCCTTCCTGCTTTTGTCCTATTCCTACTATCCTAGTATTAAGTATTAGTAATAGTTTCCAGCACCATATGCTGGGTGCCCGCGGCCGGCATCAGTAGCTTCCACGTACTGACTGTTTCCTTCCTCCGGTCCCTTGTCTGCATTGCTTTACATATATATAAAAACATACTTGTCCAACCGTTTGGGCATCGTGATCGTGACTTAATCAATTGTGATGTGGGTCTGACTCGGACCGGATCTGAGACTCTGAGAGACGACGAATATTTTGAAAGCACGAGGCGATCGTCATGCATGAGAGGGGAGTAGCCATTGCGACAGAGTTACCTTGTCCCCCGTGACGACGACGTCGTTCCAGTTTTCAACCACTCACATCAGCTCGCCGCGCTGCCAGATATTTACAAATTTATAAGTACGGTACCTGCGAATGAACAACGACACAGTGTCATACAGCGAGAGGAACGTTGCAAAGAAATCGTAGTAGGCCTGCTGGTGGCGGCTTGCCGCGCGGTCCACACGGGGTGGAGCAGAACACACGCGAACAAAACAACAGCACAAGTTTCACCTACTCCTCCGTCCGTACTCCGTATACGAGAGCAATTCAACGACCCTCTCTGATCCCTAGTTGCTGTTTATAAAGAGAGAGGAAGAAATGGTGGTTCGGGTGCAAGGCTTCACAACACCGGCCACACATCATCAAAGAATCTGAGCACGCCGTACAGTACATGCCTGCAAATTAGAGAGAGCTTTCTTCAAGGATCGATCGGCGACGACGGCAATCAGCAGCGCGGATAAATGGAAACGGAGGAGCAGCGTTCGACGCAGCGCTGGCAACGGCTGCAGCGAGCAACCGCAACCGAAGACTTGGTGGTGCCAGCAGCAGAGCTGAGACGATGACACATGGGATCATCGAGCGCAGCATCGTGAAGATGCAGATGCAGCAGGCGGTAACGACGAGATGAGGAGGGATCGGGGGTGGCGATGGTTGAAGGCCGTGTCCATGGTGGTCTTCAACAAGACGACGACTAACATGGTCAGATTAATACTTCCCTTCCATGTACCTTTAATCTGCTCATCTTTTGTATTGTTCTATCCAGTTTATTTCTTCATCCTTTGTGCGCCGGCTAGCTAATTAGCTTCCATCACAAATTCTCGACCTGTATATTGATCTACTATGTGCCCCGAAACTAGCTAGGTCGACGCAGCCGCTCAACTCTAAAAAGAATTTAACTTCAGTTTGCTGTTTTCCTGTTCTTTACATATGTTGCTTTTAAAGTTTAAATAGGAGTAAATAAATTCATCTCATAGTGTCATAACTATACAACTCAGAAAAAATATTTAGTTTGATCCTTTTCTCTTTCATGTTTTTCCATATTATGAAGTAGCTAGTATGACATGACATAACACCAATCAAAATTAATTAACTAACAAATATTTAAGATGATATATATTTATGATGTTACCAATTACCCTGCAAATATCAAGCCAATTAATACACAATTTGTACAATGACGCATGAAAGAATAGAGAGAGCGAGACAAAGAGATAGACTTTGGTGTCCGTCTTCAAAAGGGCTGGATGCTGGCTAGCTCTGCGGCACCAATATAAAGTAGCTCTGCCGCCTGATTGAATATATAGGTCCCGGCGTGTTTATATATAATAATATAACAAGCAGATAAATCAAATGGTTGGTGGATGTAAATTGGACTTTTGGCATATAACAACAAAAATATATATATATGCAACAGATTTTATGGCCAAGTTATCTAGAACATCTAGTCTCTAGAAACTTTATTAGTAACATAAAACACCAGTAGACGGGTCGCAACGCCACGGCTCTGACTCCCTTTTGGCACCACACGTACGGATCAACAACTCATCAGCTGCTAGCAATGACGACCAATGCAAGGACCAAGCTCTGGCCAATTGGTTCGTGTGAGAGTGACGCACCATAGGTTGTTTATAGTCTCCGAGTCCTACGACTTGCTTTGTAGTCACTCACTTGGTCGCCACATTCTTCGGCCTCTCATCAGGCTTTGGAGTGCACACACCATGATGGCATGACGCATGTAAACAATCGTCTACCACCTTTTTTATAACAAAAAATCTTCTGCCATAATGCAACACTGCGCAATACCCCCTCTCTGTATGGGAGGAAAGAGTTATTTAGATAACTTTGTAAGTCCACTTTTTGTCCCTCAACTTTTGCCTTTGACTAATTTTGATGACGCCCCAACTACAACTACAAAACCAAGTACTTTGACACTTCAGCTATCAATCATGAGTGGTTTTCATGTATCTAAGTCCCACCACAAATATTAAAAAAAGAAAGCGATCGGAGGGGAGACGTTAAAATGTGATTCTTCCCGATCACGGAAAAACCCTCGGAACCCTGGCTATGCTAGTGAGAGAATTTTTTTATTACCCTCAACCTGAAGTTCGCTCCCATCGGGATTTGAACTCAAGACCTGAGACCGAGGTTCCGCCTGGCAACCATAAGTATTTAGAAAGGAGTGGGGTATTGTGTGCAAGATTTCCCACCCATGGTACATTAGGACTAGCTTTGGATATTCCACAGGTCCTTTTTGCCAAAAAGACCCCTCATGACATGTGGCAACCAATGGAGGCAAATGCATATGCTCCCAAATCACGCCAACCACATGATCGCACCTCACATGTGATCTTCAAGACCTAGGGCCAGGCCCCCTGTGGCCTTCTTCTTCCATTCCGTCCTTCTTTCCTTCAAAAGTGTAACTTATCAGAATTTTCTAACATGTTAATTTTAAAATCAGAATACATATGAACCAGAATACTTGTGAATAGCTACAGGAACATTAAAATGTAAGCACCTGTGTTGGGTTAGAGAGAGGACAACTTAAGTGCATAAGTTCCAAGTTTCAGAAGTGTTTCAGCACAAGAAATATATAACTAATCTAGAATAAAACCCTGAACATATTGTGTCTTATTTATTTTGAAAATCCAAGTTTCAGTAAGTTCATTTTACACATATGCTTCATCAGTCTCAAAATAGATGACTTTATAGGTCTAGACACGAGAATCAAGGAGTAGTGAAAAAAATGTCATGCATAGAGAAAACAAAAAGAGAAAGATAGAGAGGGACATATACATTGAGAAAAGAGAGAGGTGCAATGAAAGCTAGGAAGGCATATTTGAAGACAAAATTTGAAAGCTATACCTTGGATGGAGGGAGTAAATTTTAAACTTACAATGTCTTCCTAACACTTCAATATTATTGAACCATATCATGCATCAATGTGGTCTGCCGTGTCGATACGTCCTTTGGAGCCTTTGTTATGTCTGAATCATCCATGTTTGATGCCTAATAAGCCCTCCTTTTATCTCAGGAAATGGAGCCCCTGTATCCACCCCAAGACCCTCGAAGTCATGATCAATCACGGATGGCGGCACGTGAGTCAGAGATGAGGTTGAGAAGTCCACAGCAAAGGACACGTGAGGTAGATGTCAGCAAGTTGAACACAGGGCCCTGGTTGAACAGTCCACAGCGAAGGAGCCCTGCTAAGGTTAGTCTGGTGTACGGCCATTTACATAGCATGTGTTGTTCAGATCTCTATGTCCGTGACCCTTTTTTCTAAACTATATTTCTGTAGCAATTCCTTTATTTCATATTGATGGAAATAATTGCAATCCCTTATCGATCTACCACCGTGCGACAATGACATGTCACTAACAGTAGCACACATAATGGAGTGATTTTTTTTTTTTATAACGGTAGGTAAGAAAGTACTACTTTTCCCAATAAATAGGGAAGACCACTAAACGCACACCAACTCGTACACGCACATATATACTCCAACTGCTGCAAGTGTGTGATACCTATAAAAACCTATAAACAAAACCATTGGTAGTTGTGTGTCCAAAATTATGGGTATATATAGATATTGATCTGAATCCTAATTAGTAGTCATATATACATACTCTTTTGTATAGTGAAAACTAAAACTTCACAAGCTTTGAACAACAATTAGTCAAATTACATACAAGTTTAATTTAGTCCATAAAATTTTTTTAGTAAATTTATATTCAAAGTGCATATTGGATGATATTTATTCTCTTAACTCGTAAGAAAATAAAATATAGTACAAGAGAAATAGAGTCAATATCTATTTTAGTCTTTTCTCTTGATCCCCTAAACCACAACCTTTAAACAACAACTGACATGAAGTTGTTGAAAGGGGTGAACAGCTATGGATATTCCATTGCTAAAAGTTATAGTGCCGGACCCTGCAGTTGCTAATGAAGCCATAGTTGCTAATGAAGACACATCACTCAGGTTTATTCAGATTTTTGATACACAATGGAAATTAAATTTCCATATTTCTTGGACCTGTTATTACAATATTCTCTTCATACAAAAAGAAATTTATAGAACAAGCATATGAGGCATGTTTTTGTACAACTACAGAGTTATAGGCAGTTATACCCTATAAATCTTTGATGAACCGATTGATAATACAAGTTCAAGTTATTTCTTGGACCTATCATCGATGAAACTGGATCCGATCAGTGATCCTGCATTTCTATATATCCATTATTTATTCAATTAGGTTACGTATCACGTAGGCTATACGTCGGTTTTATATCTATCCCATATACATATCAGAAATTCAATTTTGAAGTATGCAAATTTGGATACAATAAATACGAATATTAAATATGTTGAAAGTGAGAAACGAACTATCTATTTGCTGCTTTCAGAAGGGATGAATATCGAGAAATATTTGTCCCATTTTCATCCCTAAGCATGCACAGTTCGGCAGCTAATACTTGACACCTTCCTTTCCATTGCAGGTACAGCTACAGCCTTCGCAATCTCCCAAACAGCCTGCCGAGTTGGGAAGCAAAAATTCAGTACCTGAGGTTGTAGTGGACGTTGTGTCACCGAGAACCGCTCAGGTTTGTTCCCAGTTTCCTGGCCTAGCTTGATGCTGTACATTGAGTCCCGGACATGTGGAATATAGACTCTGTCCCCATGTATTATGATTAGCCATATATATATACCAGTTATTACGAGCTTGGTTCCACAATATTCCAATCCAGTAGTTGTTAGGTTCTGCTTCGGTAACTGTTTGGTTACTGTGGCGTCTTGTTGTTTGAACTTTATTCTGCTTAATGAAAAACGCGCAACGGCGTGGTCTCAAAAAAAAAAAATCATGTTCTATGACCTACTGGGAAACGTTAGATCAATCCATTAAAAGTCACTTTATTACAATGATTTTTTTTTTTGGGTAGGTTCTGTCAGCTATCTCTGCAAACCCTGCATGTATTCTCACATGTGACTCCACTCCCCAAACCTTCGTGAGGGGTGAGGCTCCTTTACTTTGCTCTTTTTGATGTTTGAGATGCTCCCAAGTTGATCATTAAAAAACATGTGTTAAAATCTTACCTTGGAGATCATAGAGCAAACTTGTCTATTGCACCTTGTACGTTTTGTGCTTAGGTTAAAAACATATTGCACCTTGGAGATCATTAATTTGCTATTGCTCAATTGTTGTTTATTTAGTATAAACAGCCAGCTGAAGATAAGGAACAGCAGGGGCGGTGCCTGAAATACTCACAGAAGGCCCTGAGCTTCGCCGTGTGCACGTTCACCGGATACGCGGCCAACGCATCATCCACCACGGCCTTCAAGATGGCGGTGGCACCCTTCTTCCTCGCCATCTGCGTCGACCTCCTGTCGCTCAAGACCAAGGCGAAGCTGGGCAGCGCCCTGGTCTACTTCTCGTCGCTGCACCTGCTGCTCATGACCTACCTCATCTTCATCGCCTTCGACATGGACCACGCCTACGCCATCCTCTTCCTGCCGATCGCCGTCTTCGCCTCCCACCTCCAGCAGAAGCTATGGCAGCCCAAGCTGGACGCCGCGCAGAGCGCCGAGGAGAGGAGCAAGGCTGCGGGCAAGGAGCTGGACAACATCTTCGAGCTGTCGGCTCTCATCCTCAACTGGAGCACCTTCGTCAGCGTGATCATGACCTTAGTCAGGCACTTCATTACAGCTGCTGGGAAAGACAACGATGAGATTGCGCCAGGGGCTACAGGGCTCCTCTTCTTCCTCACCATCATTCTTGGGATCTATCTGATGATGGCCTCCACTGTGAGGAATCCGGCACTGAATCTCCCTACCAAGTACCTTGATATCCTGCTCATCTGCCTTCTCCTCAGCACTCTTATCGCCACCGTCATGACGTTTAGGTATGCAACACATTCGTTTCTGTGCTGATTTTTTTTCATTTAATTATTTATATCACTATTGTTTGATCTTGATTAATTACGTGATTATGTATATATACCTGTTTTTGATTGACAGTGGTGAAAACTGGAAGGAGAAGCAGTCCCCGCCCCCGCCTTCTCCCGGCGGATCAAGCTAGGTGTCATGCTGGTTTCAGCATGCATGTTTAGATGTTCAATTCAGTGTTTGCGTCTCCCACTCGTTTCTAATGGAAAGAAATGCCTGTCTCTGTCTCCAAATGATGAAATTTCATTAGTCTTTTCTTAAATTCAACTAAATTTATAAGAAAAATATCAATATTTATGACACCAAACAATTAGAGACTATGAAAATATATTTCAAAGTATATCGGGAATCTCCGTATCTACCGGGTGCTCGCTTCTTCTTCGGAGTTGCTGGTAGGGTTTGCATACGTATTCATAGGGATGAGTATACGTGCATGCTGTGAGTGTCTCGCGTTGTACCGTGTAATTCTCAAAAAAAATGTTAATGTAGTGTCACAAATATAGATGTTCTTTCCTCTTTCCTATAAATTTGATTAAATTTAAATATTCGACTTTGAACAATTTTTTTTAAAAAATATTTATTGGAAAAGGTGGGAATAAGAACCTGGTTGCTCTCCTACAGCCAAAATCGATCGATTAGGACAGTTATTGGTTCTAACGAATAGATGCAGGTGGAATTTTCATATATGGCGCCAACATCGCTGTGGAATTTTCACGAGACCTTGATATTGTGGCTAGCTTAGGTCTACCGTGCGATGGTACTAGTATTTCTCTTATCTCTACATATTGAAAGACTACTAAAGCGTCATTGCCTATCAGGTGATATCAAGTCTCCATACCTCCTCACGCGTTCACGTCTGAGATGAATGATCTGCCACTCAGATCTCAGGCGTCTATACCCTACCTGGTTTTGATACTAAAACCGATCCCAGGTGTCCGCGTAGTATGATACATAGTCATGGGAGCTTCTGTCCCCGTCTCGGTAGGGAAAAAATACCACCGGAGGTCATCGATAAACCGGTTTATCGGATTTATCAGAAAATCGGTCAGTTTATTGTTTTCTTTTCGCATAAAGTTTGAAGAAAAACCCCCTCAATTTGTAGAGGATAACGTGTAGATTGTGTCCAAATTATGTAACATTGAAAATACACACATATAAATTTATAGAGTTAAGAAGACTGAGAGTATACGGAGGAGGGAATTTGGTCCAGATATCTAGTGGGCCTTTTTTCGCGGGCTCGAATTCAAAATGGGCCAAAATATTTGAACGGTATGGAAAAATACCTGGCTCAGGCAAGAAATGGGATTATAGGATTTCTCGATATTTTCTTGCCGAGGAAAAAAAAACCGTGGTTCAGTCCAAGATGATGACTAGACCGTCTCACCATGCACAGCAGCCCATCATTCCGTCGTCTCCCTCAACAATCAACATACGGTATATAGTAAGGTCTCGTCCTCATCCTTCGTATTCAAGCCAACTGAATTTTGGCACCATCTTAAATCCAGTGTAATGGGCCTTTATTAAATACTCCCTTCATTTTAAATTATAAGACGTTTTGACTTTTCTAGATACATTTGTTTTGCTATGCACCTAGTTATACACTATGTCTAGATACATAATTAAATTAAAGTGTCTAGAAACTCCAAAACGTCTTATAATTTGGAATGGAGGTAATTACTAAATTTTGACCCTGTTTCAAAGGCCAAAAATGTTGTAAAAGAGCTAAAATAGTTGCAATAGCAGAAATAAAAACACTTTTTAGTTGGGAGGAGTTGTAGGTGCTTACGTGGGTAAAGCTTTGGACAACGCTTTTATGTGAAGTGTGGCAAAATGTGTTTTGCTATGGTTTTGCTATAGCCAGGTATTCAATAGGCAACAAATGTACTTTCTTCTAGCTAATTCATCAAAGGACAACGTAAGGGTAGAGATGGAAAGGGGTAGAGATGGATCCCTATAGCTTTAGGGTCTTATATGAATAGCTAAATTCTAATGCCATGTCGTCACTTTGGGCACGCACCTGGTCTACCATGTGACGTTGGCCTACGGCTCTACGCCATGGGGGGGTTACGAGGGACAGATAGGCTTGTCACCACCTGCCGCCTACTTGAAAGGTAATAGTATGGTTTGAGGGAGTGAATAACCTAATACAAATTATGTTGTGGCGACAATGAAGATTTTGTCATCTAATACTTCAACCGGCATAAATTGCCTCCTGGGAACCCTAGTTTAGCCATCTTATTGTGGCGACAGTGAAGATTTTGTGACATTACATGTTAATGATGAATCTGGCATTGCCATATGTAATAATTCAATTGCTAAAGTCCTTTTGGTAGTCATATACTTTTTGTATTTTGTTGAAATGTTAGCGGTGAAAATATGCGTTATGGACCGCCAACACGTGGACCCTACCAATTATCAACGTGAACACAGACTCCACGAGTAGATTCGACACTTCACAAGCGCAATGAGAGGAGTTCATCGACTCCTCATAAGAGGAGTCAAGTGCAAGCCCAAGCGTAATGAGAGGTTGTTCAATCGATACCTCATGAGAGGAGTCGGGTGCTAGGAGCTAGTCCAAAAGATCGGCAGAAAGCAAGTCTCGATTGACGCCCACACTCCTAGCTCAACATCGCCATCAGCTACAACAATGGTGAATCATGTGGTATTTTCCAAATTCTTCGCAAATGGATCTCCTGTCAATTCCCGTAATCCCTGTGGAGTTGATTGATCCAAACTGACGCTTCCGTGATGCTGGAGATGTTGATGTGGATGAAATAGATCACCACCAGAGAACTACGCCCTCTGTTGGTGAAGAATGTGAGTTGCCGAAGTGGCGGCGACCTTCTTGACGCCGCAGATTACTTGCATGCGATGAACGTGGGTGACAACCTTCCCGAACCTTCCAGCATCTTAGTGATCAGTTTGGTGTTTCTCACGTGGAGAAGTAATGGACAGAGGAGCCGCCAGGGGCATCTCCACTTATATAGTGCGCTGTGGGCCGGGGGCCGAACCCTAGTAAATATCTTAGGGTTGCCGCCGATCGCGGCAAGACTTATCTGTTGGATAGATATGACAGGTGAACCAATTACTTAATCTCTTAATTATCTTAATCATTAATTTATATTCGTCATTATCTCGGTATTAGCCGAGAGCATATCCAACATGGGGATCTTTAATCTTGAACACCAGAACAAAATGGTTCACCACTCCTTGGCTCCTTGCACAAAATGTGAGGACGGTTTTTTCCTTGTGCCCAATTGATGTGTGCTAGGTGGCAACAAATTGTGCTCTTCCCACTGGAACTACGCAAAAATACAAAGTTTTTGCTTGACAAATCGATAGAAAGAATATATCATAAGCCCTGCACCACTCAATATAAAAAGAGCGACAGGGTACATACGCAGAATACTTAATCACACATCATATAGATGGTAAAAGGCATTGACGCTTTATAAATCAGCCACCTTATTGCAATAAGGAAATTAAAAGGCTTCCCAAGACGTACGACATGACTTCCATCGAGATAGGTAGATTCTCTTTGGCACAACAAGATGAGAGACGTTTAATTTGTTGGAGCTTCTAGCTAGTCATACTTGCCCTGGACATGGTACTTGCACATCTTTTTCTTGGCGCAGTTGATGAGAATTTCAGCTCAGTCGATACCTGTCAACAAATATACAATAGAAATTTACGCCGTAAGTGCAAATTAAGCTTATATCACTAGCTAGAAGTCTTGGCAAGCTCAAGGGTAGCTAGGAAATTAAAAGCATCATGTGAATACATATATCTACCTGAAAGATAAGCGCCATGGACATAGCCATTGTAGTGCTCGCTGGTGTGCTCACCGGTGAAGTATACCCTTCCAACCGGTGCCTAGAATGTAGGAAAAAAAAAAGACAGAGGCTCAAAATCAAAGGCGGAGGTCTTGAAAATACGAGCACATTAGCAACATATATAGAAGCACAAAACAAATTATCCGTAGTATTGATCATACCCTAAGCTGGTCGTATTCGTAGCGGTTGACACCAATTGGCCAATAATTGGAGAAGGTGCCCTTGTAGAACCTATCAGACCACCACCTCGACAAGAATGTCGGTGGCATCGGGGACGTCCCTTGCCGGGAACATCTTCCTCAGCACTTGCATGATCTCTGCCTTGGTCCGGTTGTCGGACTGCTGCTCGATACGCCTCGACTCCTCGTCGGTGACGGTCACCAGGAGGACGTTGGCATCAGGATACTGCTTCTCACACTCCTATGCATTGTTGCAAAATGTTCATGTCACGACCCAGGAAATAGGGCCCAAGAGGACAGGCCCGACTGGCCCAAGGGGCGCCGGCACCGCCCCGCTCTCGCTACGCCCGCCGCCCGTCCCTCCCTTCCGCGGATTCTTCGGCAAACTAATTCGAGAAAAAGGAGGAAAATATCTAGGATTATCTTTAGGTGTTTTGGTGTGCAAGGGGCTATCTCATCTATAAGGGAGACCCTTATTAGGAAATAAATAAATAGGACATGCTTGTAAAAGGTATTCCAATCTATAAGGAAACCTTTAGAGAGATTGCTTGAGATACAAGTCCCAATAGCCGGGCTATATAAGTAAGGGGTCTCAGAATCTTTCAGGGCAACAAGCAAATAAAGAATTTTATCCCAACTCCCTCTCCTTCCTCCCCGCGCCCCCACCCCCGCCCAAAGACCACCACCACCGCCCGCCACCGCGTCGCCCCCGGGCCGCCGGACCGCCAGCGCCACCGCCGCCTTCCCTCCCTCCTTGTTGGGTAAATGCTTAACACAACATGTTATTGATGGTGATATGGTTTACAAAGTGGCCATTCAACATGGCGATTACAAAGGATGTCGGGGTATTTATAGTCCCCCGCTTCAGTAGTTACACAAAAATACTAAGGATTCTAAAATGAATCTTTGCAACTTGTCTTTCTTCGTGAAGATATATCCTTCATCTTCGCGATGTCTCTGGGTGACCTTTGTCTTTGCAATACCTTTGGTTTCTTTTGAGACCGCTTTATCGACTCTGCAAATAAGCCCTCCTCGAGGATAGCTTCGCTTGGATTCTTGACTCCAGCCTATCTTATTTAGCACTTGTTGTCTTCCGCGAAGCCATAAATCCTGCGAAGTTACCTTCGATGTAGAACTTTTGCCTTCGTCCCTGTAAGTACCCTGAAATCTTCAAAGTTTGGGACGAAAGTTGTCAAACAGAAATCAAAGTTAGATCCCAAAAAGCAGCCCCTCGTGGGCGGGCTTAAGCCGACTTCAACGGTATGAAACCCACGAATCATAAGTTTTTCTAAAAACTTTGTTTCGATCTGAAAACGTCGTCCCAGACTTTGAAGTTGGACTTTTGGATTCTGATTGTGACTTCGCGAATATCTTCGCTGGGTTTGTGTTTGTGTTGTTTGTTTTTTTTTAACGGCTAGTTTGACCGTTTTGACCGAAGGGGTCTATAAATAGCGAAGGACCCCCTGTTTTTTCTTCATCTTTTTCGAAGAGGGGCCACCTTTTTTGAAATTTTTTGCCGAGAGGCGAAGTCGTTTTTTTGGCCGATCTTTCATGGAGTTGAAACCTTCAATCTTCAAGCGAAGGTCTTCAGTTTTTTCTTATTCGTATATTTTCTTTCCAAAGTTCATTTTACTCTAGTTTTGTTATGATTTCTAACTGTTATTTTTTCCTTTAATTTAGAATTGCTCTTGTCGAAGATGTCCCACCCGACTCTCAAGGTCAAGAGGTTGGTGAAGAGGTTAATTCGCAACAAGATAACTCGGATGAAGGTCTTTCGGAAGTTTCGCCAAATCAGAATTGCTTCCGGATGATCGGATTTCGTTATCATTTGGTCGAAGCAAGATGACTGATGAAGATTTCAAAAAGATGGTAAAGGATGGTGTGCTCGAAAGCAGGTCAATATAGGCCAGCGAGCCTGATGAGAAGACTCCAAAGCCTAAACCAGATGAATGCATTGTTTTCAAAGATTTGTTTACCGCTGGTCTTCTTCGTATGCCTCCCCGTGACTTTCTCAAGGAAGTGTTCAAGAAATACAATATTGAAATGCACCATCTAACTCCAAATGCCATAGTCAAATTGTCGGCCATTTGGGCTGTGCGGAGTCAAGAAGTGAGACCAGACATTGATGCATTTTGTGCTTTGCATGAATTGCATACTCAATTCGGTCTCGAAAGATTGAGCAACGTCTGAGAAAGCTATATTTTGATGCTTTGTAGTTTCAAGACCGCTTTCGAGGCCAAAAGCAAATTTCTCCCGCATCAAAGAATAAATGGACTGATGGTTGGTATAATTATTGGTTCTATCATAAAGTTCCAATGGTGGAAGAGAATCTTGGTAGAAAAGGTGTGGTGAAAAGTTATCCCCTAGCCGGCGGATGCATAGGGATAAGTTTGAGTGTAAGCCCGCTTATACGAAGTCAAGGAACCGCTTTCCAGTGTTTAAAAGCTTTTGGCGAAGTTGTTTCTCAACGGTCTACTCGAGACTTGGTTGAAGAGTATGTGGTTGCTGGTATTTGGCCACTTCCGTCTTTGGATGGGATTTTCTTAGCTATCACCGGAAGAGGATTAGAGATATGGATTATGTTTTCCTGATAGGGACACTGTGATGCCCTCGAGGTTCAAGACCGAGGAAGATTTTGTTTCTGCTGTTGAGAAGAAAGTCATTTGAGTTGCTTGGAAAGTACTTACATACGTAAAAGGAAGTTTATGGATGATATCATCGGCGAAGATTATGTTAGGCTAAATCGGATTTTTGACTTGGCCAACATAACTTATAAAGTTCATCCACCCCCGCCTATGCCCGCGGAAAGAAAGATCAAGATGATGATAAGGGGCGGAGAAAAAGTTAAAGCGGAAGAGGAATGATGCTTTGTGAAGACTTCTTCTTCTCTCTAAAAAGCCGCAAAAAGGCTCCTGCTGTCCCAAAGAAAACTGCTGCTACTCCGAAGCCTCAAAGGAAGAAGGCTAAGAAAATAGCTGTGGATTTGATTGATAATCTTGATCTCATTGATAGTGAAGTTGATGCCCCAAGACTTGAGGGCTCGGAGTTTGGCACTTCTCTTCGGGATTTGGAGGTGAGGGATATTTGCAAAGCTTTTTGCTCCTACCGGTCTGACTCCGGATTTGCTTACTCCGCTAGCTGAATATTTACAAAATTTTGGGTCTTCGCAGAAATTGGGTACCTCGTGCACCGGCCGGGCGAAGACGCCGATGTCGACGCCATCATGACGTGAAGCTTCTCCTACATTGGTACCGCATCTCCTTCTTCACCTAGACTTAGGGATCCAACTCCTGATTTCCCAGCGAAGTCAACTTCTACTTTGTCTGATGATCGTGATTGTCTTTGAATTAGCTAAGTTAGCTAAAAATATTCACATGAGTCATTTGTTAGTGAATCCAGAGAATCATTCCCTGTTCTTGAAACGAAGTTCTTGAAAGAAACGAAGGTGTTGATGCTACAGCGAAGTTGCCTGCGGAGCCTGTTCCAGAACCTGCTAAGGTTTCTGAGGTTGCTATTGAAAAGACAACTGGTATGCTGGTAGTAGTTGCTTTGCTTAGCTTAATATGTGTTCCTTTGTTATTATCTTTAAATATTGTTGTAGTTTGTGCTCATTTCTCCTTTTTGTAGAACAATCTTTAAAAGAAAAGGCTCATATTGTCTTTGTTGAAGTTATGAAGGAAAAGCTTCAAAGGAAAGGGACCAGGATCGCTAACTTTTCTTTTGATGATTTCGATGATGTGATTGATGATGAGGTTTGCCGCACCCGGCAATTGGCCGTTTATCCGAGTCTCTCGGTTAATGTTGAAACTCAACAAAAGGTTCCTTGCCCCTTGAAAGAGGGTGAAAAAATTTGTAAGTTTTTTTTTTTTTCTTTTGTCTTTGCTTACTTTTTTGGTTTGAATTTATTTTTGCTAAGTTTCCTCTTGTTTTTTCAGCTCAATATTTCCCTCGATGCTTCAGACCTCATCCAAAGATAAGGTTGTTGATGTTGGATCCATGAAAGATGTTGTTGGAGATCATCCGACTCCACAAGTGGTCGTTGATGCACAAGAGCTTTCTTCTAAGCTGTGTCAAAGTCCCTTGAGAATACTTTGAAGTTTTGTTTTGATAGCGGAGTCAACCCGGATTCTTATAAGTTTGTTGGGCCGGGATAGACAAGCTTCGGCGTCCTTCCGAAGAAGCCGTAAAAGCAATTGTCGAAGTGTATTGATGATGCTTTTTTTGGTTCCTAGTCTTGAAGCTGAGCTAGCAAAGATGAATCCCTCGGCCGATGCCGGTATAAATTTGTTGTATAAGGTAAATCTATTTATTTGTGGTTGTATCTTTAAGTATGCGGAGTTGTTTATAAACTCTTTCGAACCTTTTTTGTTTTGTGTGTGTAGGGTGCTCTTGTTAATCGTGGGCTTAGAAAATCTCTTGAGGATAGCGCGGCTGCCCCTTCGCTTGTTCGAGAAGTCACTCTTTGGGCGAAATTGAGTCCTTGAAGGCTAAACTTGCTGAAAAAAAAGAATTGAGAGAGGAAAAAGCCGTTGATGATTGGCACACTCTCTTGACCAGATTGTATCATGGAGCTTCGGACACTATTAAGGAGAAGGAGAACGGACTTGCCGTCGCGAAGTCTACCATTGATACTTTAAGAAGAGAAAAAGCATCATTGGAGAAGAAGAAAACTGAGACCCGATGACCTTTGGAAGCGGAGGTTTGACGGACTGGGAGCTATGTAAGCAAGCTTATGAAAAGTGGGGTGCTATGCCCGAGGATCCTTGCTTTGGGATCTTGGGGAATATGACCCATTCTTTAGCCGCTCTGCAGGCAATATGAAGAGCTTGGTGTTATGGTTCAAGCTGCCGCAGATACTAGTGTCATGTACTCCACTTTCGTGCACTTCTTCACTTAATGAAAGAGGTTGAAGATCCTTTGTATGACACTTTTCTTTGAGTCTTTCAAGTTTCCCGGGGATCTTTGTTAACAAGATTTCTCCACGCACACATTTGTTATGCAAGAAATTTTTTGAACAATACTTGTGCAATTGTGGCCGAGAGCATTGTCTTGAGAAGATAAAGGAGAAGCTAAGAAGGGTACTATGCTTTTCTACTCTCTCTTTTTTTTTATTAAGTTTTGTCTACTTTATTCGTTTTTATCTTCTCTTATTGTTTTCTCAACTTTGTGTTAACAGATTCAACTTGACATCTTACGGGGAGGAAGAGAACTTGAAGAAGTTAAAAGAGGATGAGGAAAGAATGGCTCGTGAAGTCGAGGAAAGGGAAAGAAACAAGAACAAAGTTAGTGAACGAAGGGAATAGTTTTATGGATTAGTTTTTTATTCCGAAAGTGTTTTGAGAAAGGAGGGAGAACTTGTTTAAGTTGAAATGTTGTAAAATTTGTTAAGTTAATGGGTTGTTTAGACTTATTATTTATGAATCTGCGAAGTTGTTGTTATCGTGAAGTTAGATCTTGTTCACGCGATTTTTATGGCAAATTTTGACTCTGAATATCCTGCGCAGTTCCTCAAAGCCGGCCTCTTGCGCAGGATATTGTTCCTATTTTGCCGCTTATGATTGCGAAGGATAATTTCGTTTTTGAGACTTCGGAATTTTTGGAAGCTTTCCGTAGTGCTGATATTGGTCGTTTTGTGGATAAATGTATTGGGAAATCTAAAAGCTAAGGATTCCTATAGGATGCCTAGGGTTGTTGATTTTAGCACCGGGCGGTGTAAAATCTGTGTATTCAAAATTTTTCATTTTGCTTTGACCTTGACTTTTTCTTGATTTCTAAATTGTTTTCGTTTCCAGGTCATCGTGCTTTCGAGTGCGTCCCCAAGTTTTATTTTTGGGGATAGTTTTCAAGATACGGGCGACAAGATAATAAATGAAGTTGTCGAAGATATTTTTGAGTGAAGCAAAAACTAGTGTTGCTTCGAAGAGTTTTGATTGTTTAACTTTGTATGTTCATGCTGTATGTAAACTTGAATAAATGCTTTGTAAAATGTATTAATATTTTTTATGTAAACTTATCTCTCTGTATGTATGAAGCAAAGAATGGAGATTTTTACTTTGAGTGATAATCTTTTTGATTTTGAAAGATTTAGAAAAATGTTACTCACTTTTCTTTTTATGAAGTGAGATTTGAAAATTCTGATTTGAAGCCAAATATTCTCCTTAGAGAATTTTGAAAATGTTGTCCCCCTTTCTTTTTTTGTGAAGTGGGAGCGAAAAACTTCGCTTCAAGCCAAACATTCTCCTTAGAGAATTTTGAAAACGTCGTCCCTTTTTTTTTTTGCAAAGTGGGAGCGAAGACTTCGTTCACGAAGCCAAACATTCTCCTTAGAGAATTTTGAAAACGTCGTCCCCTTCTTTTTTTTTTTAAGTGGGGAGCGAAGACTTCGCTCAAGCAAAACGCGTTCTCCTTAGAGAATTTTGAAAACGCTCGTCCCCTTCTTTTTTGCGAAGTGGGAGCGAAGACTTCGTTTCGCCAAACATTCTCCTTAGAGAATTTTGAAAACGTCGTCCCCTTTTTTTTTGTGAAGTGGGAGCGAAGACTTCGTTCTGAAGCCAAACATTCTCCTTAGAGAATTTTGAAAAACGTCGTCCCCTTCTTTTTTTGCGAAGTGGGAGCGAAGACTTCGATTCAAGTCAAATATTCTCCTTAGAGAATTTTGAAAGCGTCGTCCCCTTCTTTTTTAAGTGGGGCGAAAACTTCGATTTGAAGCCAAACATTCTCCTTAGAGAAACGTTGTCGGTAATAATTTTAGTTTTTTGTACTTAAATTATACCTACTTAACTGTTGTATTGTGAAAACTTCTTAGCCGATATCAAAGCATTTTGCTTTTTCGGCTCCATAAGATTTTGAAAATATGGTAAAGAATGCACAAGTTGGGGAAACTATTTTCTCATTTATATTTGATATGAGAATTTTACAATTGAGTCCGCCTCGTTAAAAACCACTCACCTCGCGAAGGGCTTCCCCTCGAGTGGAAAAAGAGTGCAAACTCTTGATTGAAATGATAAAAATGCTTCTAAGAAATTGAATCTAACTTGAAAAAAGGAAAATTCTAGGGATAGTATTTGGGGAGATCCCTAATGTTCCATGTGTGGCTTAGTTCTTCTCCCTTGAGGTTTTCCAAGTGGTAAGAGCCTTGCCTGCTTTGATTTTGTTATGATGAAAGGTCCTTCCCATTTCATTTGGAATTTTCCCACGTTGTCTTCATTTCTTTTTTCTCTTGAGCACGAAGTCTCCCGGGTTGCGCCTTCCCTTTTACCACTTTCTTGTTGTACCACTTGCTTGTTTCTTCTTGGTATTTTCTCGAGATTCATCACGGCTTGGTTTCTTTTCTTCTTCTTCGAAAGCAAATCTTTGCTTGTCTTTTGATCTTCTTAAACTTGTTATATCAATATTTGTTCTTGGACCTTCGAATTGTATTTCTTCTAGAGTCATTGCTTCATCTCCATATAGTAGCTTGAAGGGTGTGAACTTGGTTGATCTTAAGGTGGTTGTGTTGTGACTCCAAACAATCCTTGGTAATTCTTCGACCCATTTTCCTTTTGGGAGTCCCACTAGATTTTTTGAAATCCCTACACATATAATGTCATTTGCTCTTTCGACGGCTCCATTGGATTGAGGATATCCTGACCGATGCGAAGCAAAGTTGAATTCCCATACTTTCACAATAGCTTCTGAAGTCTTCACTATCGAATTGAGTTCCATTATCCAGGGTTATGTGTCTTGGGACTCCGAATCCGCAAATTATATTTTGCCAAAGAAACTTCTTCATTGTTGTGGATGACATATTTGTGATTGGCTTCGCTTCTATCCACTTTGTGAAATATTCAACCGCAAAACAACTGCGTATTGATGGTTGCCTTGAGTCGGGGAAGTTTTCCAATTATGTCTATTCCCCATCTTGCTAATGGCCAAGTTGGTTCATTGTGCTGAATTGGATTGGTCAGGGGCATTTGACTTGCTTGCTGAAATTTGGCAGTTGTGACAAGTTTTAACTATTTCCTTGCTATCTTTTTGAGTCATTTGGCCAATAGAATCCTTGTCTAAATGCCTTTCCCCGCTATGGCTCTTGGGCCAGATGTTTGCCACATATTCCATTATGTATTTCCTGCAATAATTCTTTTGCCTTCTTCGCTTGAAATGCACTTGAGTAGTGGTTCACAAATGCCATGCTTGAATAGCTGGTTGTCGATGAGTTTGTAGTTTCTTGTTTTGTGCTTCATTCTAATTTCTTCGACTTTGCTTTCTCGGTTCATAGAATCCTCTTAGGAATGCTATTATTTCTGATCTCCAGTCTTCGCTCTCAATGATATGTATGTACTTTGGTTCTTCAATCTTTGCTTTTATCGAAGATTCTCGATAGTACTTGATAAAATACATCCGTGGCAATTTCACTTTTTGGGCTGCCGCTTTTGCAATTTTTATCTGCTTCTTCATTGTTTGTTCTTGAAATGCTTCGTACTGTGAACCCTTCGAAGTGTTTTTCTTGATCCCCTCGATACTTTGCAAATACTTTGCTACCTCGTGATCTTTTGCCTTGTAATTTTTCTCAACATGGCCTCTTTGCTACAACTTGAGAATCTGTTTTTATCAAGATCTTTTGTACTCCCATTGCTCTTGCCTTGCGAAGCCCCCAAAGAATATGCTTCATATTCTGCGATGTTGTTTGTTCATCGGAATTCTAGTCTTGCTTGCATATTTCATCTTGACACCGGATGGCGAAGTGATTATTGTCGCTACACCAGCCCTACGGAGCCCCATGCCCCATCACAGTTCATTGTCCATTCTTGACATGACAAGGTCCATTCTTGATGATCTTTTTGTTCTTCATGGCTTGTTGCCGGTGTCCAATCTAAGATAAAAATCTGCCAATACTTGAGACTTTATTGTTGTTCTTTTTCAAATTGATGAAGTATTGTGATATTTCAGCCGCCCATTTGCCAAGTCTTCCTGAAGATTTATAGCTCTGAAGGACATCTTTGAGTGGTTGATTTGTTGGGATTCTTACTTTGTGTGCCACGAAGTAATGCTTCGCTTTTCTTGTTGCCATGAGCACCGCGTATGCTATCTTTTTCAATTTCGAGTAAAACATTTTTGACCCGAGAGGGCTTCGGAGACAAAGTAGATAGGTTCTTGTTTCTTCGCATGATCTTTCTCTTTTCTTGTACCAGAACTGCGCTTTACGGCTTTCTCATCTGCTGAAATGTATAGAAGTAGTTCTTGATCAACATTTGGTGTTGTTAATGTCGAAGGATTTGAAAGATACTTCTTTATTTCCTCGAAGGCTTTTTGCTGCTCTTCTCCCCATGTGAAGTTTGTCTTCGCTCCTTTGAGTGCTTGAAATATTGGAAAGCTTTTTTCTCGCTGATTTTGATATGAATCTATTCAAATAAGCCAATCTTCCCGTTAGCTTTTGGATGTCTTTGATGTTCTTTGAGCTTCTGTTTCCATTATTGCTCTTATCTTTTCTGGATTTGGGTCGATGCCTTTTGCTGAAACTATGCATCCGAGGATTTTTCCTTTCTGTACTCCGAAGGTACACTTCTCAAGATTGAGTTTGAGATTTGACTTTCTCAAGTTCTCAAATGTTTGCTTCAAGTCTTTTAAATGGTCTTCGCGTTTCTTGCTTTTTACTATTATGTCATCGACATATGCCAGCAAATTGTCTCCGATTTGATCTTTGAGTGCTACCGTCATTCTGATGAAGCTTGAACCGGCATTGCGAAGCCCCTCTGCCATTCTTTGGAAGCAGTAGGTTCCAAAAGGTGTGATAAAACTTGTCTTTTTCTTCATCTTCTTTCTTCATGTAAATTTGGTGATACCCCGAAAAACAATCGAGGAAGCTTAGCATTTCACTTCCTGCGGCTTGGTCGACCAGTGTGTCGATTCTTGGTAGAGGGAAGTTGTCTTTAGGGCAAGCTTTGCTTTGAGATCCGTGAAGTCTATACACATCCTCCATTTTCCATTGCTTTTCTTCACCATCACAATATTTGCTAGCCAAGTTGTGAATTGGACTTCTCTTATGACCTTCGCGTCGAACAATCTCTCGTACTTCAGCCTTCGCGGCTATTGTTCCTGCCTTCGAAATTTTTCTTAATTTTTGCTTCTTCGGCTTGCGCTTTGGATCGATATTCAAAGCGATGTTCGATAATGTCTCGCTGACTCCTTCTAGGTCTTTTGTTGACCATGCGAAGACGTCTTGATTGCTTCTTAAAAAACTTATAAGCTTCTTCTTCTTTTGCTAGGTTGGCACCTATGATGACTTTCTTTGTCTGCTACCATTAGATCTAGCAAAATTTCTTTGGTTTCTCGCCTTTTAGAACATGTCTTCGCTTTTTTGTGACTTCGCACTTTCTCTCATTTTCGTCTTCGATTTCTTCGATGGCCAAAACATTTCTTTGGGCTGGAGTTGAGTCTTTCAATATTTCTTGCTTCGGTTTGATTTCCATGGATTGATATTGGTCCATTGATTGCCGGAACTTTCATGCATAAGTAAGAGTAGTTGATCACGGCTTCAAGATATTCAAGCTTCCTCTTCCAAATATTGCGTTGTACTGGCTATGCATTTCAACAACATCAAATGCTACTTGTTCAGTTCTTGCATTGTTTTGTGTCTTGAAGGATACGGGCAAAGACAATTCTTCCAATTGAGTTTATTCTTTTGCCACCGGCTTTACCAATGGATATTCTCGCTCTTCCCAAGTTTTGTCTTTTTGATTTGCATTGCATCTAGTGTTGATGCGAAGAGTATATCGCTGGAGCTTCCTCCATCCACTAAGATTTTTTGTAACATCCCATCCATCAATATTTGCTTCTATGACCATGGCATCCATGTGTGGATAATCCTTGAGTTTCATGTCTTGTTCTCGTGGAAGATGATTGGTTGGTGTGACCATCTTGTCTTCTTGTAAGGTCCCTCCATTGTTATTGCGTTGACTTTCCGAAAATAGTTTCTTCTCTCATTGTTAGTTGCATGCTCTATGCTGTTGCCTCCACAAATTGTCATTATTCTCGCCTCTACTTGCTGTTGATACCACTGGTGAGCCATTATTTTGAATGTTTGGTGTGTTATTTGCCACCGAAGCTTCGTGCTGTAAACTTTGTATTTGTCCCCATTGTGGCGGAGCCATTGCCAATGGTTGACAATTGTATATTGGGGGTGGTCCTGGTAGCACTTGTTGGTTATAACTTGGATCGAAGTATGCTTGATTGTGTGAAGTGCTTGCTTGGGACAAAAAGTTTATTGATCTTTGATTCTCTAGCGATTTTCCCTCTTGTTGTAATTGCTCTATGCTTTTCTTCACCATTGGGCACATTTTTTGATGTGTGACCAGCCCTTTTGCCATGGATGATGCAATACATTTCTTCAGGCTTTAGAATTCTTCTTTCCCCGAATCTCCGATTGCAACCTCCTCTTTGGTCAAGTTATTGAAGTTCCTGTTATTGTACTGGCTTCGCTGGTTATTTTGTGCTCGAATGTTGTCTTCGCTCCGCTCATTGTTGATTTGGTTCACTCGAAGTGGTGGTTGATATTGATGTTGGTATGGTCTTCGCTCAAAATTTTGTGGCTTGAACTGATTGTTCGACTTTGCTTGGTTTCTTTGTGCGTTCTCTTCTTCGGTCTTCTTTCTGAAGTCATCATCCGATCTTGAATATTTTTGAAATTCTTCGTATAACCGGGCGACGCTTGTTGGTCTTTCTTTTTTTGAAATGCGAAGACAATTGTCCGGCTCTAAGACCTCTTATTGCAGCGATGATTACGACTTCGTCTCGAAACATCTAGAATTTGAGTCTTCATTTGAATGAATCTTTTGTAGTACTTGAATTACAACAGAGTTGTCCCGAGTTGTTCCCAGCTTTTGAGTGATCTTGGCTTAAGTGACGCTGTACCATTTTTGAGCTGGTCCTTTCATTGCCATGATAAGTGCCTTCGCTAGTGTTTTATCATCTCCTCCTCCTCGATTCAACAGCTGCTTCGAAGCTCATCAAGAATTGTCTTGGATCCGTCAAACCTTCATAAGTTGGTATGACGTTGAACTTGAAGCCTTTTGGCCATTTTGCCATTTGTAAGTCCACCGATAATGGAGACTCGGGGTCGATTGTGACTATTGCCTTTTCATTGCTTTGATTTGTTTTGACTTCGTTTGTTATGATAACTTCGCGATCTTGATCATTGAGTTCTTCGCTTAGTCTTTTTAGCTCTGCTTCAGCTTCCTCTATTCTTTGCTTCAATGTCTTCTCTCTGGTTCTAGCTTTGCAAGCCTCAAGTTCTTTCTTCTTTTTGATCAATTCTTCTTCTAGTTCTTGCAACTTTCTTGCCTCTTCGCTTTGATCTTCGTGGGGAATGACTTCTTTGGAGACGTTGTCTCCGCTTGTTCTTGGTACTTCATCTGCATCTTTGTTGTGTCCTCGATAATGCTTGCTGACTTGTTCTTGGGAGGTCTTCCCATTATTTCTTGATGGCCGTGGGATAGATCGTTGCTCACACAAACGGTGGGCACCAAGATGTTGGGTAAATGCTTAACACAACATGTTATTGATGGTGATATGGTTTACAAAGTGGCCATTCAACATGGCGATTACAAAGGATGTCAGGGGGTATTTATAGTCCCCCCTGGCTTCATAGTTACACAAAAATACTAAGGATTCTAAAATGAATCTTTGCAACTTGTCTTTTCTTCGCGAAGATATATCCTTCATCTTCGCGATGTCTCCTGGGTGACCTTTGTCTTTGCAATACCTTTGGTTTCTTTGAGACCGCTTTATCGACTCCGCAGCGAAGCCTCGAGGATAGCTTCGCTTGGATTCTTGACTCCAGCCTATCTTATTTAGCACTTGTTGTCTTCCGCGAAGCCATAAATCCTGCGGTTACCTTCGATGTAGAACTTTTGCCTTTGTCCCGTAAGTACCCTGAAATCTTCAAAGTTTGGGATGAAAGTTGTCAAAAGAAATCAAAGTTAGATCCCAACACTCCTTCTCCTCTCGACGATCGCCAATTGGGTGTCAATTCCGCCCAATCTAGCCTGACTGATAGCCGGGTATCCGGAGACCACTACGATCCACCAACCACCATGGACGCCGAATCCAAGAAGCCGTTGAAGAACTTGGGAGACGAGTTCGCCAAGATCAACACCAGGATGGACAAGATCGACGATAAGCTCTCTATCCTCTCAGGCGACGATCCAGCAACGCTCAAACACCGCCAACAACTCCATGAGGCCGAGATCGAGATGAGAGCGATGTTCGAGACAAAGAACCCGCGACTTCATCAAGAAGCGGACCGATGGCAAGCAGATCCAGACAATCAGGTCACAAAGCCTGATCCGAGAACCCGATGAAGGGCTACTTGAGGCCGAAGGCCGCCCAAACAGGGCGCCGCCATTAGGGGCGCATGCGCCGACCCCCTCCACCTCCTCCGCCAACACCTTCTCAGCTCGCCCCCCGCTCCGCACAAGCCGTCCTTCCCAACCTACGATGGCAAGGAGGATCCCCTCCCATGGATCAACCATCATGAACAATTCTTCAGGGGGACAAGGTACACCAAAGAACAGAAGTAGGTCTAGTACGCCTCCTATCATCTCACAGAGGAGCACAACAATGGAACATGAGGTCGTCCAAAGAGAAACAGGTGGCAGATTGGGCAAGCTTCGCCCAATACGCCAACGAGCGCTTTGGCCCAGCTGAACGGCGGAACTCCGGGTGAGCCGGGTATCACTAAGGAAGACAGGCACCGTCGATGAGTACACGGAGCAGTTTCTGGCACACGTGGCACGGGCAGGCCACCTCGACGACAAGCAGCAGGTGAACATCTACACAACAGGCTTGGGCGAACTGCTCAAGACGGACGTCGAGATGCAAAATCCCAAGGACATGGAGGCTGCCATGTCTCTCGCCAGGCGGCATTTGCGACGCCTTGCCATCCTCTAAACACCGGCAAGCCAGCACAAAGGAAGGCTAGCGCGCAGCACCCGTAGCCCCCGCTCGACCGCCCCCAGCGCCCTCCTCCTCAGCAGCACCGACACGGCCGTTCAAGCGGCTGACACCAGAAGAGATGACGGAGCGACGCAAGGCTGGACTCCTCGCTTCAACTGGGTGACGAGCCGCCTCCCGGGTCACAAGTGCAAGCACCTCTTCGACATCACGATCTTCAACGACTACACCGACGCTCCACTAGCGGATGTCAAGGAGGAGCCAGCTGATCTAAAGGTCCTCGTCGGGGACCCCGACTCCCCGGTACGTGGTGCTCATTCCCTCTACCTCATCGGCATGATCTCAGGCACGGGCGTCAACATCATCGTCGACTCGGGAGCAATGCACAACTACATCGACCCCCGCGTGGTGACCACGGCAGGCCTCCGGACTCAGCCAGTGCGTGTACTCATCACCACTGGCACCGGCGCCACCTCTACATGCCGGGCTGCCACCTTCGACGTACCTCTACGCCTCGACGCCAGCACCTTCGACATCGACGCCTACGTCATGCCACTGGGCGACGACGTCGATGTCATCCTTGGCATGCCTTGGTTGGCAGGCCTGGGACGCGTGATGTGGGATTTTGCGACCCACGAGCTTCCCACTACCGCGACGGTCGCCGTTGGTAAAAGTTATCCTACGTAATTATTTATAAATTTGTATAGTCCGCGCAGTTTAACGTAAACGATGAGCACTTCACCCGAGAGGGTTTTAAATATCGAATCCACAGGGAGAATGGTGTGAGAATAATGAGACAAAAACTAATCCTTGAGATAATAGGAAGGAACGGGAGTTCAGATAAAAGGTGAGAAGAATTCTATGGTTGTCTAGTTTATATCCTTGTAAGGCTCGAAGATATTCCTTAATGGGGACGTACTCAAAGGAAAGTAAGGGCAAAACTTACTATTCCCCTAGCAACTATGTCCTACGTGTCCTATCCTACGGGAAGTGGAATCCAAAGGAATCAATAGTACTAGTCACTACCACGATCTACCATGCTCCGGCAGGTAGGGTGTATTTATGAGTTATCTAGCCCAAACACCACGTTTGCACTAGGGGTAACAACTTCAATTCAAGAGCGACAAGAATCAAAGTACTCTAATGAGTCATAAACCGAAAGAAATATAAATAAGTGAACTTACTCAAATATAAGGTTGATCCACCAAAGAAGTCTCAAGATCAAGTGCAATGAAGCCTTTGATCCCAGAGGTACAAGCGTAGAGAGTCACCGACAGATCCGGTACTTCTCCTTACTTCTCCTCAACTCTACTTATCTCTCAAGAACAGATCTAGAACTCTAATCAAGTTCTTTGATCTATCTCTCAACTTTCTACTAATCTCTCTCAACTTGATCTAAGCTCTTCTAATTAGAGAGGTATGGCTCTAGCTATGATCAGAGCTGAGTATGATGAATAATGATTTTCATGCCTGAGGCCAGAGGTAGGATCATCCTTATATAGTCCTGGCCGATGAATGCTGACCCTTGGATCAAACCGACCTTCAACAACGGCGTAGATACAACCTCAAAGTCGGTTTGAAACCGACCTAGGAAGATGAGGCTGACATCCTGGCCCCACCTGGCGGCCGGCCTGATCTGAGCTGGCGGCCGCCAGGCCACAGTGGGCCCAGGGTGTCAGGTCTCTCCTGGTGTCTTCTAGAATGTTTTAGTTTACTTTTCGGATCAAAATTCATCAGTGGTAAATCTTCTTATTGTTTGGGGGGTTTTCTCTAAGTTTTCCGGCATTTACCTGTTAAGTCCCTGAAAAGATATAAATCACCAAAACTCGTGGAACTTTGTCAGTATAACACCTATTCTATGCATTTACTTCTTTTTATAACCTTATTTTATGTTTAGTTGACACATAAAAAAAGAGCTTAAGAGGTGTCAACAGTCGCCCGACCACGTTCACAGCGGCTCCACCTCCTCCCCTAGTGGCGCCGGGTCCCGGCTTTGCTTTCAGTCGCATCTTCATCGCCGGCATCCGGACGCCCACGACTCGTCTTGGGAAACGTTCGAGGCATGCGACTGCCTTGGACCTCTACGACACGTCCGCCGGAGTCTTCGTCCAACTACGTCAGGCTACACTGGAGGATCAGCACCTACGCCGCATCGCCCTCGACGTCACCACAGCGACGCCGCTCCAAAGATGGACGCTTGAGGATGACCTCCTGCTCTTCGACGGCCGATTCTACCTTCCGGCTTTCTCTCCACTGCTTCTAGACCTGCTGGAGGCCTTGCACCAGGGCGGAGTTCAAAGGACGAACTTCCTCGCCTTGGGCGCCTACACGACGGAGCCAACTTCAGCTGCACCAACCGCCATCCTGTTAGGCGGTATGTGGCCACGGCACCACCATGTCGGCCTGCCCAGGGTCGTCTTCCTCGACGGCATGGATCGCCTCTTCCTCACAGTCGACAACGTCCACATCAGCTATGATGCAGAGAGGGGTGTCCACCAGCTTTCGCCCTCTCTGTTCGACGTCGGCTCCTTCATGTACGGTACGATGTTGAACTTGGCTGTTGTTGACACCTGTTATAGCATAATATTAATAGTCAACTAAACATGAGATAAGGGCATAAAATGAATAATCACATAGACTAGGGGCTTTACTAACATAGTTCCACAAGTTTTGGTGATTTATATATTTTCAGGGACTAAACAGGAAAAGCCTAGAGTTTTCAAGATATATGAAGCATAAAAATGTTACGAACATATTCCAAGATAGCACCATTGTAAAGAGCTCGTCGAGACGATCGAAACGGATATATTGTTTGCTTCATTCAGAGTCCGTAATCAAAGATATCGCCTGCAGAGCAGAGTTCACTAAAACGGTCATAACTTTCTCATACGAACTCTGCTTTCCTGCAAAATACCGGGGCCATTACGGTTATCGACAAGACCGACGCACCCACAAAATATGAACCCATAATTCCACAAGGGACTGGTGGCCGCCAGGCCTTTTCTCGCCGGCCGCCAGGGTGCTAAGCCCAATCCAGCCCATCTTCGTAGGTCGGTTTGTAACCGACTTTGAGGTTGTATCTACACCGTTGCCAAGGTCGGTTTGATCCAAGGGCTATCATTCATCGCCAAGGGCTATATAAGAAGACCCCTCGACCCCAGGGGCTAAACCCTAATTCATTCTATCTCATTCTATTCATTAACTCTCGCTTGTAGAGGTGTCCCAATGTAAGGATAACCTCTCTCGGGATTAGTGAATTAGAAGTAGATTAGTCATGTAATTAGAGATAGATTAGCCATGTAATTAGAACTAGATTAGATCTAACTTAGATCTAATCAAGAGTAAAAGAGAGAGGAGCTATGCTTCGTTCTCGAAATGTCTTCGTGAGTATGGTATGTCTTTGTATCTTCTCTACAAGACTTATGATTCACATATTTATCTTCTCTATTTACTTCCATGTTTTACATATATGGTTAAGTATAGTTGTTATGCTATTGCATGGGATCTCCGCCGTATTGAGGACTCTAGTTATTCATGGTAGCTAGAGTAGTAATTTATAGTATAGACTTGGTGTCTAGGCTATAGGTTACCCGAGATTGCACCCAACCCCACGGATAGTTTGTGGTAGCCCTGTGTGGTGACAGCGATGGCGACGTATTCCACCACGTTCGAAGTTGGTGTTTGTAGGACCGTAGTCGGAGCTTCCTAGTCCCCTTCTCATCTCTTTCTGTGGCTAGTGTTCTGATGTCCCGAAGTGTTATGGTATGATTGCTATCATAGAACCTAATTAATAGAGAAGTATCCGGGAACCTTGATCTCTTCCTTTGACCTCTTGATTAGTTTAGTTATTCTTTGATATCTTAGGTAGGTTATTATTTTATGCTTTGATATTTACTTATCCTTTAACAATTACCTCCTCACTATAGTTTAGTGGTTTTGCTAAGTTAGTGGATACATGATTGTGACTTATTAGAATTCTTTAGCCAAAGCTTCCCCGTGGATACGATACTCTAGAATACTCATCTAGGAAAAGCTACAATGGTAGGTGTTCTGTGGGCTTGCGTAATCCTTCATATTCTTTTTAGCACTTAACAAATGCCAACAAGCTTTTTTGGCGCCGTCTTTGGGGAAGCAATTGGCCTAAAGATTCTAGTAATGATCATGATGTCTCCGCTAATTTAGTGTATCACTAGCTTTAGTAGGATTACCCTTGTTCTGTTGAGTTGTGGAATAGACAGGGACAAAGATGTCGTTGTGATCTTCCGACAAGATCCCACAAGAAAAAGAAAAAACAGACAGATTGAAGAACCCAGGTTGCCTGATCATTCAAGATTCATCACCATTGGAACCCTGCTATCTCAAGGTATGCATTTATTTATATATTATTCTAACCATGTATAGATTAAAGAAGAAGTCATTTGTCACAAAAATTCAATGAACACATCTCAAGTGACGTACATAGAAGCCGCACATCGTGGTAAGTATGATTAAAAGGTGAGAAAGTCTTGCTCATGGACTATAAATTGATTGAGTAGTTATCATTTAATTTCTTGCGTTGCATGTTTACTTGATCAACTCATGCATTCACTCCGCTTAGTTTATGTTTTCTCACGGTAGATCCATTGCATGTTTAGTTCTTTGCATACATCCATATCGTTTTGCATCTAAAAAAAAATCTCTCACCAAGATCATGCTCTTGCATCTCTATTTGATAGATCTCTATAGTGCTTTGATTGCTACCTTTATCTACTATAGTATGCTTTGGTTTGGAAGTACTACATGAGTACTTTCAAAGGCTTTTAAATTAAGAGTGGTGCTTAGGTTAAAATGCCTTCCTTAATTGAATTAGATATGGAGTCTAGTTTGGTTATTGAACTAAGAATTGCTTGCGTAGACATTGGTTATTGTGTTGGACTAACCCCTTGCAGAAATTCTCAAATTCAATTCGGGTAAATCAAGAGATAAACTCGAGATAAGAGATGAAGTAAGGCATATGATGAACTCCAACCTTGTGCAAAAGACACGGCTCATTCATGGAAAAATTGTAAGTATCAAATATTCACTCTGTCTTTTTTGCTACAAGTTATCTTTTGCCTTGATTCACATGCTAGGACTGCAGCCAAAAAAATAAAATGAGTTATAAGACATGAAAAATAAAATCTGTGCTAAGAGTAATCAAAGAACCACCTTTTTCATTAGCATAGATGAGATCTTATGAACTCGGACAACAACCCCTGCTTCAACCATATGTTGTATTTTCCCTGGGTATGTGTCCACTAACATTTTATAGGAAAGGATCTGTGCTATGTCTATTCAATGGAGAAGAGTGCCATATAACACGATCTAGAAAAGTAATCACTCACAAGAAGTGGATGGACAAAGATACAGTCATAAGAACATCAAAGACAGGTAAGTGAATATAAATCTCATATTTGTATCCAACTTCTCTTATCTTATGTTCTAAAAAGAAAAATAATAATAATATATATCCGAGCACATGAAGGCTCATGATAAAAGAAACATGTTCCTAGGATAAGTTCCTTTGGGTATTCTTGGTCACTAAATTTGCAGGAACAAAGGATGAACAACATCTAAGGACATGGTGATTGCAACAACACGCGATTAGGGATGGTTCAAAGATTCACACTTGAAGTGTCGAGTGACAGAAGGCTCGAGCATGGGGGGAGGAAGGTCGACTCCTCTAAAGATCATCCGACATACTCCTCCTCTTCTCAAGCTCCCGCCACTTTCGACATGCCGGTTTGCAAATCTCTCTACTCACTATTACTTTGTTTCTCTAAGTTTGAATGGTTATAAATGTTATACATCAAAATCAAACTTAAGATATAATAAAATTTCCCACTAGAGAAAAAAAAAGTAATAGTGAGTACTTGCTAATTAAAATATCCAATCAAAACTTTTTGTAGCTTAGAAGTTACCTTTAGCTCCATGACAGTTCTACCCTTGTTTACAATTACTTGTATTCCTTCTGCATCTGTTGTCAACTAATATTACAGGAATAAAATCATCAAAGGAGCTAAAAGGTCCTAGTACAATTTGAAGAACAAGAAAGAAAGGACGATATAATAAAAGAGACAAGTGAGGAGCAAGATACACAAGAGGCCAAAGAAGGAAAGCTTCGAGCAGAAGGACCACCACAAGGTGTTACGATGTTGTCACATTCCAATAATAAGGTAACACCTTGAGGTAAGTTGTCATTACTTAAGCTTTTCCTAAAATATGGTTTGTTCATAAATAAAGAAATAAATATGTTAGAGTAACAACCTTGCATGATCCAACTTCATTAGCTCAACATGTTTTGTTTCTTTAAGTGTTCCTACCACCACTCTCTTGATCTCTTAGTCCTCATCTTGTAAGTCGAATTTTGCTTACCTTGTTTTGGAAAAACATAATCATAATCATGCCTTTGATGTTTAGATAAGAAAACCCTTCCAAGAGTCAATAAGCTTGATTCGATCCGTTGAATGTTTTAATCACAAACAATCATGCTCAATCTTACGATCTTGTCACCCAAGTTAGGTTGAAGAAAAGCGTTTAATAAATCAACTCTATCTTGTTTGATGTGCCTATGGTTAGACAAGAATGAATGAAGTTTTGGTTCTGTTGGTGTTTTCCCACCAACAGAGCTTATGCACTTGATCTCTACCTTGACTTTGTGATGGGGACGGGGTTCCCCGATCTTCCGTCGGAGTTCAAGATAACTATCGATTTGGTGGAGAGTGACACACCGATCCGGCTTCGCATCACAAAGACCCGAACCCTGCAATCTTAGCACCACGTCTCCTCAGGTTATCAACCGTGTCACCAACCGGTTGACCTCACCAAGAAGGCTAATCCCCGCCAAGCGAATCGAAGAACACAAGCAAGAACTTCGAAAGAACGCAGCTCAAAAATTGGGACAAACTGCAGATATATGATTAAGAACACAAGTGGGGTTTTACAAACGGATAAACGGCGAAACTGTTCATGACGACAGAATAATCTAAGCAAAACCCACTAGAATTGGTGGCGCTAAGGGATATTAATACATGCGTGAAGGAAAACAAATGTCGTGGTCATGTACGCGTGACCCGACTTATTGGGGCATGCATGGTCAAGAAGAAAAATGGTTGTCGCCATCATCGAGGACTGTTTCCTATTCTTCCATCTCCTCCTCCATGCATGGTCTTTCGTGGAAAAAAGAAAGTGTCGCACATCCAATTTAGCACCACATTCTTGCATGTCCACCTCTCTCGCATTCTTGCAAAGACACACAAATTCTTGCATGCATCTGATCTTTATTTTTGGTAGGCGTTCCTCCAAAGTCTTCTACATCCTCCTCTCTCGCATGCTCCCTTTATTTTTGGTCTACACGCATCCTCCTCTTTCACATGCTCCAAATTTAGCATCCTCTTCATTTTCATATTTATGGCTAATTGCATGGTGGTGGCCATGGAGGAGGACGCCCTTGGGCATATAATACTTGTTCTCCATCTCCTTCGAGCATGCCTTTACCTGGAACAGGGTCCCAAGGTTGCATGATAAGCCCAAGATGATGTTGCAGCACCTGTCTTTCCAACAAGTTCTCATTGACCTCAATTGCACTTTGGATAGATGAGTTCAGTCTTCCCCATGAAGCACTGTTGGTCTGTCGACGAACCTAATGTTTGACTTTGATGAGTTTGCACTTTGAGACACATTTATACCTACATTCAAATAATAACATGTACATGTGGAACCAAGTGAATTGTACCAAAAGTTATCATGCAAGTGTAGGAACGTGCTCACCATATTTTTACCCTTCATGGGTGTATCCATAGGTGTCATGTCCTCATCACTTTGCAAACAGGACACACTTTGAGCAAAAAGGTGGAGAAGCCTATCAGGTCTCTCCAAAATTCAACAAGTAAATGTCTTGCAAGTCTGCACACAAAACAAGACGCTCCCTACGTTTCACTCCAACTCATAAGACCAGCAAAGAACATGGGTGATGTTGTCCTTCACCATCTCAAGGAGCACAACTGTCCAAGATCGGTAATACGCTCAAGGAAACAACAAGGTAAGAAGTCTCGTTTAGAGGACTTAAAACACTTTGAACCCTCGCCCGAAAAGGTAAGATCGGGTAGCTATCCATATTTACTTTATTGCATTGCATAATTGTTTTCCTTTTAGCATATTTACATTATAGCTAGCCTTGCATTAGAAAAGAAAATAAATATTTGTTTGTTGCATATACTTTGAAAAACTTTAAGCCCCATGTAAGTAATTTTGTGGTGTATAACAACCCACAAGGATATTTACCGTGGTGGCATAAAAATAAAATAAATATGCATGCATCGTCATCCTTATTTGCATAGAAAACCCCAAAAATATTTAATGCTTTGAAAGATTTCCGCATTTACAAAAAGCAATGTGGCTAACCCCTAACGCTTAATCAAGTTCCACTAGTTTTGTTGTCTATTTGAGTTCAGCAGGATCCCAAGGAAGAGAGAGATGATAGGATGACACCATCATCGCCGTTGTCTACCTCTACTTCCACATCATCATCAAAGGCTATGTCAACATCCAAATTTTGGGGAAGGCAACCCCCATGTATCCGAGATAAGTATTCTTTTATCTTATTTAATATTAGCTATATTTGTTTGCTTTATTGAAAAGATATAAAAAGATGCATAACTAAGGAAACTAAATAAAAAGAGTCTATTTAGTTTTTAGAGAGTCTTTATTAGAGTGTGAGAATAAAATAAACTCAAGATAATCTCTAGCCTTTGAGATGATGAATAGTTGCTCCGTCGTAATTCCTTTCAAGAACCTACCTTTCAAACTTAATTTCTCTCGAGCTTTTAAATGCAAATCGCTTTGACTTGAGATTTGCTTTGAACTTGAAACCTGTGGGTAGCAAATGCTTGCTCTAAAAGTCTAGGTAATTGATGGATATGATATACGAGAGTCTGAGCTGCTATTTATCTTACTCCTAGTGATACTAGATTTACGGAGATTTATCTTTTTGAAAATTTAAGTGCACATGATAAGTTCTTGTATGACAAGAGTGTTGAACCTCCTACCATAACCATATATACATGCTCCATAGTTAGAAAAACCCTTTGATATATATATATATATATATATATATATATATATATATATATATATATATATATATATATATATATATATATATATATATATATAGGTCGCTTGCTTTGCATTGAGTTTGTTCAATCTTTGTCGAATTTTAGAAACTTGTCATGCTTTGATCATGCACATTCCACTCCACTCTACACTACTTGAATTTATGTTACTTCTACCCTGGAAGTACGCATCCACAAAGCATCCACCAAACATCCACCAAAAATGTTCTACTCCTATCCTGGGAGAGAACAACAAAAATATTCCCTATACCCATACACTCATTCATTGCTAGCCAATATCTTACAAAGGCTCCATTGTATTTATTTATCTCTCAAAAGTTATTACAAAAGAGATCTGGGTTGTAGATTTAAAAAAAAAAGAGAAAGAGAGATGAAAAATGGACAAAAGTCCTACGGTCGAGTAGAGCCTACCTCCCTAAGAAAAAAAAGGGAGATGAAAAATGGACAAAAGTCCTACGGGCGAGTAGAGCCTACCTCCCTAAAGAAAAAGAAAGAATAAAAGGAGAGTTAAAAATGGACAAGTGTCCGATGAAAACAATGGGTACTTAGATACTCGCCTCTCCATAAAAGAAAAATAAAGAAAGAAAAAGATACAACCCAGGGTTCTCTATAAAGTTTCCAAATCCAAAAGAGAGAAGATTCCTCAAGGAGCAAAAGTAAGATTTCCCATCATCTATTCTATTCACTTCACTACATGCTTTACTACATTCCCTACCATTTTTATTCTATCCACCATACACATGCACCACTTGATCGGTGTGACTTGTAACTTTGGATCCATTGCTTGAATTTACAATATATGCTTAGTAAGTAGATTTAATCTTCTCCCACCTATAAACTCCAGATATAGGCCTTAGATATAGGGTGAGAGAGAAGAAGGCATAGTGTGCTACTGCCTTAACCAAAAATACTACATACTATGAGAGAAAGGCAACACTACCTTATTGCCTTAGAGAGGATCCACAAATACCACAAATGAGAGATTAGAGAGAGTCATACTTGAGGAACTTTGAGTTTTATTTGAAGAATTTGCAAAAACTCGTAAGGACAGATTGATCAAAAAGAGTTTGAGATATAGTGTTCGACTTGATCGTTTCTATCTTTCAATTACCCAAGATTAAAGAAAAAGATATAAGCCCCAAAAGGTAAGAGGTAATATGGGTAAGTTGAAGTTTTGAAAAGTTTATCTTTATCCGGAGAGAAATTTTGTTTGAAAGCATGTGTACTTTAAATGTGTGATAGCGTTGTAGCAACTCCCGATCAAATGCTAAGTTTGGCTTTGCTAGGGACTAGCAAAGGGTAAGCTTGGGGAACTTGTTGACACCTGTTATAGCATAATATTAATAGTCAACTAAACATGAGATAAGGGCATAAAATGAATAATCACATAGACTAGGGGCTTTACTAACATAGTTCCACAAGTTTTTGTGATTTATATATTTTCGAGGGACTAAACAGAAAAAAGCCTAGAGTTTTCAAGATATATGAAGCATAAACATGTTACGAACATATTCCAAGATAGCACCATTGTAAAGAGCTCGTCGAGACGATCAAACGGATATATTGTTTGCTTCATTCGAGTCCGAGAATCAAAAGATATCGGTTGTAGAGCGAGTTCACTAAAACGGTCATAACTTTCTCATATGGACTCCGTTTCCGCAAAAAATACCAGTCATTACGAAGCTATCGACGAGACCGACGCACCCACAAAATATGAACTCATAATTCCACAAGGGACTGGTGGCCGCCAGGCCTTTTCTCGCCGGCCGCCCGGTGCTAAGCCCAATCCAAATCATCTTATCGTAGGTCGGTTTGTAACCGACTTTGAGGTTGTATCTACACCGTTGCCAAGGTCGGTTTGATCCAAGGGCTATCATTCATCGCCAAGGGCTATATAAGAAGACCCCCTGACCCTAGGGCTAAACCCTAATTCATTCTATCTCATTCTATTCATTAACTCTCAGTTGTAGAGGTGTCCCAATGTAAGGATAACCTCTCTCTCGGGATTAGTGAATTAGAAGTAGATTAGAAGAAGATTAGTCATGTAATTAGAGATAGATTAGCCATGTAATTAGAACTAGATTAGATCTAACTTAGATCTAATCAAGAGTAAAAGAGAGAGGAGCTATGCTTTGCGGAAAATGTCTTCGAGTATGGTATGTCTTTGTATCTTCTCTACAAGACTTATGATTCACATATTTATCTTCTCTATTTACTTCCATGTTTTACATATATGGTTAAGTATAGTTGTTATACTATTGCATGGGATCTCCGCCGTATTGAGGACTCTAGTTATTCATGGTAGCTAGAGTAGTAATTTATAGTATAGACTTGGTGTCTAGGCTATAGGTTACCCGAGATTGCACCCAACCCCACGGATAGTTTGTGGTAGCCCTGGTGGTGACGCCGATGGCGGCGTATTCCACCACATTCGGGTTGGTGTTTGTAGGACCGTAGTCGAGCTTCCTAGCCCCCTTCTCATCTCTTTACGTGGCTAGTGTTCGATGTCCCGAAGTGTTATGGTATGATTGCTATCATAGAACCTAAGTAATAGAGAAGTATCCAGGAACCTTGATCTCTCCCTTTGACCTCTTGATTAGTTTAGTTATTCTTTGATATCTTAGGTAGGTTATTATTTTATGCTTTGATATTTACTTATCCTTTAACAATTACCTCCTCACTATAGTTTAGTGGTTTGCTAAGTTAGTGGATACATGATTGTGACTTATTAGAATTCTTTAGCCAAAGCTTCCCTGTGGATACGATACTCTAGAATACTCATCCTAGGGGAAAAGCTACAATGGTAGGTGTTACGTAAGGCGCTTGCGTAATCCTTCATATTCTTTTAGCACTTAACAAATGCCAACAGCGCCACTCCTCCTACTCGTAGAATTCACTATCCGGCGCCTCCCGCCGCTTCTCTTTGTCAACGCTCCACCCAATGAGCGTTTCTTGTTCCTAGAGAGCCCTCCCCTCGCGACATGGTGCATCGGCACCTTGATGTGGGCATTCCAAGGGAGCTCCTACCGCCGCCCGTCGTCGACGGCCTTTCACAGCGAGGGACGTGTAGTTCACCGCTACATCTACCACGGCTACATCGGCAACCTTCACTATCTCCCCGAGTTTGATCCCAAGCGAACCGGGGAGAACATGATCCTCGTGAACCCAGTACAAGGGCGACTCATGCTACAAAAGTTGAGCTCATCGTTCGAGGGCGGCCGATCTCCACCCGTGTGTCACCGAATGGACTTTCATCCAAATGCGAGGATGCGCGGTCGGAGAAGAGGGGGAGATGTCACGACCCAGGAAATAGGGCCCAGGGAGGACAGGTCCGACTGGCCCAAGGGCGCCGGCGCCGCCCCAAGGCTTCGCGCGCGCGCCCCGCGCCGCCGTCCCCTCCCTTCCGCGATTCTTCGCAACTAATTCGGAGAAAAAGGAGGAAAATATCTAGGATTATCTTTAGGTGTTTTGGTGTGCAAGGGGCTATCTCATCTATAAGGGAGACCCTTATTAGGAAATAAATAAATAGGACATGCTTGTAAAAGGTATTCCAATCTATAAGGAAACCTTTAGAGAGATTGCTTGAGATACAAGTCCCAATAGCTGGGCTATATAAGTAAAAAGGTCCAGAATCTTTCAGGGCAACAAGCAAATAAAGAATTTTATCCCAACTCCCTCTCCGTCCTCCCTCGCGCGCGCCCCCTGAAATCTCATGTTTGGTTTTAGAAATTGATGACACACTTGTGGACTAATCCTTTGCTCTAAGTGATGACTTTGAGATAGGATTAGATGGATGACAAGGAGCATGATGATCATGAACATAGACGATGATGATGGACATGATGGATCGTCAAGCTCGGTGATCGGCTTAAGAGGAACCCGGGAGATCAAGGCAAAGGTATACTTGATAGGGTTTTCCTTTCGGTGGTCAAGACACGATAGAGCATGTGATCACATTATAGGATAGATAGCCGACTATCAAGAGGGGATGCCGCGACAATCCTTTGGTGAAGTGCTTCTAGGTCCAATTGACTTGCATATTGCATTTAGGACAATGAGAGCACTAACTTCGATCTTGCCTAACTTATCGACGTGCTAACATTGGTGATAACGTGGTCATCTTCGACGTGTTGGCAACCTATGGCAAGAGGCGAAGCAAGTTTGAAGAAAAGAGCAAAGAAAAAAGATGAAGATTTGATGTCTCGTGGTGACCGGGACGCTGCAAGCCCGGCCGGACGCGACCGAACGGAGCGCGTCCGGTCGGTCGCGTCGCGCGAGAGCCCCGCAGGCGGTTTTTGCCGGACGCTATGACCGGACCCCGACCGGATGCTTCCCGTCTTGACCGGATCCCCGACCGGACGCTGGGAGGAAGCGTGTCGGTACCGTGGGCCCCGCTTGTCCGCTTGTGACCGAAGCTGCGACCGGACTCGCGACCGGGACCGGGCCAGTGCGTCAAGTCGGCGCTAAAAGGTGAGCCCAAATTTGAAGGCAACGGCTCTATTTCGAGGGGAGCCCTATATATACTCATTTGGCTGGTTCATTTGAGTCTCTCTTGCACATTTGAACACTCTAACTTGCTAGTGAGCTTGTGAGACTCCTCTCCACTCATCTCTCCATCCATTAACTTTCGAATTCTTGGTGAGATTGATAGTGATAGAAGTGCATTGCATTGGTGATTGCATCTAGAGGCACTTCATCCTTGGAGAAGCCGTGGGATTCTTATTTTCTTGGGAATTTGCCCTTCCCTAGCGGCTTGGAGCAAGAGGCGGTGTTGAGCTCAAGTGGAGCTTGTTTGAGGCCACACCGGTGGTGATTGTGAGGGGTCGTTCCTTACCCCCGCGGAGATTCACGAAAAGGAGCACTAGTGGATTGCTCGTGGGCTTGTTGGACCCTCTCTTGTGATCGCTTTGCTTGAGCGCCCATAGGGGTTTTGGCATCGGCCATTAAGCTTAGCACACGTCAAGTGAGTGTGTCGCCACAACGAGGACTTAGCGTCTTGCCAAGCAAGCACGTGAACCTCGGTAAAAAATCATCGTGTCAATTGTGTGCTTGCACGTTAGAGATTTCATATTGATCACGCCTTGATTGGCTTCCACATCTACACTCCATCGTCGGTATATCGATTCCTCTCTCTAGCATTTACTTTGATATACTTGTGTAGAATTGCCTAGGTTGTTTAGTTGCTTAGCTTGCTAGAATTGTTTAGCTCCTAGTTGTTGTTCTAGTTAGAATTGCTTGATCACCTAGGAGTAATATAGCGACCTAGCACTTGTGTGGACTTAGAGATATTAGAATTGCTATATTTGTCTTGTGGCTTGCATAGCTAGTTCAGTAGCACCGCTTTGTTAGCTTCGCCATCTTATTTACTAATCGGTTTGCTTAGTGTTGTTGCAAGAATTTTTAATAGGCTATTCACCCCCCCTCTAGCCATTAGGACCTTTCAAGTGGTATCGGAGCTGAGGCACCGTATTTGTGAGGCTTAACATCCTACGGTGACAAAATGGCAACGACCTTTCATGTCAACAACACCAAGATGGCGCCACCTTTGATGGCACCAACTTTGCCTATTGGAAGGTGAAAATGACCGCACACCTCAAGTCAATCAATAGAGAAGTGTGGGTTGTGACGGAGAATAAGTTTGAGGTGGCTAAGCCCAATGAGCCAACCGCGGTCGAAGAGAAGAAACTATATGCCAATGATGTGGCCGTGAGTGCATTTCATGAGGCATTCAATGATAGAGTGTTTGAGCAAGTCAAGTCACTCACCGTTGCCCATGAGATTTGGAAGAAGCTAGAAGAGTGCTATGAGGGCACCGAAGGCGTCAAGCAAGCAAAGGCCTATATCAAGCTTGAGCAATTCAATAGCTTCAAGATGGAAGAAGATGAGACCATGCCGGAGATATTTCACCGCATGCAAGTGATGGTGAATGATCTCAATGCTCTAGGAGAAGAGATCAAGGACAAGACCTTCAACATGAAGTTCTTGAGGTGTTTGCCCGAGCGGTTTGGGATTTCATCACCGTGCTAGTGAGGTCAAACTTGAAGGATTTGACTCCCAACCAATTGCTTGATGAGGTGATGACCGATGATTCATATAGAAATGACAAGAAGAAGCAAGAGCTCATCAACAAGGCAAACAAGAAGGTCAAGGATGAAGAGAAGAAGGAGGACAAGAAGAGCTTGGCACTCAAGGCAAGCTCATCATCAAAGGGCAAGAAGAAGAAAGAAGAATCGAGTGATGATGAGAGTGGCACTTCTACTAGTAGAAGTGAAGTTGATGAACAATTAGCCCTCTTTGTGAGAAGATTGGGCAAATATGTGAAGAAGACATACATCAACAAGAACAAGAAGAAGCAATCATCCAAGAAGAAGACCAAGGATGGTAAGAATGAAGGCAACATGACATGCTTTCGGTGTCATGATGATTGTCACTTGATTGTTGAGTGCCCATATGATAGTGATGATGAGAAGGGCATCAAGAAAGCAAGAAAGAAGAATGATGCCAAGAATGAGAAGGAGAAGAAGCCCAAGAAGAAGAATGAGTCACATGTGGCTATATGGGATAGTGATGGCTCATCCTCTTCAAGTGATGAAGAAGAGGAGAAGAAGAACAAGAAGAAGGGACAAGCTCACCTTGCTATGCATGACAAGATCTCCCTCTTCGACACGCCTTCCTCATGCTTCATGGATAAGGCCACCAAGGTACAATCTATCAATAATGATGATGATGATGATAGTGATAGTGATAGTGATAGTGATGATGAGGAGCAAACACTCACTAGGGAAGAATTGAAAAGCATGCTTGATGATTGCATTGTCATGTTCAAGCAAAGTAGGAAGGAATGCAAGGGCTTGCGTAAGGAAACAAAGAGCCTTAAGCAAGAACTTGATGAGCTTCGGGCATCTTATGAGAGTCTAGAGGTAGACCATAAGAAGCTTGAGAAATCTCATTCTAAGTTAGAGAAAGCTCATTCCTCTCTACTTGATGAGCACAAGTTGTGCCAAATTGTTGAAAATGTTGATACATCCAATGCAAGCATCATGTGTGACATTCTTGTTGATGAATCAACCCCCAAGTGTGAGACCTCCACTAGCTCTATCACTAGCATATCCATCACTAGTGAAGAAAATGACAACCCTATGCTTATTCATGAGAATGCATGTTTAAAGAGGGAAGTAAAGGAGCTCAATCACTCCTTGGCTAAGGCCTATGGTGGTGAGGACCGCTTGCTTATGTGCTTGGGTAGCCAAAGGGCATCCTTATACAAGGAGGGCTTAGGCTATATCCCCAAGAAAGGCAAGGCCGCCTATGTGACTCACAGGACACATTTTGTGAAGAACAATGGTAGCTATTGCAAAGCTTGCAAGCAAGTTGGTCATGTAGAGCAAAAGTGCATGAACAAGAAAACCAATGTTTCTTCCATTAAGCTTGATAATTCATATATGCTTGTGAAGAAGAACAATGGTGTTCGTGCTAGGTTCATTGGTACACCATGGATGGGCTCAAAGAAGAAGGCCGTTTGGGTACCAAAGGCCTTGGTGACTAACCTTGAAGGACCCAAGCAACATTGGGTACCTAAGAAGAATTGATCTCTTTTTGTAGGTCAATTACCGTGCCGGAGGAGAGCATTGGATAACGGATAGTGGGTGCACCCAACACATGACCGGGGATTCTCATATGTTCAAGTCTATTAGCATCAAGGGCATTGATGAGTATGAATCAATTACATTTGGCAATGACAAGAAAGGCAATGTGTTGGGGCTAGGCAAGATTGCTATCACCCAAGAGAAGAGCTTATCAAAAGTGTTGCTAGTTGACAATCTTGATTACAACCTCTTGTCGGTTTCTCAACTTTGTGACCATGGGTACAAATGTATATTCACAAGCCAAGAAGTTGAAGTGGTTAATGGTGATGGTGCAAACATGATCTTCAAGGGATTTAGATATGGTGATCTCTACCTTGTTGACTTCAACTCAAAAGAAGCCAAGTTGACAACATGTCTACTCTCAAAGGCTAGCAAAGGGTGGTTGTGGCATAGAAGGCTTGGTCATGTTGGAATGAAGCAATTGAACAAGTTGATGAAGCATGACTTGGTTAGAGGCTTGGATGATGTGAAGTTTGAGAAGGACAAACCTTGTGGAGCATGTCAAGCCGGGAAGCAACATGGCAATACACATCCAACCAAGAGCACAATGAGTACAAGCAAGGCATTTGAGTTGCTACACATGGACTTGTTTGGGCCAACATCATATTCTAGCATTGGAGGCAACAAGTATGGTTTTGTCATTGTGGATGACTACACTAGATACACATGGGTGTTCTTTTTGCATGACAAGAATGATGTGTTTGAGCTTTTCAAGACTTTTGTCAAGAGGGTTCAAAATGAGTTTGAGACATCCATCAAGAAGATTAGGAGTGATAATGGAAGTGAATTCAAGAACACAAGAATTGAAGAGTTGTGTGATGAGCTTGAATTGGACATCAATTCTCACCAACCTACACTCCTCAATCCAATGGTGTAGTTGAGAGGAAGAATAGAACCTTGATTGAAATGGCAAGATCAATGCTTAGTGAGTACAATGTTAGCCATTCCTTTTGGGCGGCAATCAACACGGCTTGCTATTGTAGCAACCGTCTCTATTGCCATGGGATGCTTGGCAAGACACCCTATGAATTATTGAATGGAAGGAAGCCCAACATTGGTTACTTTAGAGTCTTTGAATGCAAATGCTACATTCTCAAGAAAGGCACAAGATTGGGCAAGTTTGACAAGAAATGTGATGAAGGGTTCCTTGTTGGATATTCAACCACAAGCAAAGCATATAGAGTTTGAAACTTGGGTAGTGGCAAGCTTGAAGAAGTTTATGATGTTGAATTTGATGAAACCCAAGGCTCTCAAAATGAAGTTGAAAATCATGATGATGTTAGTAGTTCCAACTTGGAGAATGCCATGAGGAACATGGATATTGGTGATATTCGCCAAGGAAAGTTGATGATGATGAAGACACCCCAATGCCTACCACTACCATTGAAATCAATGCAAATGAAGCAAGCACTAGTGGTACTCAAGATGAAGATCAAGATCAAGAGCAACAAGCTAGCTAGTCCAACTCCTCATCCTAGTCATCAAGTGCAAGTGATGCAACCTTCCAACATAGCAAGAGATCATCCAATTGATCAAATTGTTGGTGACATAAATAGTGGAGTGGTTACTAGAAGAAGATTAGCATCCTTTTGTGCTCACCATGCCTTTGTAGCACAAGAAGAGCCGGAGAACATTGAAAATGCACTAAAGAAGGAAGATTGGATCAATGCCATGCATGAAGAGTTGAACAATTTCAAGAGAAAAATGATGTATGGGAATTGGTGGAAAGGCCAAAGGACTACAATGTGATTGGAACCAAGTGGGTCTTCAAGAACAAGCAAGATCAAGATGGAATTGGTGTGAGAAACAAGGCAAGGCTAGTAGCTCAAGGGTACACTCAAGTAGAGGGTCTTGACTTTGGAGAGACCTATGCACTTTGTTGCTAGACTTGAAGCAATTAGAATCTTGCTTGCTTATGCATGTGCTCATGACATCAAGCTCTATCAAATGGATGTGAAGAGTGCATTCTTGAATGGCTTTATCAATGAGTTGGTGTATGTGGAGCAACCACCGGGCTTTGAAGATGAGAAGTGTCCCAACCATGTCTACAAGTTGAAGAAAGCATTGTATGGTTTGAAGCAAGCACCAAGAGCATGGTATGAGAGGTTGAGAGATTTTCTCCTCTCTAAAGGGTTCAAGATGGGCAAGGTGGACACCACTGCTTCACCAAAAAAGATTGGCAAAAGACTTGTTTGTGTTGCAAATATATGTTGATGACATTATCTTTGGGTCAACCAACCAAGAGTTTTGTGAAGAGTTTGCAAAGATGATGGCCAATGAGTTTGAAATGTCAATGCTTGGAGAGCTCACATTCTTCCTTGGACTTCAAATCAAGCAATTGAAGAATGGCACATTCATTAGTCAAGGCAAGTACATCAAGGACATGATCAAGAAGTTTGATCTCCAAGATGCCAAGTCAATGTCCACACCAATGGGAACTAATGGAAGCTTAGACCCCCGACCCTTGTGGCAAGATGGTTGAACAAAAGAAATATCGGTCCATGATTGGTAGTTTGCTCTATGCAACCGTATCAAGACCCGACATTGCATTTAGTGTGGGCATGTGTGCTAGATATCAATCCGATCCAAGAGAAACTCACCTCAAAGCAACAAAGAGAATTGTGACGTACTTGAAGGGCACACAAGATGTTGGACTATGGTATCCAAAGGGATCCAAGTTTGATTTGATTGGATATTCGGATTCCGACTATGGAGGGTGCAAGATCAATAGAATGAGCACAAGTGGCACATGTCAATTCCTTGGAAGGTCACTAGTATCATGGTCTTCAAAGAAGCAAAATAGTGTTGCTCTTTCAACCGCCCGGGCCGAATACATTAGTGCGGGGAAGTTGTTGCACTCAATTGCTTTGGATGAGGTCAACCTTGAGGGATTTTGGATTCAAATTTGACAAGGTTCCATTGTATTGTGACAATGAAAGTGCAAGGAAGATGACTCAAAATCCGGTTCAACATCCAATAACAAAGCACATTGATATAAGGCACGACTTCATAAGAGATCATCAACAAAAGGGTGACATTTGTATCATGGGCATTGGCACCTAAGATCAACTAGCCGACATATTCACCAAGCCACTTGATGAGAAGAGGTTTTGCATGCTAAAGGGAGAATTGAACATTATTGACTTCTCCAACTTGAGTTGATGCACCCCACTTATATGACATGCCTCTCCTTGACAAACCCCAAGGTAAAAGTTGGTTGACATGGCATTCATATATAGTTAAGGACTTGTTAGTGCATCTAGCCATCATGCATGCTTACTAGGCTCATTCATGAAAAATAAAATGATTTCAATGTATGTGTGGCACCACTATTGTTTTGAATGCTTTTATGATCTAGTGGTGGCATATGACATGTTTATGTGCTTGCAATCCTAGTGTCAACTCTAGAAAATGAGCTATTGATGTGTATTCTAACATGGTGCAAGATAACCCTTATGTATATGAGGTGTGAAAAAGTTTGTCCTTGGTTCAAACTTGAATACATGGAAAGGCAAGTGATCTAGATGAGACCACATGTGATACTTTGATTGACTTGATTTCTCTCATTTACACCTTTTTGGTGATTGTTGACAAAGGGGGAGAAATAAGTCACAAAGATATTGAAAGGATCACACAAATAGAGGGAGCAAGCTCATAGACTATTTGTGCATTTGTATGTGCATGATCATAATGTGATGTTGCATTGACAATCTAAATTCAATATTCATGATTGCTTGGTGTATGCTAGTTTTTGGAAAATTGATTGGTGTATTGACCAACTAGCATGCATAGGATGTATCTAGACAAAGCTCACATTTTAGCCTATAATGTTGATCTCATGGGGTATGTTGAGTTTTGATGATTGTCTAGTTACATTGATGCTAAGGACTCCGATGGTTTCACGCTTCAAAGGTCCAATTCTAGAACCTTAGCATCTCTTTTGGTATTAGTATCTCTCCCCAAGATTTCTATCCAACATATGTGCCAAAATTGATCCAAACACATGGAAGCACATATGTAGGGGGAGCTACTACTACCAAAACCGAACCTTGAAATGTTTGTCCAATCCTTGATTCATGATCAAAATGCTATGGGCAAGCAATTCAAGTTCAATTGAATTTTATTTCATATCTTTGTGAGTTGGTTGTCATCAATTACCAAAAGGGGGAGATTGAAATCTCATGTTTGGTTTTGGAAATTGATGACACACTTGTGGACTAATCCTTTGCTCTAAGTGATGACTTTGAGATAGGATTAGATGGATGACAAGGAGCATGATGATCATGAACATGGACGATGATGATGGACATGATGGATCGTCAAGCTCGGTGATCGGCTTAAGAGGAACCCGAGATCAAGGCAAAGGTATACTTGATAGGGTTTTCCTTTTCGTGGTCAAGACACGATAGAGCGTGTGATCACATTATAGGATAGATAGCCTACTATCAAGAGGGGATGCCGCAACAATCCTTTGGTGAAGTGCTTCTAGGTCCAATTGACTTGCATATTGCATTTAGGACAATGAGACCACTAACCGATCTTGCCTAACTTATCGACGTGCTAACATTGGTGATAACGTGGTCATCTTCGACGTGTTGGCAACCTATGGCAAGAGGCGAAGCAAGTTTGAAGCAAAGAGCAATGAAAAAGATGAAGATTTGCTTGTCTCGGGGGTGACCGGACGCTCGGCGCAAAGCGGGGCCGGACGCGACCGACGAGCGTCCGGTCGCTGCGTCGCGTAGAGCCCCGGCAGCGGGTTTTTGCCGGACGCCGCGGACCGACCCCGACCGGATGCTTCCGGTGCCAACCGGATCCCCCGACCGGACGCGTGGAGGAAGCGTGTCACCGTGGGCCCGAAGCTTGTCTCATTGACCGGAAGGCGCGATGGACTCGCGACCGGACCGCTAGTGCGTCCGGTCGGCCCCCGCCCGTCGCCGCAGCTGGAGCCCAAATTTGAAGGCAACGGCTCTATTTCGAGGGGAGCCCTATATATACTCATTTGGCTAGTTCATTTGAGTCTCTCTTGCACATTTGAACACTCTAACTTGCTAGTGAGCTTGTGAGACTCCTCTCCACTCATCTCTCCATCCATTAACTCGAATTCTTGGTGAGATTGAGAGTGATAGAAGTGCATTGCATTGGTGATTGCATCTAGAGGCACTTCATCCTTGGAGAAGCCGCGGGATTCTTGTTTTTCTTTGGAATTTGCCCTTCCTTAGCGGCTTGGAGCAAGAGGCGGTGTTGAGCTCAAGTGGAGCTTGTTTGAGGCCACACCGGTGGTGATTGTGAGGGGTCGCTCCTTACCCCGCGGAGATTCGCGAAAAGGAGCACTAGTGGATTGCTCGTGGCTTGTTGGACCCTCTCTTGTGATCGTTTGCTTGAGCGCCCATAGGGGTTTTGGCACCGCCATTAAGCTTAGCACACGCCAAGTGAGTGTGTCGCCACAACGAGGACTTAGCGTGCCTGCAAGCACGTGAACCTCGGTAAAAATCATCGTGTCAATTGTGTGCTTGCTCGTTGGAGATTTCATATTGATCACGGTGATTGGCTTCCACCTCTACGCTCCATCGCCGGTATATCGATTCCTCTCTCTAGCATTTACTTTGATATACTTGTGGTAGAATTGCCTAGGTTGTTTAGTTGCTTAGCTTGCTAGAATTGTTTAGCTCCTAGTTGTTTTTCTAGTTAGAATTGCTTGATCACCTAGGAGTAATATAGCGACCTAGCACTTGTGTGGACTTAGAGATATTAGAATTGCTATATTTGTCTTGTGGCTTGCATAGCTAGTTAAGTAGCACCGCTTTGTTAGCTTCGCCATCTTATTTACTAATCGGTTTGCTTAGTGTTGTTGCAAGAATTTTTAATAGGCTATTCACCCCCCTCTAGCCATTAGGACCTTTCACCCCCCCCCCCCTTGCCCTTGGCCTGGCCGCACCGCCGCCACCCGCCCACCGCCGCCAGCCGGCCGCCGCTACCCGCCACCATACGCCGCCCTCCCCTCCCTCCTTCTCCCCTCGACGATCGCCAATTGGGTGTCAATTCGCCCCAATCTAGCCGAATCGACAAGATTCATAAAATGATTGAGTTCTCTACTGCCGTTGACGGTAACCAACGACATATTTTTCCCGTCAACTTACTACCATAAAGGAGTAAAATTAAACCTTTTATACTCATATACTTTTATCACTAATAAATTCCACTTATAGTGTCTTGTATTTTATTTTGCAGATTTATAATAAAAGCAAGTGGAAAATCGACCAAAGTACGCCTTCCGAGAAAGCGCATTATTACAAAACCCAAGCCCAAGAGCAAATCGACCCAAAACATCAAATCTGGGCCGAGCACGCCCGCCCACAACTTTTCAGTGCGAAAAAGACGACACCCCACCGAGACCCGGGCCGGGCCGCCTGGGGGTGCGCGCACAAGACTGTGCGGCGCACCCTCCCCCGAGGCGGTTTTCGCCCACCTCGGAGGCGGTTCGTGCACTTTCCAAACGGGGTTTCCCCGCCTGCGTTGGTCGGTTTCGCGCATACAAGGAAGGTTTACTGTGTCGGTTTTGATGTAAATTAGCACTTAGGCCCCTCCTCCAAGTGTATAAGTAGGCCCCTTCTCTCCCTCTCTCAACACACACCACTTGGAGTCCAAAGAAACCAAATCTCTCTCTCTCTCTACCACCTCTACCTCTCTCTCTTCTACTTCTTCTTTCTTCTTCTTCTTTCTTCTTTATTCTTTCTTAGTTAACACTTGGAGTAGAAGAGCTACAAGGAGGGCTTGTCTCCTAGAAGAAAGTGCTTTGGTAATACATCCACTCTATGGAGCATTCTTCTATTTGCAAGTCTTATATTTATGTTCTTAGCCTAACTTATGAACTAGAGTATAGTTTTGTTCATGTTCTTGTGTTGGTATATGAACTAGCATATAGTTTACATATCATAATCTTGACATGTTCATTACAGGTTCATCATCGATCATCATATGCCTAACTTGATTAGAGGTGGGATATCGGTTCGTTGTTCCTTCGGGTTTGCTCTTGTTCTAGTCCGTCCATTCGACGAGTGGGGATCCCGGGGGACAAGAGTAGTGCTCTAATATGCGGCATGGTGCCCTGGGTATTACGACACTGCGGATATGAGGGCATGCCACGGTTGAGGGGGTAGGCGGCTTGGTCGTGACAAGCCTTGACCGTCCCTTGAAATCCCCCACGCTCGTATGTTCCTCGTAGGAGTTCGTAAATGCTTCCTATCGGGCCGTATGGTATCCGTGGAGTCTCCCCTATCCTAGACCTAACCATGATTAAATCGGTTTGCATATGATCCTAACTATTCATTTGTATGGCCATGACTAGATACATTAGAACTACTCCATTAGGTTATTCATTTATTCATTTATTCTTTATCTATTTTCTTTATCCTTTTGCTTGGTGGATTCTTAAGTGTGTGTCACACTATCCATGAACCGCTATTGCTTACCCCCGTTATGAACATTTTGGTCTAAGCAAACACATGTTCCTCTATTCGAGATGCCATGCTAATTTATTAATCACATGCCTTCCTTTGGGAAAATATAAATAACGATACCCGAATACTTCCGGGTGAAATGCTACAATGATAGATCCGCGGCGCTTGCGGATGAATATCTAAGAAGGCAAGATCTATCCCGTTGACAGTTCCATTTCGGATCACCGACATGGTGGTTTACTTGGGAATGTCGGCGCGCATTTCGACGCTCTTATTGGGGATGGGTTTTATACCGCTTTCCTTTGATTGCGTTAAGAAATGCCAACACCGCCCATCAACTTACATATATACAAAAGCTAATAATAACATTATTGTTGATGCTTTGTGTACCGCCACACTCCGTAGTAACCTCTCCCCCGCCGCCGCGTAGAGGAAGAACTCGCTCCCTTTCCCTTGAGGCCGTAACTTCTTGGGAACTTGAGGAAGATCTTGGTGTACACGGCCATGTCGAATTGGTAGATCGCCGTAATCTTCCATGCCCGACAAACAAGGGAATTGAAATTTCGAGAAATATATATGGAAGGTACGTAGAAGGATAGTTGAGGTAGGAACTAGCCGCGCTTGAACTGAATGAGAGCGGATTGCGACACCCCGTGCTCGCAGAAAACAATAACATAGTCCGCCCCATACACCGAAGTTGTCCTCTGTCTTCACGGCGACGCCACCCGAGGAATAGTTGATTTCTCGCACCACCTACACATATATGCATGTAATTTATTATTCTCTTGTGTATATAGAACATTTATACAATATCTAAATGCATGTATATTTTTTATTATGCCTAAGAAATCCCCTAACCTAGGGTTTTGCTCTCCTCCTCGGCGGCGGCGCTAGAGTCCACCCGAAAATCGGCGCCGATCACCGTGATCCCCCTCGACCACCACCCATCCTCGGGCCTCGCACACTGGTGGGCGGCCTCGGCCTTTACTAAAAGACTCCACATGGCGGATCACACATGGCGGATCGAAGAAAGAGAAGGAAGCAGGGGCCGGCGATGGAAGACGAGGGTCCTCGCGATGGGATTGGAAGAGCACCTCGCGGGACCGGATCGCCGCAAGGAGAGGAAGAGGAGGAACTCGATTTCTCGAGAATTCGAGACCTTGTAAAGGATGTACGTTGGCTCGCAATCTTTAGGGTTCACACCACAAAACCCTTTAGCCATGCGGCATTATTCAGCGCCTTGAGGAACGCCTGGGCAGCGTCGAAGGATGTGACGTTTAAGGTAAAGGAACCCAATCTGTTCATAGTCCAGCTGCATTGCTTGGGAGACTGGACTAGGGTGATAGATGGCAGACCATGGATTTTTAGAGGGGCAGCGGTGGTACTAGAGGAGTATGATGGGTTTTCTAATGTTCGATCATACAAGCTGGATAGGATCCCAGTGTGGACTAGGATCCAGGGGCTGCCAGATGGACTGATGAAGAAGAAAGACATTGCTGAAAAGATTGCAAAGAAGGTGGGAGATATTGTGAGTGTGGTTGTTAATGATGGTAAGATCAACTCCACGACGTATCTACGAGCTAGGGTCGAGTTGGCACTTAGTAAGCCACTGGTGAGAGTGGTTTCGATCACTCTAAAAGAGAGATCTCAATATTTAGTGCAATATGAAAAACTTCCGAACTTCTGTTTCTTTTGTGGATGCATGGGACATGAAGTCACAGAGTGTGGTGATGGGATGCACTCCAAGGAGAGTTGTGGCTGGGGAGATTGGCTGAGGGTCACTTTCTCTCAACCTATTGGGAGGGATGATCGTGGAATGCGTGGCGAGGGCGTGGAGGAGGTAGAGGAAGAGGGGCTGGAAGGGGAGGTTGGAGAGAAGATGAGACGGTGGACATGGATTTTCCACTGGAACAGATGATACACAGGATGACGCTCATGGCAGAGTGGCGAAACAGGTCAGCATACTGGAGAATACGTCCGCTATGCCTGTGAACCCTCTACCGGAGCAAGAAAAGAAAAGGCCAAGAAAGGATGGAGATGGAGATGGAGATTTGGGTGCAGCTGGTACATCAAATTTTAGATCGGCGCCCCTCCTTGAGGGGAGTGACCGGACGCAATGAAACTCTTGGCGTGGAACTGCCGCGGGCTTGCAAGCGCCTGGGCAGAGCGTGCTATTCTGGATGCCCAGAGGAGCACAAAACCCGATGTGTTTTTTCTGTCTGAAACACATTTGGGGAGAGCTAAGGCAGAAAACCTGATGAGGAAGTTAGGCTGTGATCGTCTTGCTATTCACGAAAGTGATGGCAGGAGTGGTGGGCTGATGATGTGTTGGAGGAATGAGACAAACATCGAAGTGCTTGATGTGACAGAGAATTACATTGACACTGTGGTGCACGAAGATGGTGAGTGGAGAATGACGGGTCTCTATGGAGAACCGGTCTGGGATCAGAAAGAGAAAACCTGGGAGGTCCTGCGGTCCTTGCATGGTGTCCTACAGTTGCCATGGATGGTCTTCGGTGATTTCAATGAGATTCTTTTTAACCATGAAAAATAAGGTGGTAGGCCAAGAACAGATCATCAAATGCAGGCTTTCCACACAGCTTTAGGGCATTGTAACCTTTCTGACATGGGGTTTCATGGTGACAAGTTCACATGGCAGAGGGGAAAAATAAGAGAAAGGTTAGACCGTGTTGTATCGAATGTAGCATGGAATATATTATTTCCGAATGCGAATTTGTTTCATGAGGGGATGATTAAATCGGACCATCGACCGATCCTTGTTGATACAACTGGTGGCGGAGAGGATGGTGTGAATCATAGCCCCAAGCGCTTCCAAGCTCGGTGGCTCAAAGAGGAAACAGTGGAAGCCATGGTCCAAGCGGCATGGGCTCGTGCAGCTGCATGTGGGGAGGGGCCGAGTTTTATGCAGAAAACAAGTATGGTCCATGATGAACTCCATGTCTGGGACCGAGATACACTCAAGGGGCCAGTTAGGAGAATGAAGAAACTCAAACGAGAGCTAGAACGGACATGAAGAGGCCTGCTAACCGATGAAAACTTGGCTGCACAAAAGAGCTTCTTATTAGAATTGAATTGCTCACGGAGCAAGAGAAACTGATCTGGGTCCAACGTGCACGTGCGAACTGGCTTAAACATGGAGATTGTAACACTTCTTTTTTTCAGCGCTATGCATTAATGAGAAAGAGAAGGAATAAGATTAAATGCCTCATAGATGATCAAGGCATCAGACAGGAGAATAGGGATGTTATGTGTGGGTTGGTAAAGAATTACTTCATGCAATTGTTTACAAAGGAGAATGGAGAGATTGACAGTTCGGTACTGCAGACTGTTCCTCGCAAGGTGACAGATGAAATGAATGAGTCATTATTATCTCCATTTACTGAACAGGAAGTTAAAAAAGCCCTCTTTGGCATTGGTGACCTGAAAGCCCCGGGGCCGGATGGCTTACATGCTATCTTTTACAAGAGGTTTTGGCATCTGCTTGGTGATGATTTAATTTCTGAGGTATTACAAGCTGTAAACTCTTGCACAATACCAAGTGGATGGAATAATACTACTGTTGTACTGATCCCAAAAGTGGAGAATCCTGAAACGGTGGCACAGTTTAGGCCGATCAGTCTGTGTAATGTTGTTTACAAAGTAATATCCAAAATGCTAGCAAACAGGCTCAAATTGATCTTACCAGATATTATCAGTGAACAACAAAGTGTCTTTGTAAAAGGGCAACTAATCACAGATAATATACTTATGGCTTATGAGTGCATTCATGCTATAAAAAAGAAGACGGGAAATCAGGCCTTTGTGCCGTGAAATTGGATATGCACAAGGCATACGACAGAGTTGAATGGAATTATCTGGAGAGGATCATGTTGAAGTTGGGTTTTCACAGGCAATGGGTGAACCTAATAATGGCTTGTGTAAAATCAGTATCCTACAGTGTGAGGGTCAATGATGTGGAAACTGAATCTTTTGTGCCGACACGAGGTATACGCCAAGGCGACCCCCTATCCCCCTATTTATTCTTGCTAGTGGCTGAAGGTTTATCTTGTATGCTGAGAAGAGCAGAAGACAGAGGCGAGCTGGAAGGGGTAAAGGTTTGTCGCAACAGCCCTCAAGTCTCACATTTACTGTTCGCTGATGATTCTCTAATCCTTATGAAAGCGAATAAGAAGAATGGTGACTGTCTAAAAAATATTTTGACCAAATATTGTGATAGCTCGGGACAGAAAATCAGCGAAGGGAAATCTAGTATCTACTTCTCCAAGAACACTGACATAGAGGAGAAAGTAGTTGTTTGCAATACTCTGAATATTGTGACGAAATCGATCTCTGACAAATATTTGGGCCTGCCGGGTCTTGTTGGGATTGATAGAACTGATTGCTTTAAGCACCTAGTGGATCGCGTGCGTGCAAGAATATCCGCTTGGAAAGAAAAACTACTCAGCACAGGGAGGGAAGGAAGTATTGATTAAATCTATTGCTCAAGCAATTCCGGTGTTACTCGTAATGATGGTATTTAGACTCCCCAAAAAAATTTGTAAAGGGATGACTGATGCTATTGCTCAATACTGGTGGGGCAATGGGGAGGAAAGAAACATATCCATTGGCAACAGTGGTGGAAATTTGCATGCCAAAGAATAAAGGAGGTATGGGTTTTCGTGATTTCCAAAGCTTTAACCTTGCTTTGCTGGCAAAACAGGCTTGGAGGCTTATGTCTGAACCTGATTCTCTTTGTGCGCGTATACTCCGGGCGAAGTATTACCCGGATGGAAATTTACTAAATGCAACACCGAAGCAAGGTAGTTCGTATACGTGGCAAAGTATACTGGCAGGGCTTGAATGTTTCAAAAAAGGATACATCTGGAGAGTAGGGGATGGAGCAAAAATTGATATATGGGAGGATAAATGGATTCCTAGCAATCCAAACTTGGAATCCATGCGAGGAAGGAATATTGTTACAAGGGTCCAGGAATTGATTGATCCAATGACAGGGCAGTGGGACGTCGATCTGGTGAGTTCAATTTTTAATCTGGTTGATGTACATCGCATTCTTCATATCCCTTTGATGATTGAAAGAGAGGATCTAGTAGCGTGGCACTTCAACAAAAACGGGTTGTTCTCTGTTAAATCGGCATATCATTGTCAATGGACAAGTAAATTTGAGGAAAATGGTGACCGGACTCAAGATGCAGATGAGCGAAGAAGTGTTTGGAAAAATCTGTGGAATGCTGACGTCCCAGGGAAGATTAAGATCCATGGCCGCGGATACTACATGATCATATACCGTGTCGGGCAGTGCTTGTAAGTAAGCATATTGGGGAAGACTCGGCGTGCCCGTTTTGTACAGCTGAAGAAGGTACAAAACATATGATGTTTACATGTGGCCGGGCACGAGCTGTATGGCAAGCTATGGGAATCTGGAGGGAGATTGAACTATTGTCGGATAATATTCAGTCGGCGTCTGACATATTGGCCTCTGTCATTCGGAAAGGAGGGCTGGCACATGGTCTGGATGTTGGCTTCTCTGAACTTATTCTCACCGGTGGCTGGTATATATGGTGGGAGCGGAGACGGTTCACGCATGGTGAACAAATCCAAAGCCCACATAGAGCAGCCATGTCTATTATCGCCCCGACAATAAACTACAAGTTATCAAGCAAGAAAACAGCGAGGATCAGACAAGGTTGGGATCATCCAGCTGAAGGGTATTTATCGGTGAATACTGATGCATCCTTTGACGAGCGATCACACCGTGGGAGCACCGGAGTCATGATCAGGGACAGTCATGGAGATGTTATTGCTGCTGCAAACAAGTCCCTCCCCACGTTGTAGACGATCACATGGCGGAGGCCTGGGCTCTGCATGATGGACTGATCTTAGCCCAAACTATTGGTGCAAGTAAGCTCGTGTTTCAAACCGATTGCCTGGAAGTGGTTACAACGATTCAAGCAGGGGGTTTCTCGGCTTCCCCAGCAGCGGCAATCTATGATGAATGCATGGGGATGTGGCAAGATTTATCTGAAACGTCTATCAAACATATTGATCGTGAAGCAAATATAGTAGCTCATGAATTAGCTAGGCATGCTTTTATTTCTAATACATCTTATACCTGGGTTGATGAAACCCCAGATTTTGTTTTGGGTTTAGTAGCACGACGATCAATAAAGCTTGCCTTATGGTGTTAAAAAAAAATATCTAAATGCAAGCATGTATATACATACTTACCTTGTTGAGCTGCAGCCGCGGGTCGACGATTTTTCCAGACCTGTCGGTCCTGAGGAACTGGCCGGCGAGGTAGTAGACGACGGCCTCGTATCCCCTCGTATCCCCGCTTGTCGGCGACGAAGTAGACGTCGTGGCCGAAATCGCTGAAGCTCGCAAGAGGGACGACGTTCTGCAGGCTGGTCACGCGCGGCGGCTCCGCGAACTCGAAGTCGTACTTGAAGTAGTCCACCACCATTTCCACCGGCGTCGCCGGCCCGTTCGGCTGGCTGTATATATGCCCATGCATCTCAAGTTAATCTGCAGAATTGCATGTACCGTTAGCTCAGAAATTGATTAAAACACACGTACTGGTCGTTGAGGCGCTGCATTGCAAGGATAGACATGTCGTCCTTGCCACTGGCGTCCAGTGCCACAGAGTTTCTCCCCGAGCTCTTCCACAGCATCCGCTTGGTGAATTCTCTTCTGAGCATAATCTTCATCGTAGAGGCCACCGCTGCAGTTCATATATATACACAGCAAAAGGCACACACGAATATAATAAATGACATGCTAATTATGTTTATCTGTAGTTCTGTAGAAAATCCCAAATAAATTGTTCAACATACGGATGGGTAAGATAATTTGGTGCGTATTCAAGAAATATGTAACTTTTCAGATTTGTCATTTGTGTATATTTTCTGAAAAAAAGTTAATGTTTGATATTTTTTCACTTGTACAAATCTAGAGCTCATGAGCTCCCTTTGTAGACGACGTACTCCTCCTTGTAGACATTTTGGGCGAGGTAATCAAAGTCGGAGCGGAAGTTCAGGAGCTTGAGCGTGTAGTTGACGAGGGGCCAGATGGGGTTCATCTTGCCGCCGTTCACGCCCTCCACCCAGTTGGCGCGGACCTCGGCGTTGATGCCGGCGAACTTCTTCTTGTGCATCCGCCGCCCGATGTGGTCGTCGCTTCCAAGATCAGCAGGTCCGTTATCCCGCGTCCGACAGCCTCTTAGCCGCCGAGATCCCTGAAAAGTATTCACATATGTAACACAATACCTCATCATCTCATCAACATATTTGATATATGACGACAACATATTTGGCATATAGTTCGCGTTCCTCCCTCGCCGCAACCGTTGGATCCAGGGTCATCGCCGTCGGCGCCGGCATGTCCGGTAAAATATGTCGTCATATATCAAATAATTGATGAAATGATGAGGTATTGTGTTACATATGTGAATACTTTTCAGGATCTCGGCGGCAAAGAGGCTGTCGGACGCCGGGATAACGGACCTGCTGATCTTGGAAGCGACGGACCACATCGAACGCGAACTATATGCCACCGTGCTGAGATACCCCCACCCCCCCTATCGACGGCTGCGAATGAATGTCGTTACAAACAATAGACGGATGAGATGGTAAAGACTTGCACGGTGAGCCTTGATTAAAACAACCGAACCCGTAACAACTTAGTCGATTAGTATAAAGCAATGAGGCGAGTCCCCGGTTAGTCGGCAGTGTCTAGGACGAGCCATTAATATGTCTGATTTCACCTACAAACAAAAGGTACAGCCTTAACAAGTACATTGGACCATCAAAGACCAAAGTTAGGTGAACGATCAAACCAGCTGGACGCTTGTAAGAACAATAACTTGGATTCAAAGATAAATAGGTCATTTGAACAAACTCAGTCATTTCATATACCTAGCACTTCTACACCAACACATACGGCATCACCTTCCCAAACTCGTTGATGGCTGCTATGGATGAATGTTCTGAACAACATCCGTCAATTTAACACACGCCTTAAACTCACCACCACCGATCTGAACAGCACGTATCGGTGAGACAGCACAGGTGAACTTCTTGACAGCCTCATTGAAGATGTTAAGAAGGGTGTAGTACGAATGCCCCCAATCAACTTCCTGTATTTTATTTTTTTTAAAAAAAAACTAACTTAGTCTCAGCTAGACAAGCAAAAAAATGGTCACGCCTATTGAACATTAACCAAAGTTACTCACATGATCATTAGGCACTCGTCGAAACGAGCGACCTCTTCGGGAACAAAATCTCGCGCCATAAGCATCCCAACATAAAAGGCCAGATGGGCAACCTCGGGAGCACACTGATATTTCATGCTAGCCGTAAAAGCATGAACCGGAACAGACTCAGAAAGTGATAAGCCTTTATGATCCCGGGCTAACCAGCAGACAATTTATCACACATCTCCATCAACGAAGTCTGAGAGTATCCATCAATACTCTCTCCATCTCAGCATATCTTTGCTTAAATGCCAAAAGGGCTGCCCTCATTGCATTGAAAAGAGGCCCCTTCATTAATACACGGACGAAGTTGTAATCAGCTGGAAACAAGTGGTACTTGTTCCTCACTGCCATGACGACGGCAAGACACGCAGATTTTTCGGCTTCGATAGCGCCAGGAACATCAGCTCCGGATTCCTCGATTGATAGTCCATCCGAGATCCAGGAGTGAGCCGCCTTGCACCGTGAAGGTCAGAATAAACACCACCTAACAGGTGAAATGGCCAAAGGAAAACTGGTGCACCCATCTGCATCTAGCACAATGGAAATAAAAACACTTAAAAAACAGAAAGCAATTATTTTATTAGCCAAACTAATATGTTCGGGACATACTATATACACTAAACCATATCATTCTGAAAGAAACCAACTGACTTTCTGGCAGAAAAAATGTATAACTGGATTATATATTGGGCATCAGCCACACCACATCCGACTATATGGACATATAATCATATATACATCATACCTACTGGACTTGAAAATTAAAGGAAAAAAAAACAAACAAATAATATGTCGCGAAGCTAACAACTCAGTAAGCTAGATTACCGTAGGCACGAAGTTGGTTGGAGCGCCCAAATCTGGTATGACCTTGGGACTCAAGCGCTTTTGCATAGCTGGAAAAACTAGCTCCTGCCTTTCGTGTTCACGCGCATTCGAAGGAGATGAAAATGAGGCATAGGTGGGGCGGTACTCAGCACTACCACCCAGCTAAATACTAGACGCAGAGACACGTTGCTCTGGTCTCTCAGGGACCATTCGTTGGCCAATGATTTGCGGGACCTATCATGGTCCAATGTTTTGGCCATCAATGGGAAGGAAAACCGAGGATTAGTGCTACACCATGCCTGAATCATTACTCTAGGTGCAGTGACAAAACGTACAAAAGGCTAGCACTGATGCTCCACGTGAATCAGCTAAAAAACCGGCAATGCGAACTAGGAAATGACTACAGAGATAAAGGCAGTGTACAGACTTAATCATGGAAGCACGTGGAGCACCGGACCCCCACATATTAATGACAAAAAGTAGTGTAGACCAGCTCGGCTTACTTATATTAGGGCTTTGACCAAGAAAGTGTGTTGAACGAGCGTCGCTTCCTATAAACAGAAAATACATAGAACTTCTTCCCTATAATAAAGTCTCTTAGTCCTCAAAAAATACTTTTACTAACAGAACTCGTGGTATGAACTGAAATAAAAAAGAAATGGCAACGCAAGCAAATTTATCTCCCTACGTACAAAACCTGGCCAAGCCGATTCCATCAATCGGCCAAGCCGACTATGATATATTACTCAGCATAGAAACTGCTAATCTAAAAAAAACGTCGAGAAATAATTCTAGCGTCCTTTGGCGACGCCTCTAAACACCAACCAAAGACCATTGAAAAAAAGGATGATGTTCAAAAACTTGAGCTGCAAAGTGAATCTAGGAAAAGAAAACCTCTCAGATCACGAGATTTTAGAAATAGATGGCATGCGTCCAAATAAATTACATAGCCAGTACGACTAAATAAGGTTCTTACAATAACATAAGTCTTGACCAAATATATTACACCACTAACAAACAAACTCATCTCACTCAGACACAACAAACATAGCTACTACTGGGACACATCAAACGAGAAAATCGTGGTCCATCACGCCAGACACAATACTTGCGATAGAAACAGCCACCCTTCCTTGTAGACACCATTTCAACCTCGTGGCGCGGGAGAGCCTACAAAAATAAGTAACTATATTAGTGTATTATGTCGATCTCTCTGTACAATAGCGTAAACATGGAACCAGATTAATCTAGTAATCAGGGTAGCAAATCTTACATCCTCCAACTCAATGCTAGCTCGGTCAACGAACATACCGTTTAGGTGCTCGAATTTGGATTCAAGAATCCCCATTTTAGCAACAAAGTTCGAAGAACAGTCATTGACATGTTGGAGCACGGCATCACAACGAGCATTTTTCTCAAGCTTACCGGCAAGTTCAGCAAGGCTCTCCTCTAGTAGGACCACGTGGATAAGTGCTTCAGGTGCACTATTCCGTAGCCAGTGCGCAGATGGAACACTGCATCATAGTAATATCTCCGTACTCTATTTGATACAGGAAGTCAGGCCGATCTTTGACCATCTGTAATTACATAACTTGAATAAGAAAATCTCTTGCCTATGGCTAATACGCGCTATAGCCAAGGAGGTAGGAGACAAATCAAGTAACAGAGACACTGAATATGAACATGTATGGAGCATTGTTGCAGTTCGGCAAACATCCAAAAAATAATCAAAATGTGGTCACGGATCCAAGGTACATGGGGAGTAGGTATTGTCATATTAAATGAGCACACTGATTAAAATCAGTGGTCACGGATGCACTCAATGAACCCGACAAATAAAGTCTGTAGAAACAGCGAAAAACATGATGATAAGTACACTAAACTGGGGAAAAACATGATGATGAGTACATAAAAAGAAGTATAGGGACCTAAAAGATGATTGTTTGATTCAGATAGCATGCTGACGACTAACACTATTCTTGTAGGTACACCAAACCAAGTGGTCCAGTTGTACTATTATGTACTAGGCAGCAGACACAGATGGGATGAGTACAAGAGAAAAAAAAATAACCATTCCCTCTTTGATTAAAGAAATCAAGGTAAAATATTACCCAAATACATATGCAGATGAGGCAAAGGTTAGAACCTAACCTATAGTTCTTTTGGGTGACATTTTAATATAAATCTACCTTCAAATATCAAGGCACATTGTCGTAGCTATACTTTCAAACCGATACACACTGGACTCTGCGTGCTACTAAGTTGGTACCCCGCGACTTACACACAAAAAGAAAAGGCTATGATCAACATTGATCGATATAAAGGCCATTGCTGCATCGGCTCAGGCGTGATGACTGCGATCGGCAAACTCATACAGCATGGTCAAGCAAATGGAGCAGGAGCACTTAACCCGGCAGTCTTGTTACAGCATCAGGCTGCTAGATAGGTACAAAGATAATAAAATCAAGTTCAGCTATGCAAAGATGGACCATAGCGAACTGACCTTTGACCAGCGAATCAAACCAATTCATTTCATATACACTACCATAGTTCATTCAAACGCCGGAAACAATAATTACAATACCATAGTTTCATGGAGTAGATCCAAGCTTATCTTAGAATCCTTTAGATTAATTACAATACCTCTAGAATAAACTAGAACGTGAAATGACCCAAAGTTCCTCTAGATGCATGTCACAAAAGCTAATGCAGACATAGCTCGTACAATACCATAGAGTTCTTACAATAAAATAATATAGAAACTGAGTCACCGAGCAATGCCATTCACCGGCCACCTGAACTCAAACATGGTAGAACCGAATGTCATAACCAGATCCATCGGGGTCCTCCCAAACTACAACGACATAGACATCACCAATCTGCATCCCCGCAATATCTGAGAAGATATTCCACCCGTGCACAATCCGTGCAACGCGCGGATTGCCACGATAACGCCGTATCACAGTGGGGAAACTCGCATGGCCATCACCCACATAGAGCCTTATCATGGTCCCATTGCGGAGGAAACTGGAGAAACTTCGGGCAAAGAACTGCGACGCACACAAACAAAATTTCATTCATTAATCGCCAATGGATGTACATAGCAAATATATTAATGTAACGTGCCCAAGCCGGCCAAATAAGTGATTTTGTTTGATTAAAACACAGAGGTACTCTATCACATGAAAAATAGGAGCTCACTAACAAATCATTCGATCACTATTCATGTTAGAAGCTGCATACACCATTCACCAGCCATATAGTAACTAACCCTTCAAACCGACGACAAAGTAAAAGTAGAGTATTTGAGATGCTAAGCAATCAAAAACTTACAAACTGGCGCGTGGTCCAACATGGCTGCACCTAAGCATGCACGCATACATCGGAAAGCTAACATCGACGTTATGCCAGACATTGGCCATCGTCTGCATCAACTCAGGACTGATGTGGGTGCCAGCGGCGAATTCATATGTCATATTGAGCAAGTTCTGGGGACTGCAAACAAAGCCCACTCACTACTAGGAATGTGATGATACATGACGTGTTGAATTGGTCATAGACGCCCTAAAAATTGTCACAGATAGTTATCTGTGATGGCCCTAAAATTCATCATAGAATCCTCGTCATAATTGATGTTTACTCAAAAATTCCGTCATAGATGCGCTAGATCGATGACGATTTTTCATATGGCTCACAAGCTTGTTCAGTGATGAAAGTGGCCGTCATGGATAGGTTCCATGTCATCAGTGCCATCTCAAAGATCGCGGTGGCATCGGACGTGGCGAGGGACGACCACATTAACTTACTAACGGGCCTGATGGGCCAAACCTTGTTTTTTTTCTCTTTTTATATACATTGGATGGGCTTGCGACATGATGGAATGTCTGGATACAATCAGCCCATTCCGCCCATTATTCATTTTTGTTCATTCTCAGCCCATTATTCATTTTGGTTCGTTCTCACAGCCCAGCCGGTGCCACAATTTAACCACCTCAATTAACACCAGCACAGTTAATACAATAATACATTAATAGCAATTGTTCACATTCAGAATACAATCAGTTTTGTACAATGCTCAAACAATGTATGCTACAAATATTCGAAAAAATTAACCACCGACTAAAACAAAAGTGCTCATAGTAGTACTCGGATCGGATAGATACAATGAAATCCACGAGTTCACCAATTCTACGTGAGTTGCTTGTGTTCTTGCCTCTGCATAATAAAAGTCACTATCAATTGCTTGCCAGTAAAATGTAATAATTTCTTTTGTAGTTTTAAATTAGTTCCAACGACCACAAGTTTTAGAAGCTGTTTCAAAAGACATACGCGATCAGGGTACAAATATAAGAACCACCGGCAGCTTTACAAGCTAATGCAAGAACAGTTCGAGCAAAAGGTTGTATCTTGGAAGGAACCACCGCCACCAATCTGAGAAATTACAAAGGCCAAGATTATGCACTTACTCGGAAGCCAAAGTCAATCTGCTTAACTATGTTTCAGAAACCACAATGGGTAACCTGAGTGCCTGCGAAAAATAAAAACTCATCAAAATGAGTTGGATTGAGCTCAAAAAAGAAACAGACTTATCAGGTTCATCAAACAAGACTGAAGGAAACTGGATGACATTTTGCTTGGCACCTGGGCACGATCATTCAGGCTTCAGTCCTTCCTTTCACAACCTCGCCATAGATTACTCTACCATCGAGGAACTGCAGAAGATAGAAGTTGTAAGAAAAAAAAAACAAGCATAGAAGCGAAATGGTCTATATAAAATATTCCTATTTCTAGACGAAGATGGCCAAACACAATCTTTTTCAGTTCATTTAGTACTGCTAATACTACACTTCAAAATTAACAACGGCACTAACGTTGCATGTGAATCATGCCAAGTACAACTAATAATTACTAAACACATGATGAGTAATTTGGCAACCCGTCAGCACATGATGAGTAATAATGTAATATATTTATTTATTTAGAAGCAAATTTGCAGCGGCTGTAATTCTATGGGGGACAACAAATTGACCGCAGCACTAGAACTCGCAACACATCCCAGCAGATTAAACAATACTGAAGACAAGGATATAAACTTTTTGCAAGAAAAGAAAACTGAAGCTCATACCTGTCGACTTGCTGTTTCCCAGACGAGGGCTCTACACACGGATCCAGCACATGTAGCCGCTCGGAGGCTGCCCCTGCACGGATCCAGGGAGATCAGGGCAAGAAGAGAGAGGTCGGAGATGCGATTTCAGAAGAACAAGTGCGAACGCTGCTTAATCAGACGGGGAGGGGACAGAGGATTCAGATTGAGCGAACTGGGGGCGCACAGGATGTTGTGGCTACGCCCGCCGCAGCCGCAGTGGCGCGCTGGACGGCGGAGGGGCGGCGGCGGTGCTGAGTGAGAGACTGAGAGGAGTAGAGAAGAGAAGGGATCGGGAGGCGGGAGCGGCCGGGAGATGTGCGGTTAGGGTTCTCCACGGATATTTATACAAAGCCAAGTGCATCCGGACCATCTGCTTTACGATCGAACGGTCATGATGAGGTGGGCCTTTGATTTTGGGCTGTTATGGGCGAATCTAGTTACGGTTTAGGGCTAATATACTGTCTATAGTTTTTTTGTTTTAACATTTAAATATATTTTTTAAAATTAACAATGACACTAATCGCGGCGCTTTGCGGTGCGCTATCGGCCTCAAACTTTTTTTGAGGTGTCTACATGGCATATGTGAAGGCACCGCCAAGTTTGAGAATTTTCTGTAATTGTTTGGTACTTTTCTCTAATTATTTTAATTACCGCGCGACTCCTCGATAATTATACGTTGAACTGCGATCACCTCTCGAAAAGACACGAAACAAGTGCCAAACTTTGCCGCAAGGTCACTTGTGCCCTTGGAGGCAAAACTTGTGGAGGCCGGTCTTGGAATTATTGTGTTTTCAAAGTGTAATTCACCATATTTGGTCGCACGCAGCACGTAAAAAATACTGATGAAATCCAAAAATTGCTAAAAAAAACCTAGGATTTTGCGTGGGGCCATATTTTGGGTGTAAATGACCACAAAAAAAATTGAGGAAGTTTGGAGTTAGGCGGAGCGGGCGTGCTTCACGGTGGTCTACTCAACCTTTCACGAACCCTATCTTCACACTTAGGTTTCTCATGAATGTGTGGCCCGTGCACTTTGCGGTGTGCTATCGGCCTCAAACTTTTTGAGGCGTCTACATGGCATGTGTGAAGGCACCGCCAAGTTTGAGAATTTTTCTGTAATTGTTTGGTACTTTTCTCTAATTATTTTAATTATTGCGGAAGTTTGAAGTTAGGCGGAGCGCAGGCGTGCTTCACCGTGGTATACTCAACCTTTCACGAACCCTTGCACGCGTTTGTCGAGCTAGAATTTATTTCAGGCATCGGATAATATTTCCTTGATCTCTCCACCAAATACCCCTCCTTGATCTCATCTTTGAATCACAAGCATCACACCACAATTTCAAAATTCATAAATGTGCCTAGTTTATTTCTCCGGGAAATAAAGAAGCTGTCTCTTATTTCTATATATAAATAGTATATGGAAATATACAATATAAAAACATATATGTGATACACATAGACACGTGAACATGAACAATGTAAACGTCTGTGTATTGCGATATATGTATGTAGATACAAATATGTGTGTGTGTATGTATAAAATACAAGTATATGGAAAATGGAAAATACAATTCTAATTGGAGAATGAAGCTCAGGGCCAATTTCTTTCCTGGACAAAGCCCGACTCTCCCTCCACTCTCGTGTTGGGCCAAAGCCAAGCCGAGGTCCAGCCCATCAACGTGAGCAGCCAGCAGCAGCACAGCCCAGCAACCTCTCTTCTCTCCCTATCACTTACAAGTGGGCCTCCTCACTGTTGACGTATACCGGAGAGCAGCCACGTAGAATAATAATATATTTTTTTAAAAAGAAAATACAATATATAGACAACTCTAGTGTAGGACACAACCTGTTTAATTTGATAAAAAATATAAACCTTCCAATTCTATCATAAATGCTTTCATAGTGCAGTGGTAAGACTATACCCCTCTACTTAGCTGGTTGTGGTTTTGAGTCCTTGTTGTGCTCCTTTTTTTTTTTTTTTTTTTTTCTTTTCTACATCTCAATCAGCCGCCCAGGTGGAGGTCCAATGTCGGCATCACACAGGCCATGTCACCCCTAATACATCTGTGATGTTTATTCAATATCGTCATAAGAACTATGGTGTTGACGAATGGTTTTAAATCGTCATTGATTTAGCACCTAATTATCAAATCGTCATGGTCTAAAATTTCTATGACCATTTCAAAAAATGTTAACAGGAAACCGTCATGTATCAACACATTCCTAGTAGTGACTTCATAAGATAAAAATCTAGAATCCTCACCAACTATGGACAAAACCGACGTAAGATCAGGCTCAGTCACTCACCATAGACTCCACCGACAAACTGCCCAGGCACTGGGTTTCCATGAAATGCTTCTGCCATCGCAGCTCCAAATAATGGCCGGGCATCAAGAGGCCTCTTAGAGCCACTGGCGGCATAAAGCCGCATAGCAAGCATATTGCCCCCAACCCAAACAAACAAGCCAACATCAGAAACAGAAACCCGTTCAGCCAGGCAAAACTCTAACCAACCATTAGTCAACATGACCCTCCCATTAACATGGGTCACATCCACTTCAAACCCCATTGGTACATCATCAAATAAGACGACAGTATCCATGACTTCATCAGCTATCTTCGTCCAGAAATCGGCCGGCAGTTCCTGCGAAGGCAAAATACAGGAATAAAAAAGAAACTCTACATCACAACAACAATAAAAGAAGACTGATCTTAAAGAAATAAAAGGTGCTCAGTCGATAAACAGGCAGAAACCAAAAATATAGCCTAGCCATTACATGAAATACCAAAACACAATGGGTATACTTATGTCGCAGGGAACCAAGCTTATACTAACAAAAAGAAATCATATATACATCCACCGTTGCAAATCACAAAAATGTGACATAATAAACAATCCAACATATAAACCATCTGAAACTATTACTAAATTTATAAATAATTTCAAATTTATATATAGAAGACTATATCTACAAATGCACTAAAAAGAAAGTCGTTATGATAATTGACAATTTGTAAAAGATATCAGGATACTAACCAGTATGACACAAGAAACATTAAAATAAAAGGTTCATCTTTGAAATCGTTAGCTCAAAAAAATGTAACACCCGCCCAATTTGGATGTGGCCCAAAGGTAGCCCATGAGTGCTGAGTGCACATGTTTTGAGTACCACCTTGCTAGTTTAGCAAGAGGGTGGAATCAACTTATAAGCTTTTGCCTTCCAACCATATCACCTTCGGCTTAACCCTTTTACATGAAGCGAGGGCGAAAGTGTAGCGGGGTGTTATGTGTATGCGTGCGCCCCTCGAAAATTTTGTGCGGTGCGGCTTTGGAGGGCGGGGTGTCACGGGTGGTATCAAAGCCGACCGGCCGCCACGCGCGTCGCGGGCGGATGTGCGGACATGGGGTTAATGCGGCGTGTAGGCTCTGCGGAGTGCGGCATGGCACATGTCCGGCCGGGCGCACCGATTGCGTGTGCCAAGAGGGGAGGTCCTGGTTAAGTTGGCGCGGCGAGGGCGTCGAGTCGCTGCGAGGGGGGGTGTATGTAACACCGGCCCAATTTGGATGTGGCCCATGGTGGCCCATGAGTCTTGAGTGCACATGTTTAGTACCACCTTGCTAGTTTAGCAAGGGTGGAGTCGACTTATAAGCCTTTACCTTCCGGCCATATCACCTTCGGGTTAACCCTTTTTATACGAGCGCGGGGGCGAAAGTGTAGCGAGGGTGCTATGTGTATGCGTGCACGCCCCTCCGAAGTGCACGCCCCTCCGAAAGGGCTGTGCGGTGCGGCTTTGGAGGGCGAGGTGTCACAAAAAACACCCAAATTAAGATACTTAACCATTTATATGCATTCAGATTGTCTAAAACCGTCCATGTATTTTTTATTTGTGTGTAGAAAAAAAAAACAGAGACACCCAAATCTTAAATGATACATGGAACGGCTCCTGGTGGACTCCGATTATACAAAGAGCAGGTAGATTCAAACAAGGTAAATAAGAGATCATTAATCTTACCACTGAGTCCATAAATGGTGCATTGAAGGTCTTAATAAAACTCTTGCTACGGTCAAGACTGAGCAAATCCATATTCGGACGGCGCATCCTCCGATCAAATAACCCACAACGGTCAATCAACTGCGCGTTTTGAAACAATGAAGCTTCAATCACCACTCTCAAGACAAACTAGTCCAAACATGTGCCATGTAAAAATAGGATGCTTTAAGACGTAAGAACATACCCAGGCTACTAGTTTAGAGGGCAGCTTCCGACCACGCGATGGACCGATCTGTGCAGCACCACCGACAACATGGCTGGTTGAGCCCTCTTTCTTAACAATAGGAGCAGAAAAACCGAAATCATCGTCAGATGACTCCTCCACAACTGCTTTGCCCTTGAGAGTAGCGGGGATCCTGCGAGTGCCTCGTCCTCGACCACGGCGTGGAGCAGGAAAGCTACGAGCAGCAACACGCCTACGGCGGCGAGAGGATTCAGCCATGGCCTACAAAATTTATTGTAAACAAGTACAGCAAGTAAAAACATGGTCGACTCGGATACAAACTCATGAAAGTAAAGGACCCAAGTGATCAAAAACACTCGCCATGACCGAGTCAATTAGCTCCGGCTTCTAACGAGCAACTCCGCCAACAGCGCGGGCGGGCCATCGGGGTCTTCGGATTCGGAGGAGGAGGAACCGGTTGACCAGGCAGAAGAAGACGACCCACTTGACCATGTAGATGAAGACGAGCCGCTAGACACCAACTTGGCCTTGCCGCGACAATCTGCTGTTCGGCCCCCACCAGCAACCACCGCTGCCGGCATGTCTGGATCTGCACCCTTGGAACTACCTTCTCCTGCGGGTCCCTCTCCATGTGTTACAGCTAGAGCAAAGCATGCAGCCGACGGCAGCGGCCTTGGCGGGCGCTGCTGCCAAGGCCCGAGCGGAGGACGGCAAGTTGGGGTAGCAAGCACCACGGGACCGCCGTTCAGGATAGTTGGCTCATCCTCCGCATGAGGAACCAGCGCTACTAGCGGAGCAGCGGGTGGTGGCGGAGGCGGCGCTGCTGGCGGAGCAGCGGGTGGTGGCGCGAACGCAGGGTAGTCTGCGCCTTGCCTCCGGCAGACCCGCTTGGCCGGAGGGCCAGATGCTCCCTTCCGGAGCTCCACGACCCTCTCGCGTTTTGGCATTGAGTAGTGCCGGCTAAGGAAATAGGAAGGGGATTTATGTTTGGATCAGGAATGGAAGCTTTGCTTGCTTCCTGGTTGCTACTTGTAGAATGATGGGATGAAGGAAGCTGCTGTGGGCGAGACGAACTGAAACATCCTACAACTCCTGCTTATATGCCAGAAAGCAAACTGCAAAGGTCCATCTGGGCAGTCTTGCATAGGAAGGAGAGACTCAGCCAAGTAAATGAGTGTGCAAGCACAGTGAACCGGCCAGGCATGCGTGTGCATTTCAACGACAAGTACAACCCAATAAAGACAATCAAGTGTGGACAAAAAATGGTACGGATTTGTTTAGGGTCCCAACTTCCGTATACAATTTTCTACATTCCCATCACATCGAAACATTAAGTGCACCTAAAAAGACGCATAAACAAAAGTGCGGAATTTAGGTAAACAAAAAACTATTTACATAGTTTAAATATGCGTTGTGAAACGATTTTTTAAGCCTAGTTATGCGGTTGTATGCGATAATATTGACCACAAATAAACGAAACATGCTACATTGATTTTAGATTTGAAACAATATTTTCAGGCAAAATCTTGGATCTATTTTTAATCAGTCCAAGATTTTAGGGTCCAAACACACCCTACATCTCATACCCATTACTACCTGCATTCAACAATAAAAGGCCCTTTAGATATACCGTCAATAGTAAACATGCATGCCTGATGCTAAATGCTATAAAGTTTACTAGCCGATATAGATGATGGCACTTCAACTTTAGAAGGTGGTAAACTAACCTTATATGAAAAAATAATTAAATAAGAAGCAAAAGTCAAACACTTAATCGTACTAAAAGTATTTGATCACCCTAAGCCCTAAACCCCTTGTGTACCTACTAAGTGTATGGCATCAATAAATGATGAAAAAAAATATATATAATACTAACTCACCCACGTCATGCTAGTTTTTAAACCCATGTCAAAGAAGTTTAAACCCATAAAACTAAAGTTGCATCTTGTACAATTTATGCTAATTAAACGAAACAAAGGGCACATGGATGCTTTAACTTCTACAACATTTATAGTTGATATCCTATCAAAATTTAAAAAAAAAAACAACAAAGTAAACTCGAATTGGATAATAGCACTAGAATTTACGAATGTTGGTAAGTAACCTTTGAAAAAAAAAAATTACCTAATTCATATAGCTAGCAACTATATCGTAAACAGGGTGCATTTGTCAATGCTATTCAGGAGGAGCTTCAAGTAAGAACCCGAAGCAGTTTTGTATACGATCGAAAGTGAGGCTCCCCAAAAACGACTCCATCTCATCCTTCATTCACAAAAGGTGTGGGATTCAGACGACACCTACTCTTCGATAGCGTATTACGACACCAATTTAGTACTTCATCTTTAGAAAGATGGGATCCAACCTTTGCAGTGAAATGTTGGAGTAAGATGCTACACTAAGCAATTAACTCAACGGGAATTTGACATGGCTCCTCATGATAGGGTTCAATGGATCACCGTAAGCCATTTTGGAAAAATCGAAAATGAAGCCCCACCAAATCATATTTAATTGCATGGTAATGAAACCTCTAGGAAAGGTGCACACAATCAAACTAAAACTATTGCCTCACCTACCCAACTGCATTGTTAGGTTCATACAAGTAAAGTTACCTCAATATAGATAGTATCACTGTATCTTCACAAGGTTGGAAGCTAACCTATACAGTGAAATACTTGACTCAAATGCTATCCTAAACGCTTAAATCCGTGGCCATTAGTCAAGACTCCAAGGTAGACGAATCGCTATGAACCCCGGCATCCAATTAGTAGAAAAAAAATAATAAGGCCCCTTAACAACAGCTACAGCTCCTCCAAATTTCGCTAGCAAAGGCCTTCAAATGGAAACGACCACAGGGCCAGTGAAAAACCCCAACCAAACATACCCAAAAACTATTAGCAAACCTAATAAATTGCATGATGACAATAAATCATAGAAATGGAGACAGAAAATGACTAAATACTATTATCTCGCCTGTTAAAAAACATGGTAACGCTACACCATGGCAAAGTAACCTAAATATAGATGGAAGAACTAGAAGTTACGAAGGTTGGAAACTAACCTTTGCAGTAAAATACTTGATTAAGATCAAAACCTAAGCGCTTAACTCAATAGACGTTTGTCGAGATCTCCTCGAGACGCTTGCATTGTAAAACCCATGATCAATTTTTAAGAAGAACAATGATGAGGCCACTCCAAAATAGTTACAGCTCATCTACCTTTCACTAGCGTAGGGCTTCAAACGAAAGAGGCCCCTAATCCAGTAGCCATACCGACATACCCTTAAACTATTAGCAAACCTGTAAATTGCGATTGTGACAATAAATCATAAAAAGGGGATGCAATAATAATAAAAACTATTAGGTCACATAATAAGAAACATGGTGAGGCTAAAAGATGCCAAAATAACTTCAATATTGTTGTAAGCACTTGAAGTTTAGAAGGTTGGAAGCTAACCTTTGCGAAATCAAGTGCATGACTAAAATGCTATCCTAAAGGCTTAAATCCATGACCATTTTGCCAAGACTCCTCGGGAGATGAATCGCTGAGAATCCCGGGAGCCACTTAGAAGAAGAACAGTATTGAGGCCCCTTAACAACAAATACAACTACTCCCCGATTTAAGCTAGCAAAGGCCTTCAAACGGAAATGACCACGGGGCTAGTGAAAAAACCTCGCCAAACATAGCCTAAAACTATTAGCAAACCTAATAAAAAAGCATGATAACAAGAAATCATAGAAATGGAGACATAAAATGACTACATACTATTATCTCGCATGTTAAAAAACATGGTAACGCTACACCATGGCAAAGTAACCTAAATATAGATGGAAGCACTAGCGGTTTTGAAGGTTGGAAACTAACCTTTGCGGTGAAATACTTGACTAAGTGTTGATATTTCTTACACGATCCCAATTAGGAAGGCGAAAGAAATATATGGGATATCTATCTAATCATGTTAGCTTGGATATGGGATTAACCTCATGATCCAACAAAGCGGAGTTAGGGCGGTGTTAGTAGTGGGATGTAAACTTAGCACCATTATCCATAGTGGAGTTAATCTCACGGGATATGTACTCAAGGTATACCACTCATTTCTAGGCATTACCTATACACTAGTCCTGTCACCCTAGCAATAACGCTCAAAGAAATGCGGGGCATGGTACTCTTGAAAGGCCTTGATAAAAGAATGAACATGATATCCGCAAAGCGCCTGAGATAGAAATTCCATCGTAGCACTTCACCGGGAGTAATCCGTATCGTATTTATATTTGACCACGGGGAAGGGAGTCTATGGAAAGTAGAGAGAAAAGGATGTCTAATGATTTATATTGTGATTTAGTTATGAGATCCACCTTACAGTTGTATAATGCGAAGTAGCCATATGCATCTAACATTACTCAACAGGATAAGTCACGGGATAAAGATAATTATATAATTGATAAATACCCAAGTCTAAGATCATCATATGCCACTAGTATCATACGAGCTATTAACATGTTACGAAAAGAATAGAATGAATATTCCTAAGATACTCCTAATCATATATGTCAATGAATACTACAATTAGTGCAATACATCTAGCTATCATGGCAAGGTTGGATTACTTCTACACATGGCAAGCATTACCAATAACAACCAAGGACGAAACTTGATCATTACCGTAATAATAAACTCAACTAGTCCTACATTCGGAGGGTGGATTCCAAAGGACTCAACAGATCATCACTCCCGCGATCTACCACACGGCCCGAATGTAGGGTGCAATTGCGTATAAATGTTGTATAAACACCACGTTTACACATTGCTTATCACCCACATAGTGATCATCTATATGGATGCTATACAATTCCATGCATAAAATATAAAGCAATCTTACTAAACTAAACATATAATCATAGCAAGCATAAACACATATCAATAAGAATATAATAATTATAAAGATCAAAGCCATAACAATTGTATTCTAAATATAAGAGTACTTACAGTTGAATACAAGAGAGAAGTCTCAACAACGATGATCCTTGCTACTTCTTGACTATCGGGAACTCAAGATGAACTTGATCTTCAACTAGAACTAGCTAGATAGTTAACTACTTCTAGTATGAACTAGGGCTTAGGTCTAGACTTGGCTGGACTAGATGGGTATGAGTTGATGGATGAGTATGATAATGAAATTGTTATCACCACTTTGGGGTCACCGGTCTTCTTATATAGTACTTGGCGATGAACATCAACCCTTGGATCAAACCGACCTTCAACAACGGTATAGATACAACCTCAAAGTCGGTAGTAAACCGACCTAGAAAGGAGAGACCGACAGGTGGGACCCACCTGGCGGCCGACCTAAATGGCTCTGGCGCCGCCGAGGGTCTAGAAGGTTCTCGCCTTCGTGTTTCTTCTCGTGTCTTCCTCGGTATCTTCTAGAATGTTTTAGTCCACTTTTTTAGGGTTGAGTTACTTCACGGTTAAGTCTTTTTCTTCATATGTCTTGTATATTCCTAACTTTCTCCATTCTTCTCGCAATTATCTATCAAGTCCCCTCGAAAGTCATAGAATACCAAAACTCGTGGAATTATGTTAGTTAGACCCCTAGACTTATGTTTGGTCTTTAACTTGAGCCCTTAATTCATGTTATTTAACTTGTAATATTATGCTATAACAGGTGTCAACAAGCTCCCCAAGCTTACCTCTTGCTAGTCTCTTAGCAAGACACATGATATTATATTAACTACTTACTTGGATCGAGGAGTTCTTTTGCAACGCTATCACACCTTAAAAGTACACATGCTTTCAAACAAAATTTCTCTCCCGGATAGGAATAAACTTTTTAAAACTTCAACTTACCCATATTACCTCTTACCTTTTTGGGGCTTATATCTCTTTCTTCAATCTTGGGTAATTGAAAGATAGAAACGCTTAAGTCGAGCACTATATCTCAAACTCTTTTCGATCAAGCTGTCCTTCCGAGTTTTTTCTTTGGTTTTCAAATAAAACTCAAAGTTCCTCAAGATGACTATCTCTAATCTCTCATTTGTGGTATTTGTGGATCCTCTCTAAGGCAATAAGGTAGTGGTTGCCTTTCTCTCAAAGTATGTAGTATTTTTTTTGGCTAAGGCAAGTAGCACACTATGCCTTCTTCTCTCTCACTCTATATCTAAGGCTTATATGTGGAGTTCATAGGTGGGAGAAGATTAAATCTACTTACTAAGCATATATTGTAAATTCAAGCAATGGATCCAAAGTTACAAGTCACACTGATCAAGTGGTGCATGTGTATGGTAGATAGGATATAAATGGTATGGAATATAGTAAGGTGTATAGAATAGATGAGGGAAATCTTACTTTTGCTCCTTGAGGAATCTTCTCTCTTTTAGATTTGGAAACTTTATAGAGAACCTGGGTTGTATCTTTTTTTTTCTTTCTTTTTTTTTTTTTTTTTTTTTTATGGAGAGGCGAGCATCTAAGTACCCATTGTTTTCATCGGACACTTGTCCATTTTTTTAACTCTCCTTTATTTTTTTTTAGAGATGTGGGCTCTACTCACCTTCGAACACTTGTTCATTTTTCATCTCTTCTCTTTAGGGAGGTAGGCTCTACTCGCCCGTAGGACTTTTGTCCATTTTTCATCTCCCTTTTTTTTTAATCTACAACCCAGATCTCTTTTGCAATAACTTGTGAGAGATAAATAAATAAAATGGAGTTTTTGTAAGATGTTGGCTAGCAATGAATGAGTGAATATGTATAGGAAATATTTTTGGTTGCTCTCTCCTAGGATAGGAGTAGAACATTTTTGCCGGCTAGAGTGAAGTGGATAATAATGGTATATATATGGTGAGCGTATATGTGGTGGATGCGTACTTCCAGGATGGAAATAGCATATGTGTATGGAGTCGAGTAGAGTGGAATATAATGGAGTGGAATGAGTGGAGTGTACATGATCAGCATGACAAGTTTCTAAGGGTCGACAAAGATTGAACGAACTCAATGCAAAGCAAGTAGCCTATATCTATATCTTAAAGGTTTTCCTAATCTAGGGAGCATGTATATATGGCTGTGGTAGGAGGTTCGCACTCTTGTCACATAGGAACTTATCATGTGCATTTTCAATTTTCGAAATATAAATCTCTAGAAATCTAGTGTCACTAGGAGTAAGATCAAATAGCAAACTCGGACTATCATATATCATATCCGTCAATTACCTAGATTTTAGAGCAAGCACTTGCAACCCATAGGTTTCGTGTTTTAGAGTAAATATCAAAATAATTTTGCAAATGGAGCTCAAGAGAAATTAAGCTTGAAAGCTAGGTACTAGAAAAGTATAACAACGGAGAAACTATTCATCATCTCCATGTTGGCGATTTTTTGGGGTTCCTTTTAGTTGAGCAAAGTAAATTTAGTGTGCACTCTCTCTTGATCCTTTTATTCACACTCTAACAAAAAGACTCTTTAAACTATTAGACTCTTAACAAACTTTCTAGCAAACAAAATATTTAACTAATAATAATAATATATAAATAGATAGATAGTAAGATACTTATCTCGGATAATCGGGGGTTGCACTCTCCAAAGCTAGATTGGAGTGTAATCTTCAATGATGTAGAAGTTGAGGTAGTTGGCGACAAGAGTGGCGCCTAACATATCCCTTCTCCTCTTGAAATCTGTTGATCTCAAATAGACAACAAAGCTAGTGGAACTTGATTAAGCATTAGGGGTTAGCCACATTGCTTTAGGGTTGCACAGGGAAAATATTTTTATATTTTTATTATTTTTTTTCAAATTTTTATTTTGTTATATTTTTTATGCCACCACAAAGCAGATAGCCTAGAGGTGTTAAGCCTCGGGGATATTAGCATGAGGCTTAAAAGTTTTCAAAAGATAAAAATATATTTTTGTTGTTTTCAAATGCGATATGAGATACTAAAAAGATAAACATGATATGCAATGAAAGAATTAAATATGGATAACTTACCGACTTACCTTTCGGCGAGGATTCGGCGTTTAGAGTCCCCCCTAACAAGACTTCAAGTTCAGCTCTTCACTCCCATGGTATATCGGTTGTCACAATCGGTGGCACCGATGATTCTATGGTCTCTTCGATGATGTTACGGGAGATGTCTTCTTCTTCCTCCATCTTCTGGATGATGAACTCTTCTCTGGAGTAGTTGATTCTTCTTTCTCCGTGGATGTATTAGGTGTAAGAGCTTTAGCCTCTTCACTTACCTTATCTTCTTCTAGATTCTTGATCCATCTTCTATTATGGCAAATGACGAAGTGACCTGTTCTTCCCCTAGGATTTGTATATTCATTATAACTATTGAAATAAACACGTTACCTTCTCCTTAGGGAATTGGAAATGTATCTCTCCCTGTATGGATGTAGATGATTGCACGAGTAGTGTTGAGGAATGGTCTCCCAAGCACTAGTGGAGGATCTTCTTCTTTCCCCATGTCCATGACTACAAAGTCGGTGAGAACATAGTGGTCCATAATCTTGACCGGTACGTCTTTGGCAATTCCTTCAGAACTCTATAGGATTGGTCTCACATCTGTAGCTGCACATACGTTGGTTGCAACGGTAATTTTCCAAATAATAATTCATATGTAACCTTTGCCATTAGATTAACACCGGATCCATGACGCAATATGTATTATAGAAATTCCACCGATTAATAGAGCAATGAATAGTAGGGGTACACGGATCATCTTCTTTGATGAAGCATCGGAGATTGAAGTAAATGGTCATTATAAGATGTTGTTTTATTTACTACCATTACCTTTGTAGGTTGTGCCGTCTTGTTCTTGTTCTGATTCTGATTCCTCTTTACTCGTTCTTGTTGTAATTTTCTATCTTCGGTTCTCAAATATAAGAATGAGAATTTGGGGAATAAGTAAGAGAGGTGTGTACCTTGTTCTTGAAATTGAATTTCTCCCTTTTCCCTTTGATATTGAAAACAATCTTCGCCTTTCTGCGTAGATGACGGCTTTGGTTTGAGCATAAGAATGGTCTACCGAGTATGATTGTTGCTCTTTCATTTCTTCCTGTGTCTATGATTGCGAAGTCTACCGCACGTAAAAGCCTCGATTCCCACACATATATCTTCAAGGATCCCCTCGGGATAACAGAATGATTGATCTCGCATCTTTGCAAGCACATATTTGTTTTCCAAAGCGGTTCACTATAAATCTTTTCATAAATTACCTTTGGTAGTATGTTCACGCTTTTGAGCCAAAGTCACAGAGAGCATTGTCGAATGTGTGTTGTCCAATCTTGATTGTAATGACCGGCCTCCCCGGATCTTCCTTTTTTTTAGGTGGCATTGAGTCATCCAGCCAACGACTTCCGAGGTCTCTCTATAGTAACGACACGCTTTATAATAAATATCAACAAGGTTTGCGGTTTCTAATTCTTCCGGCTGCCCCTCTAATCTTTCCCCGTGTGGTTAGTGGAACAGATAACCGAGAAATCTGAGATTCTATCATCTTATTAAAGCCGTGCTAATTCTTTATAGCTGAAGAAAAGCTTTCCAAACGAGTATTAATAAGTTCTAAAGCTTTATCATTAGTTGCTATCTTTCTAGACAGATTCTCCATAGTTTTACCTTGGTTAATGTTGACGTTTCTTAACGTATGCGTAAGAATCCGCATAAGCGCGGAATTGTCGTTATAGCATTTCACCCGAAAGTATTCGAGGTATCGTATTTCCACGAGGAACGGTTGTGTGATTATTCTCTGAACGAGTCACCCTAGGATAACTATGGGTGGTGAGGTATCTTTATGGGCTCAAACTCTCTAGCAGGGGATCACTTGGTCATTATGTCCTCACTTCGGGCACCGGCAATCGCCCAAAACGGGATGGAGACCGACATTTAGCACTGCGCCACACTTTCGAACGTGGGGGATTACAAGGGACGGACAAGGTCGTCACAACCCACCGCCTACCCCCTCAACCGTGGGATGCGCCACAAAAAAGATAGAAAACCCTTAGTCTAGACACCGTGTCTACACTAGTGATTATTACTCTAGCGTGTCGACAAGGCTTACCCGCCTCCCGGGGTCCTTCTACCAGTACCGCCCGAAGGAACGACTATCAATCCCGCAAGTCTATAACAGCTAGATAATATGCTTAAGAGTAATAAGCCGAAGAGGGACACAACCATTCTTACCCAAATGATTAGAAGGTTGTAGAGGTACAAGCGTGGCGGGTGCCGACAAGTCCGGCACTCCACCCACCCGAGATCCGCAATGCACCTGGGTACACCGGGACTCCATGGAGAAGAGGCCAAGCCCTCTTCTAGCCTTCCCCTCTCTCACTCTCCATTAGAACTAAGAAGGAGGAAGAAGAATAAGATAGGAGTGGAGTGGGAGCTTCTTCCTCTCTTCTACATTGTGGCTCCTCCTTGTGTTGTGTGGAATTGGTGTGTTGTGGAAGAGGGGGAGAGCCTCCTTTGTAGCTTGGAGAGGGGGGGGTTTGGAAATGTGCCACCTCCCTCCATAATGACAAAACCGACCACAGAATGACGGTTTCAGGTACAATGAACTTTGTCCATGCCACCACCAACGTTCTCTCGGTTGAATGCAACCGCCTCGAAAAGGTGGGCCCGGTTGGCAGCCACCAGGGTGCGGGCGCACCAAGATGTGGACCGTTTGGGCTGAAATTTTGTGAGCACGTCGGTTTTAAATCGTTAGCTCCGTTTTGGCGGGTGGTACAATCAAAACGGAATCCATATGAAAAAAGTTATGCCCGAAATACTAAACCCTTGTCATGTGGCCCAATATGATTTCATGTTGGTTTTGGACCTTGACCTTTTGGGCTTATGTTTGGATATTTGTAATCATATTTCTTGGGCTTTTCTCCTCTTTATCCTTGCTTCGCATTGGGCCATTCTTATCTTGTATATTTTCCTTTTCTTTTGGCCCAATATATATATGTTTTCAACATTGCCCTGCAAAACAAGTGAAGTACCAAAACTTGTGGAAATGGTTAGCTCAAAGCCCTATCACTATTGTGTTTTGGTAGTTTTATACTAATGTTGACGGTATAAATATGTAGTTAACGACCGTCAACAAACTCCCCACACTTAGTCCTTTGCTCGTCCCTCGAGTAAAGGTTGAGAACTAAGATGGTTCAATCTCCAAGATGTAGACCGCATACAAGTTATTCCGTGCCTCACCGCTTTGTGAGCATTCAAAAGTGGCTACCAAGTTATCTTGAACAATTGAGTAATGGAACGACATGAATTCCTATCTCCTTGCTACTACTCATGTGCAAAGACTTGGTTGATTTTTGAATTTTTTGAAGATAAAATAGCAATGCTCCATGGTTGATTCTCACATAGTCACTCATTTTGTGTTTCCTTGCCAAAGCACTCTTCACTCTCACTCATCCTATCTTTTTGCAGGGTTTTGTGGATCTTTGGAGTGGAGTGTTGCATACGTACCTCTGTATGTTTTGTCGGGTCAAGCTCCGGATCATTGGAGGCAAGTGCCATACTCCTAGATCGAAATGTGCAAAAGTGTGTGGAAAATATTTTTGGTATTTTTGTGGTTACTCCTTGACTCATGATCTCTCTTTTATTTTTGTATGCTTTTGGAGAAATACAGGCTACTTTTTTTTCTTTCTTTCTTTTTTTTTTTTTGGACGAGTCTTGACTTCCTTGTCGTTTATTCGGGACATTTGTCCATCTTTTCTTTTTCTCATACTTTTTCTCAGTAGCTTTGTATTCTCTTTACGCATGATACTTTTCGATAACAAGAGATGATCATGGTATAACATGGATGGAGTATTTATTTGGTGGATGGTAAGGGTGCATGTTGTGCGCAATTCTCGGTGTGAGAATTGGCGTGTATATGTGGGTGTACGTGTTTTTCGATCTTGGGAGTATGAGCTTCTCTCAACGCAGATCACGAGCCTGACAAAACTCAATACAAGTAGGAAGTAGCTATAGTGGATATTCATGTCATTATTCAGGGCTTTGGTAGGAATTTGTCTAAATCAAACCAGAGCATGCTTTATTTGAATTTTTGAAATAAAACCAAGTCTCATTGCATAAGAGAGCAAGCATCAAGTCATTCTACCATATCTCAAAGCTCAATTGTTTAGATGAACATGGGGTCCCTAACAAGTTGTTGCTCATCAAAGTATGGTTTTTGGCGAGGAATAAAGTGTATGCATGCCATGAATCAATTGGTAGACTAGAGATGGAGTTTTTTTTTTCAAGAAGTTTTGTCTTTTTGATTTGTTCAATTTCAGACTTCAAAACTTTTAGAGGATGTGAGAGAGGGAGTTGCACAAACCACCGTTTGAAGAGGAAGGAGTTAATGGTAGTCGTTTGTTTCGTCCTTCTCCATCGTGAATTGCTCGGTGTTCGTGCATTTGTGTCGGGGAGATCTTGGATGGGTGTGCTTGTATGCTTGAGAGATCTCCCCACACTTATTCTTGTACTGTTTTATTTTAAACAAAGAGAACAAAACAAAAACACACACATGGCTCTATCGGCAAGGATACCGTGGAGCCTTTATTATGATTTTATTCATTTGTTTATATATATTTTTTTTAGCTCACCTAAGCATCACTCGAGGCAAGGCTAAAATAAAAAGCAATGTAAAGCGAGCCTTGATTCATCTCCAAAGATAAGATACTCCCAAGGATTATGACAATGAGCTCTAAGTTCATTAACCAAAATCTAACACCATGTCAAATTTTTGATTAAAGGAGATCTTTTTAACCTAAGCACCATGCTCAATTCAAAAGATCTATGGATGCAACTCATGTGATCACATGTGAATACACCCAAACTTCAAGCATATGTCATAACAAAGGAAGCATGAATTTATATAACCTTGGAGAGAAAAAATGAGTGAAGAGGTGGTGAACGTTACCTTTGCATACCCGAGTATAAATACCGGCGGCTTTTATGGATGAAGTATCGAAGTTGTTGCTGCGGTTTGCTTGATAGCTCAGCCGGGTGCATCTCAAGGCTAGGCCATACACATATGACATGTGTGCGGGCCATGGGCCTTGATGGCAAAGAACAAAGGATGAGAGGAGAGCCTTCTTGCTTGTTGAAGCCGTGAAGGGTGGAGCAAAAAGACATTGGTATTTATCTTGACCATGTGGGGCCAACCTACTCCTCTCCTCTTTTGGTATGATCCCTGTTGGTATTTCTTAACGACATTACTAGAAATAGATAATAACCCATTTCCGATAACGGCACCGAAATGCTTGTTGGCACTTCATAGTGCAATCTCTAAGAATAAATAATATTCTCGAGAGATCACGTTAAGAGATATCGATGATAGATGGATTCATGTGTTTACTTGTCAATCCGCAAGCGCACGGATCTATCATTGTAGCATTTCACCCGTGGTATTCGGGTATCGTGATTTATAATTTCCCAAGGGAAGGCAGGCTTGTATGGTTAGCTAGCATAATGATGATGATAATCCACAATGTATTTATGAATAACCATTAGTCAATTGCAGGGGTAAGAAGAATGATATTCGGGATAGTGACAAACACACATAAGCTACTACACCACTAGGGAGAGAAAAGGATAAAAGAGAATCTACAATGAGAAGGTGGTTCTAAATATTGCACATGGGTGAACTCTAGTTTAACATGTGAGGAGGCTAAATCATGATGGGATTACGATCATAAGATGAGGAGATGCCCGCAGCTAGTGCGCTAGCCGATGGACACTTTCGAACTCCAACTCAACATCCGAACGTGGAGGAATGTAATGGGCGGAACAGGGCTGTCACCACCGCCCCTACCTCACTACCGTGGGATGCCGACATTTCGATGATTACTATAGACCCGGACACCACGTCCCACGTATATAGAAAACTACCTAAATCCCCCGGGACTCGACCCTACGGATCGACAAGCAAGGATAAAGGTAAACCCGAAGGTACACCAAACCATCATAATCTACATAAACCGACCACTCTCTAGCGAGTCGACACATGACGGTTAATTCTATAATTAGCCAAGTCCTATCTACTAATATGTCAACTAGATCATAGTTCACACATTAATAAGATAACATGAGGGTAACTATACTCTAGTTCGAACGCATTGCAATATGAATATAAAGACTTGAGTATTGAAAGGAACTCCATAATAATATTAATATTACCAAAAGATCCTTCCAAGGAGACAAGCCCTCCTTGAAGCTCAACCTTGCTCAAAACTACAACTAGGACTAAAGAAAGTGAGTGAAGTGCTCAAGGGTGTGTGTGTTGTGTGTTTGGAAGGGGGGTGTGGCCTCTTATTTATAGTGAAATGAAAGTGGTTTTTGGCGGGAAAGTTTGGCGCCAAATCCCCGAAAAGCACCGCCATGCACCGCCTCTACTCCTCGGCTTCGGGACACCAACCAAGGCGCGGCGGGATCGGGCACGGAAAGCTGCGGCGGCCGCCGCACCGCTGCGGCGGCCCAGGTTTGGCCCGCCCCGCGCCCATCCTTCGCGTGTGGGGGTCACGTGGCCCGGTGTAGGTCACCTTTCGGAGGTGTTTTGGTCCGTTTTGCTTCGGTTCGGCACGCCACGTTTCCCTTGGTCAAAGCGTATTTCCGAGTTTGCACTTTACTCTTTATTTGGCGTACTCTCACCAAGTTTCCGTGTTTGTTCCCGCAAAACAAACATTCTCGAATACAAGTGGAACTAGGTGAGTAGTAAATGTTTATTTGACATAAGTGTGCTCCATATCTCTTAATTAGAGCTAAGTTGGCGGTATAAGTTGTATGATAGTGACCGCCAACAAACTCCCCAAGCTTAACCTTTGCTCGTCCCGAGAGCAAATAGCTAAGTGTTTTGGTTGATGATCGGGAGTTGCTTTAATGCTTTGATATAAATCAAAGTGTACCAGGGTTTATAACAAAGTGTTCACTTATTGTTTAAATAAGTTGGCATTTTCATCTATCCTTATTACTTGAATCATATGGGTCTCATAACATTTTTTTCCACATTCTTGGGCGATTGCAAGATAGAACGGTTTTATGGAGCTACTACTTCTCTTATTCTTTTGAGTAACTATGCATCCGGGATTTTATTTAGTATATGTATATTCTCTTTTTTTTTGAATACTTGAGAGAGTGTGATGTTCTCTCTCTCTTTTTTTTTTTTTTTGGAGAGGTGGGCTCTTCTCACCCTAGACTTGTGTCTTTTATTTCCTCTCTTTTTTGGAGATGTGGGCTCTACTCGCCCTTGGACACTTGTCCATTTTTCATCTCTTTTTTTTTTTTTTTTTAGATTCAGGTTTTCCTGATGTCAAGTTCTCTAAGAACAAAGTTATAGTAGAGTCTCTACGTACCATATCATATCCAAAGAATAACTTAGAAAAGGATTCATGTTCTTGCAGCCCATGTTTATCAAGTTTTTAGGACAAGATAGTATCAGCCAACAAACTTAAACATCAAGGAATTACGAGTTATAAACTAGGTGCAAGGCGATTCACAAACAGAGCAACTATTCATCATTTCATCTTAAGAGAAACCTACACCTTTTCATGTCAAATAAAGGAGTGGAATATATTTTTGTTGCTTTTATAAAAAAAAAATTTGAAAGGAAAAGGAAAGTGACTTGGGAAATTAAAGGCTTACCCCGGGGGGGGTCCTCCCCAAGGCGGCTCAAAGCCTACGTGTCGGGATTATATCCCATGTGGATCCAAAATGCTCTCTCTTGTGCGCGGCGCTGCTCCTCTCGTGCACGGATGTCGGTGAACTCCTGCTGGTACTCCTGGTGGCGCTGATCTGCAGTCTGTACATAGGAGTGGAGTGTATCATGAATATTTTTATTACTCACCTCCAGACCGTGGATGCGTGTGCTGAGGTCCTGGATCGTCTGGGGCTCCTCCGTGTGTCGGCGTGGTGATGGAGGCAATCCCTCAGACTCAGAAGAGATCTCATAGGAGCCTGGCCATGCTGAGCCGCCTCCCTGATCTGGGTGCGGGGTGTAACCCGACTGGTAGCCTGGTATGTACCTGGATTCGGCATAGCCGAGAAGAAACCATGTACTGGACCTGGCGTGAACCCGGTGGTGTCAGGTGTAGGGGTTCGCACAAAGTCTGGTGGCGGTGCAGGCGATCGTGAAGTTCCTACCCCATCTCTTGCTACTCTCCTGGTTGACCTGCGAGACACAGAGCTTCTGCGTGCTTCGTCGGAAAGGATCCGAACGAAGGTAAGTGAATGGGACTTATACAATGAGTATTCCGGGTTAGGAAGCGGAATCTCCATTGTATAGCCCTGAAAGTAATAAATGACTTTCTCGCGGTCATCTGCATCAAGCTTAATATGATGCCCTTGAACCAAGGATTGGATCGTGATCTCGGGCGCGGGTCAAGAATGTAAAGAACATTCTGTCCTTCCAAATAAGCACCAACACCATGAGCAATCCGTGTCACAAGGGAAGTGCAATAAAATGCTGGTGGTAAGCTTGATGGTTTCTAGCATCCAATTAATCATTTCTTTCACGGGAGCAATTTTAATTCGTTTTAGCATTGCAAAGAGACATTTTAATTCAGCATCATGAATGCGACGAGGATCTTGCCTAGGAAATATAGTGCTAGACATCCATTTGTGCATAAACCTTAATGATGGATGTTGTATGTTTGCATTAACGACCTCAAATCTAGCACTAGAGCAATCAATATCGGATATTTGCATGAAGAAAGCATCACGATTATACCCGCGAAGGGCTGCATCAAAATCACTTAAGCACTTTGCTTTATCAAACCCTAAAATCCCAAATATTTGTTTCCATGTGCGATAGTGGTGGGTATGAAAAAGTCGAAAAGAAATACCCTCATCATGAACTTTCAAAGTGCACAGGAATTGGATAGTGAGCATTTTAGAGCCTAATTCATCAAGAGGATCTACCTTTGCCCATCCTACGGTTCTCCACATGCGAGGAAATTCAGAATCCATAGTTAATTTCTCGAGAGCTTCCTGAGAGAAGCGTGGCGCGTGAGCGAAGGGTCGATCTTTGAGCATGTGGTATGCTTGTATCTCTCGTGCATCTTGGAGGTCGAGGTACGGAGCGTCACTGGGTCGATCATCAAATGTGGGTGGACTTGAGGAGGAGCGCCGTCTTCGTGCATCGGGCTTCCTTCGGCTTCGGTGTGGCGAGCTCGAGCCTTGAGAGAGCCGGAGCTCCTTCTCAACGTCTTGCTGAATGCTCCGGCGATCTTGCTCCCTATCCCGCTCATGTTTAACAAGAACAAAACAAGAACAAGAACTAGAACAAGGGTGATGTTAGCTCGAAAAATCTTACAAGCTCTTGATCTTTTGACGTTGGGGCTGTTGTGTGCAAGAAGTTTCTTGCACAAGCTCTTGGAGAAAAGATAGAATGGAGAGGTGAAGTGGGAGAGTGAAAATGTGAGAATGAGAGGGGTGGTGAGCTCTCCCGGGCACCTCGAATATTTATAGAGCAAAGCACCAGCGACACGGGACCGAAACAACGGCTACCGGCCACGGGCGGGGGGGGCGGCGGGCGGCGTTCCCGAGGCGGCGGTCGCCGCGGCGACGCGGCGGCGGCGCCCGTGGCCCCCTGCTGCCCAACTTTGGCGGGGGTGGCGAAGAACGGTCATGTGTTGCTCCCGACCGTTGGTGCTTTGGCCGGGTTTCGACCGTTGGCCCAAATTTTTGGATTTTCCCAAGTTTATTTTACTACTTTTATGAAATGGAAAATTATTTTGTAATATGTTTTGTATATTTTTATTTATGGCAGAATAAGTGGGATTCTAAAAGTCAAGAATTTTATTTTATGAGTTAGAAAATTTTATTTAGAGGGCAAATGTATCTTTATATATTAAATTCAATACTATAGTGTTGGAAAGGAAAAATAAGAATTCATTTATATATATATATATATAATTTTAAAAGTGAGTAAATAAATTCTATAAAGAAATAAATAAATACTTAATTTATTTCTGACTTACCTTCGGTGCTCTTTGTCTTGAAAAAGCGGGGTTGATTTGAATATCTTACGCTTTTACCCCGAATTTCTTCTAGTGTAAGCTCATTGTTCTCCTTGGCGGGTGTAGGCTTCACTCGCCCGGACCTTCGTAGTGGTCTTTGATGGTGAAGGTGTTGGGGTTGGTTGTTCCTTCCTTCTCCACACTTGTTTGGTAGGTGTGACTTTGCTTTTTCCCTCGAAACTTTTTCTCGTTAGGAGCATCGTCTTGCTTGGGAGACGCCTTTTTCTTTGGCTCAGGCTTTTGTTTTTTCAAAGTTTTGGCTAGTTGAGGGAGGTTCATGAACTTTTGGGATCTATTACTATCTCCTTCAACTCTTGGGTGGTTGATCCGTACTTGATACGAATCATAGAACATTGCTCTTTGGCTTTCTTGGGCTTGACTTCGGGTTTCCTTTTACTGATTGGTTTAACGGTTTTGTAACCGTTAAAATGACACTGCATCTTGTTTCATCGGGGAGTTGGAACTTGATCCTTCCTGTTCCCACGTATATGGTGGCATTTGCCGTGTTCGAGAAACGGTCTTCCCAAGAGTAGTGACATGTTCTCATTTTCCCCATTTCCGGGGCGACAAAGTCCGTGGGGATGTAACCGTTCTTCACCCGCATTACTAGAAGATCTTCTGCTATTCCTTCGTTGTCCCGATGGATTGGTCGCCATTTGGAGTTGCATTTTGATGGGGGTGAGTGGCGAACATCTCGATGCATCACTTGTCTTCTTGGACATGATGTTGGCGCTTGCCCCCAAATCACAATAGGCTTTCTTGAAGATGTGCGGACCAATTGCACAAGTGATTGTTGGGTGCCCGGGATCTACTTTCTTTGCGACAAATGGTGACTCTACAAAAACATCCGGGCAAATCGACTTCGAGGGTTACCAATCCTTGTTGTCACCATGTTAATCTGTTTCGATGAAGGTTTAAAAACTACGCCAAACCTTCTTTTGATTTAGGTGAAATAGCGGATGACATTTGAGAAATTTGAGTTTCAATCATTTTATTAAAGCTAGATTGATTACGAACAGTGATAGATAAATTTTTGAGTTTTGAACTAATAGATTCTAACATTTTATCATTATAAGATATTTTCTTGTTCGTAGATTCATTAATCTTAGCTTGACCATAAACTAAATCTTTCAAAGAAGGTTGGTTTGAGTTATATTTGGAATTGTAACGTAATTAAAACCATTACCTCCTTGTGGGCGTCCTGATTGTTCCACCTATTGTTATTGTTGTTGTTATTACCATTGTTGTTACCTGGATGGAACCCATTGTTGATGAAGGCAAGCTCTTCATGAGTTTCGGGGCGATTCTTTGCCCGAATGTCCAAGCTCTCCACGAGACTTCACAAGTCATCGATGCTTACGGAGGTGGTAGAGTGTTGTTCATGACTTCCTTCTCGGTGGCTTGATCTCCCAATCTTTTAAGTAACAGGTCCATCTTTGCAACTAGCATGTCCGTCTCCTTGACGTTGTGCATGCCTCTTTTTCGTTGGGGCTCGTCTTCTCCCCATGCCCGGTTCTCGATCATCTTCTCGATGAGCGCTTCCAGCTTTTCAACCGTGAGGGACAGAAATGCCCCTCCAAAGAACATCAAGATGGCCCTTACACATAGGTGTAAGACCATTGTAGAAGTTTTGAAGCACGAGCCATGTCTCCATGCTTTGTGATGTGGGCAGGCAAGGATGTATTCTTGCAGCCTTTCCCACGTTTCAGGAATTGGTTCATTTGGATTCTGCTGGAAATTGGAGATTCTTGCCCGCAGGGCATTGGTTTTGCCCATTGGGAAGAAACATGCGAGGAATGTTGTGGAGCACTTGCTCCAGGTACTGACTTGAGCTTTGTCCTTGTAGAACCACTGCTTTGCCTTCCCCACAAGGGAGAAAGGAAACAGGCGGAGCTTGATGGCGTCAGGCTCCACGTCCTTGATGACAATGGTGTCACATAGCTCTAGGAAATTTTGAAGGTGTGCATTGGCATCCTCATTGGGCAATCCACGTAATGGATTTGCTGTACCATCGTGATGAGGCCATCGCGGATCTCAAAATTCTTGTCTCCAACGTTGATTGCCGGCCCGGTGGGGACATTGCCCACAATCGGGGTTGAGTAGTCACGGAGTGTCTTGGCCATGAGTGTTGATGAAGATGGTACGGTGATGATGGGTTCAACCTCCGGTGGATTAACGACAGTGTAACGGTGCGAGACCGTCTCTTTCTCGATCAACGCCTCCGGATTGTCAACGGTTGTTCGGTAGGTTGCGACCGATCATATACTATCCCCTGTTTTCATCCACAACAGGGAAGGAAACAAAAGAGTTAGCCTGCAAAGACTAGGGCTATCATTCATACATGTGGTTATAATCATCATATGCTAGCTTTATGATTTTTTTTTTAGAAACCATGCCTTCCCGCAACGGCGCCGAGAAATGCTTGTTGGTATTTCTTAACGACATTACTAGAAATAGATAATAACCCATTTCTCGGTAACGGCACCGAAAATGCTTGTTGGCACTTCATAGTGCAATCTCTAAGAATAAATAATATTCTCGAGAGATCACGTTAAGAGATATCGATGATAGATGGATTCATGTGTTTACTTGACAATCCGCAAGCGCACGGATCTATCATTGTAGCATTTCACCCGGTGGTATTCGGGTATCGTGATTTATAATTTCCCAAGGGAAGGCGTGGGCTTGTATGGTTAGCTAGCATAATGATGATGATAATCCACAATGTATTTATGAATAGCCATTAGTCAATTGCGGGGGGTAAGAAGAATGATATTCGGGATAGTGACAAACACACATAAGCTACTACACCACTAGGGAGAGAAAAGGATAAAAGAGAATCTACAATGAGAAGGTGGTTCTAAATATTGCACATGGGTGAACTCTAGTTTAACATGTGAGGAGGCTAAATCATGATGGGATTACGATCATAAGATGAGGAGATGCCCGCAGCTAGTCTGCTGGCCGATGGACACTTTCGAACTCCAACTCAACATCCGAACGTGGAGGAATGCAATGGGCGAACAGGGTGTCACCACCGCCCCTACCTCACTACCGTGGGATGCCGACATTTCTGATGATTACTATAGACCTGGACACCATGTCCACGTATATAGAAAACTACCTAAATCCCCTCGGGACTCCGACCCTACGGATCGACAAGCAAGGATAAAGGTAAACCCGAAGGTACACCAAACCATCATAATCTACATAAACCGACCACTCTCTAGCGAGTCGACACATGACGGTTAATTCTATAATTAGCCAAGTCCTATCTACTAATATGTCAACTAGATCATAGTTCACACATTAATAAGATAACATGAGGGTAACTATACTCTAGTTCGAACGCATTGCAATATGAATATAAAGACTTGAGTATTGAAAGGAACTCCATAATAATATTAATATTACCAAAAGATCCTTCCAAGGAGACAAGCCCTCCTTGAAGCTCAACCTTGCTCAAAACTACAACTAGGACTAAAGAAAGTGAGTGAAGTGCTCAAGGGTGTGTGTGTTTTGTGTTAGGAAGGGGGTGTGGCCTCTTATTTATAGTGAAATGAAAGTGGTTTTTGGCGGGAAAGTTTGGCGCCAAATCCCCAAAAAGCACCGCCATGCACCGCCTCTACTCCTCCGGCTTCGGGACACCAACCAAGGCGCGGCGGGATCGGGCACGGCCTGCGGCGGCCGCCAAGACTCTGCGCGGTGTCGGCCCAGTTTGGCCCGCCCCGCCCCATCCTTCGCGTGTGGGCTGGTGGCCCGGTGTAGGTCACCTTTTCGTGAGGTGTTTTGGTCCGTTTTGCTTCGGTTACGGCCTGCCACGTTCCCTTGGTCAAAGCGTATTTCCCCGAGTTTGCACTTTACTCTTTATTTGGCGTACTCTCACTGTGTCCGTGTTTGTTCCCTGCAAAACAAATATTCTCGAATACAAGTGGAACTAGGTGAGTAGTAAATGTTTATTTGACATAAGTGTGCTCCATATCTCTTAATTAGAGCTAAGTTGGCGGTATAAGTTGTATGATAGTGACCGCCAACAATCCCCTGGTGGATGGAACTTGGGATTGTCACCATCTTCCCCCACACTTAGACTTTTGTGTAAAAGTCAAGTGTGCAAGGTCCGGGTCTCCTCTTGAGCATGTTCCATCACCCATTGTTGGTATACCTTATAACATAAAATATAGAGGTTTTTAAAACGAAAATAAGGGCATAAAATGAATAGTAACATAGTATAGGGGCTTGACTAACATGATTCCACTAGTTTTGGTGATTCATATATTTTTCGGGGATTAAACGAGAAAATGCCCAAGAGTTTGCAAGCCCTACGACATAAAGACGTATCCGTGGCGTAATCCAACTTGGAACCTACACTAGAACATTCTAGAAGAGACCGAGAGAGCACCGGAAGGAAGGTGGGGGGCCACCTGGCAGAGCCAGCGGCGGCGGCGCCGTCTTGGCGAAGCGGCGGCCGTCCCCGTGGGGCCCGCTGTCGACCTACGCTTTGTAGGTCGGTTCACAACCGCCATTAAGAAGAGATCTACACCGTTGCTCAAGGTCGGTTTGATCCAAGGGTCATCGTGCATCGCCTAGGGCTATATAACAAGACCCCCTGACCCCTGGGTGAAACCCTAATTCATTCGAATTCATTCAATTCACCATTCAACGGGCTAAGACCCTAACCTCTCCTCTCTAGTTCTAGAACTAGAACTAGAACACCATGTAGAACTAGAAGCCCTAGAGTTGAGTTGAGGAGCAAGAGTCAAGTTGAGAGATCTAGATCAATGGCTCCCTGCGAGAGTAGCCAGAGCTAGATTTGTTATTAGAGATCTAGAGCAAGGGTGAAGGGATGAGCTGCTGGAGGAAGCACCGGGCATGTCGGTGACTCCTCTACATCTTGTACCTCCGGGATCAAGTTCCATTGGAGCTTGGTTCTAAGACTTCATGGCGGATCGACTTCTTGTTTGAGTAAGTAATCATGTTATCTTAAGTGTTAGTATTGTTCTTATTGTTCGCAACTCTTGTTTGAGTACTTTAATCTGTAGGACGCTATAGATTAGAGGGGGTAGTCGTAGGTTTAGGCGTGGTGCTTAGACCAAGGTTACTTGTGGATGCACCCTACCTTCCGGAGTGTGGTAACTAACGTAGGTCACTTATAGCTGCGTTAACTCTTTGTATTCCACATCTCGTTGGATAGGCTTTGACAGGATCCTTGGCTTGGGGTTGACATTCTTTGCAAATGTCTATCCCATGAATCATTTCCCCATAAGACAATATCAACATAGCTTACAAGGATAGGAACTAGACAACCATAAAAATCTTCTTAAACTCTTTATCCTCTCCGTCCTTCTTGTCATACCTCCTGGGTTTAGTTATTAGCTCCGTTACCCTCTCACCATTCTCCTTGTGGATACGATATTTAAAACCCTCCTCCCGGGTGAAGTGCTCGCCGGTATCCGTGCGCTTGCGGATTATACAAGTTATAAATATTTCTGTGGGCATAACAAATACCAACAAGCATTTCTGGCGCCGTTGCCGGGGAGAATGGCTGCTGAGAAAACATTGAGTATAGCTAAATCTTGTAAAATAATGTAGCGTAGTCTTTCTTTTTGTATTTCCTTTTCTATTTGTATTTTTTGTGGGATCCACGGATTCCACACTTATCTTTATGCTACACCCATAAGCGTAAGCTTCAGCCACTAGAATCTTTAGAACCTATCTTATCACTTGGCTATGAGCTGCGCCGACGATTGGTCGAAATGATCATGAGACAACCCATTATAGGAGAGAATTCTGCCTTTCTTCTACACAAAGTTCGAGAACCATCCATTGACACCGCCCCTTCTCTCTTCTCTTTCAAAGGAGGAGCTTACCGATAGTAAAATTGAACTCCAAAGAAGAAGTGAGGAGATCTCGAGAGGCCGATCCTATCCTTTCAAAGAAAAGGATAATGTATTTGGGCTCATCCTAAAAAGTTGTCCGCATGATCATCATGCGGTTTCTAGAGGAACTTTTCTCTCCTTTTCTAAGCAAGGTTTGTCCTTAACAAACTCAGTGGGCATGAGCTTTTTCCTAGAATTCTTTATGAACACCCAAAGGAAGAAAAGGAATCATCCTCTAGACAAAAGAAGAAGTTTTGATGGCTGGATCATAAGCATTCCAATCCCTTAATTTAGCTACCAACCCCAAATCATCAATGCTCCAAAACCCTCCTAGGGAAGAAGTAATTCTACCCTTGAAAATCTCTTATGGTGATGACTTTGGGATGGAGACAAACTTCTAGCTTCATAAGGAGACCTTTGAGTGCCTATAAACCAAATCCTATAAAAGAATAGTCTCTTAGAAAGCATCCTTATTCTTACAAAGGACATTGGGAAAAGCCCAAGGATGGCATATCTAATCATGCCATAGAAGGAGAGCAAAGCTATCTAGAATCCATTCATATCTTCTCCCCTTCTATTTTAGACTAGATAACTTATTCAAACCCATCTTCAAACATCATCCTTGACCCCAATGAATCCTCTTGTGCTTTTCTTCTTGAGTCTCCCTACGATCCTAGAAATTCCAAGTATAGACGTCATGAAGGTTTTTTTGCCGGACGCTATGACCAGGACCACTGGACCGGATGCTTCGGGTGCCAACCGGATCCCCTGACCGGACGCGTGGAGGAAGCGTGTCAGCCGTGGGCCCGAAGCTTGTCTGTTGTGACCGGAAGCTGCGACCGGACTCGCGACCGGACCCGCTAGTGCGTCCGGTCAGTAAGTCCCCGGTCGTGCCTTGAGCCCAAATTTGAAGGCAACGGCTCTATTTCGAGGGGGAGCCCTATATATACTCATTTGGCTAGTTCATTTGAGTCTCTCTTGCACATTTGAACACTCTAACTTGCTAGTGAGCTTGTGAGACTCCTCTCCACTCATCTCTCCATCCATTAACTCGAATTCTTGGTGAGATTGAGAGTGATAGAAGTGCATTGCATTGGTGATTGCATCTAGAGGCACTTCATCCTTGGAGAAGCCGCGGGATTCTTGTTTTCTTGGGAATTTGCCCGGTTCCTTAGCGGCTTGGAGCAAGAGGCGGTGTTGAGCTCAAGTGGAGCTTGTTTGAGGCCACACCCGGTGGTGATTGTGAGGGGTCGTTCCTTACCCCGCGGGAGATTCGCGAAAAGGAGCACTAGTGGATTGCTCGTGGCTTGTTGGACCCTCTCTTGTGATCGTTTGCTTGAGCCCATAGGGGTTTTGGCACCGGCCATTAAGCAGCACACGTCAAGTGAGTGTGTCGCCACAACGAGGACTTAGCGTGCCGGCAAGCACGTGAACCTCGGTAAAAAATCATCGTGTCAATTGTGTGCTTGCTCGTTGGAGATTTCATATTGATCACGGTGATTGGCTTCCACCTCTACGCTCCATCGTCGGTATATCGATTCCTCTCTCTAGCATTTACTTTGATATACTTGTGGTAGAATTGCCTAGGTTGTTTAGTTGCTTAGCTTGCTAGAATTGTTTAGCTCTAGTTGTTTTTCTAGTTAGAATTGCTTGATCACCTAGGAGTAATATAGCGACCTAGCACTTGTGTGGACTTAGAGATATTAGAATTGCTATATTTGTCTTGTGGCTTGCATAGCTAGTTCGTAGCACCGCTTTGTTAACCGCCATCTTATTTACTAATCGGTTTGCTTAGTGTTGTTGCAAGAATTTTTAATAGGCTATTCACCCCCCCTCTAGCCATTAGGACCTTTCACCCCCACCCCTTGCACCTTGCCCTGCCTGGCCAGCCACCGCCACCACGCCGCCCCGGGCCGCCGGCGCCAAGCCACACCCGCCCGGCCCGGCGCGCCGCCCTCCTTCCCTCCCCCTCCTTCTCCTCTCGACGATCGCCAATTGGGTGTCAATTCTGGCCCAATCTAGCCGGAATCGACGGTTCGGTATTCATAAAATGATTGAGTTCTACCTGGCGTTGACGGTAACCAACGACATATTTTTCCCGTCAACTTACTACCATAAAGGGAGTAAAATTAAACCTTTTATACTCATATACTTTTATCACTAATAAATTCCACTTGTAGTGTCTTGTATTTTATTTTGCAGATTTATAATAAAAGCAAGTGGAAAATGTCGACCAAAAGTACGCCTTCCGAGAAAGCGCATTATTACAAAACCCAAGCCCAAGAGCAAATCGACCCAAAACATCAAATGCGGGCGAGCACGGCCCGGCCCACAACTTTTCGAGGCGAAAGACGACACCCCACCGAGACCGGGCGGCCGAGCCCGGGGGGTGCGCGCACCACCACTGTGCGGCGCACCCTCCCCGAGGCGGTTTCGGCCCGACCTCGGGGAGGCGGTTCGTGCACTTTCCAAACGGGGTTTCCCGCCTGCGTTGGTCGGTTTGCGCATACAAGGAAGGTTTACCAGGTCGGTTTTGATGTAAATTAGCACTTAGGCCCCTCCTCCAAGTGTATAATTAGGCCCCTTCTCTCCCTCTCTCAACACACACCACTTGGAGTCCAACAAACCAAATCTCTCTCTCTCTCTACCACCTCTACCTCTCTCTCTTCTACTTCTTCTTTCTTCTTCTTCTTTCTTCTTTTATTCTTTCTTAGTTAACACTTGGAGTAGAAGAGCTACAAGGAGGGCTTGTCTCCTAGAAGAAAGTGCTTTGGTAATACATCCACTCTATGGAGCATTCTTCTATTTGCAAGTCTTATATTTATGTTCTTAGCCTAACTTATGAACTAGAGTATAGTTTTGTTCATGTTCTTGTGTTGGTATATGAACTAGCATATAGTTTACATATCATAATCTTGACATGTTCATTCTGAGTTCATCATCGATCATCATATGCCTAACTTGATTAGAGGTGGGATATCGGTTCGTTGTTCCTTCGGGTTTGCTCTTGTTCTAGTCCGTCCATTCGACGAGTGGGGATCCTGGGGGGACAAGAGTAGTGCTCTAATATGCGGGCATGGTGCCCGGGTATTACGACACCTGCGGATATGAGGGCATGCCACGGTTGAGGGGGTAGGCGGCTTGGTCGTGACAAGCCTTGACCGTCCCTTGAAATCCCCCCACGTTCGTATGTTCTGTAGGAGTTCGTAAATGCTTCCTATCGGGCCGTATGGTATCCAGGGAGTCTCCCCGCTATCCTAGACCTAACCATGATTAAATCAGTTTGCATATGATCCTAACTATTCATTTGTATGGCCATGACTAGATACATTAGAACTACTCCATTAGGTTATTCATTTATTCATTTATTCTTTATCTATTTTCTTTATCCTTTTGCTGGTGGATTCTTAAGTGTGTGTCACACTATCCATGAACCGTTATTGCTTACCCCTGTTATGAACATTTTGGTCTAAGCAAACACATGTTCCTCTATTCAGATGCCATGCTAATTTATTAATCACATGCCTTCCTTTGGGAAAATATAAATAACGATACCCTGAATACTTCCGGGTGAAATGCTACAATGATAGATCCGTGCGCTTGCGGATGAATATCTAAGAAGGCAAGATCTATCCCGTTGACAGTTCCATTTCGGGTCACCGACATGGTGGTTTACTTAGGAATGTCGTGGCGCATTTCGACGCTCTTATTGGGGATGGGTTTTATACACTTTTCCTCGATTGCGTTAAGAAATGCCAACAATACCCCTTGCGTAAGGAGCATAGAGATATAATTATGAGAATATTCCTTCGGTATTTTTGTCACTAACCATTCCGTGTCTAGAATAAAAAGAACGAAGGATGATAAAGGTAAAAGGTATGTCCAACCAATTATCATTACTCTCATGCAAAATTGATTACAAAATCACTCTTGCCATGTTGCTACTTTATTCTGTTGTCTCTACCTTTAAAGACATGCTCAAATTGCTAAAATAAATAAATAAATAAATAAATAAATAAATAATGACTATCCTAATTTTTCATCTCCACCTTGAGTAAATCTCAACTATGCCGTCATGCTACCCTTTGTCTACCATAGTGTGCTTTGGTTTGGGAATGTTCCTATATTGCAAATAGCGCGTTTTCAAAGGATTTTAAATTAAGCGTGGTGCTTAGGTTAAAATGCCTTCCTTAATTAAATTAGACATGGAGTCTAGTTTGGTTATTGAACTAAATATTACTTGTGTAGACATTGGTATATTTTGTTACACTAACCCCCGCAGAAAGAAAAACTCTCAAACAAGCTTGGGGAAGTCCTGAGATAAACTCATACTAGAGATGAAGCAAGAGAAAGAAGAGGAGTGCTACAAATAGAGTCTACAAACAAAAGCACTTGCTCAAGGATGAACTCAAGGGTGATTAGCATATGGAAGAGGAAGACCAACTCCACCAAGGATAATCCAATCGTGCTCTTCCTCGGTGGCGGAGCTGTGGTTTTGAAAGTTGGGTATTCCCACAACCAAAAAAAGTTCCAATGCATAGCAGCGGGTTTCAAATATAATTTGTTCACATCTAAGAATAATTTGTTCACATCTAAGATAGGCATGAAAGTAGGAAAAACACTAATAATTAACAAAAAGAACTTACAAATACTACAGGTGTTCCTTTGAATCTGCGTTCCTTCATAACTTGGAAGCGGTTGATAATGTCTTTGTCTTTAACTTGAATGAAGAACTCCTGCTCAATAAATGTAACCAAACAAATCATTCAAGTATTGATCTCCAAGTTTGTTTCTCAATTTATTCTTCACATAATTCATGACAGAAAAAGACTCTTTCAACGATTCTTTGTTGCTACTTTGGAAGCACTAACACCAATTTCGTAAGCTTGTAAACAACTTGATGTCTATCACACTTGTTTGTTTCAACAAGCTTAACGAAAGCTCTGCAAGAGTCTTCACATTGTTGAACCTTTCATCACCCCGGATATCATTGATGTACAAATTAAGTGCAGCGGTAGATGTCTCAACTCTAACAAGTGAGAAATCACTAGTATGCCTATATGTATATTTATGGTTGTTCAAAAAAAGTTGGGTATTCACTGGAATACCCGTATCATCACCCGCCGGTGCTCTTCCTCCTCACATGCCCCCATCATCCCAAACGCTGGTTTTGCAACCTCTCTATTCACTATTGCTCTTTTCATAAGTTTGAATGATTTCGATGCATGAAAATCAAACTTAAGGTTCACTAAAATCATTCCTTTAGAAAAGCAAGGTGAAACATGAGATAAATGATCTATGCTAAAATCTTCACCAAAAACTTTTTGTTAGCAGAGAAAGTGACCTTTAGCCCCGTGACAACACTATCCTTGTTACTATTTGTATACTCCTTCGGTATGTGTTGTTCACTAATGACGCAGAATAAAACCATAAGATGAGCAAAAAGGTCTTAACGCAATTCAAAGGACAAGAAAGAAAGGATGATGCAATAAAGGAGACAAGTTAGGAACAAGATACACAAGAGGGCCAAATAACGAAAGCTTCAAGAATTAAAGAACCATCACAAGGTGTTATAGTGTTTGTCACACTTCAATATATAAGGTAACATCTTGAGGTAAGTTATCATTAACTAAGCTTTTCCCTAATTTTGGCATGTTCATAAATAAATGATCAAACATGTTGGAGTTATAACCTAATCTTAGACATCTTGCTTAACTCCACATGTTTAGTTCTTCGTTCCTAAACACCACTCTCCCGATCTCATAGTCCCCAATCATGCAAGCTAAAATGTTGCGCATCTTGCTTTAGAAGATAATCATAATGATAAACCGTTGATGCCCAACTTCCTAATCTTATCACCCTTGTCATAAATAAGGAAAATAATAATAACAATAAACATTAACTCTATCTTGTTTAATATACCTAAGGTTAGAGAATAATGAATAAAGTTATGGTTACGTTGGTGTTTTCCCACCAACAGGGCCCATGCACTTGATCTCTACCTTATCTTTGCAAACAGGACACACTTCGAGCAAAATGTGGAGGAGTCCATCACTCCCCAAAATTCTATAAGTATGTGTCCCGAACCCACAAAGTATGCACACTAAACAAGATGTTGCCCGCTTCCACTATCAAAGCTTCACTTCAAAAAAAATGGGACCAACAAAGAACAAGGGTGATGCCATCATCCGAAATCTCTATCTCAAGAGACGCAACCGCCAAGATCGATAATGCACTTGAGAAGTGAGTAACGTAAGAAGTCTTGTTTGGAGGACTTTAAATCCCGAACCTTCACCGAAAGGTAATTCGGTAAGTTATCCATATTAAATTCTTAGCATTGCATACTTACTTTCTCCAATTGCATAGCATATTTCCCTTTTCCAAATTGCATTAGAAAAGACAATAAAAATGTTTAGTGCTTTGCTTTGTTTAAAAACCTAAAGCCCCATGTGAGTAAATCCGAGGTTTAACACCCTCGGAGATATTTACTTGTGGTGGCATAAAAATAAAATAAAGATGCATTCATAAGTTCTTCACCTCTTCTTTTGCATACAAAATAAGAAAGGATTTCATCTTTGCTAAGTCCCGTGGCGACAAAAGTAAAGTGGCTAAACTCTAACGCCTAATCAAATTCCACTAGCTTTGTTGTCTATTTGAGTTTAGCGAGATTTCCGAAGGAAGAGAGACATGATGAGCCGACACCATTGTCACCATCTACCTCAACTTCCACATCATCAACCCGACTTTCCAATCTAGCTTGGGGAGAGCACCCCCATTATCCCGATAAGTATCTCTACTACTACTATTATTAGCTAGATATTTGGTTTGCTTAGTTTGCTTAAGTTGCTTAGAGTGAGTTTTTATAATCTTTAGAGAGTCTTTGTTATAGTATAAATAAAATGATCAAGAGAGAGTGTACACCTTTTACGCTTTTGCTCAAATAAAAAGGACTTAAAAATAAAGGAGATGATGAATAGTTGCTCCGTCATAATACCTTTCAAGTACCTAGTTTTCAAGCTTAATTTCTCTCGAAGCTTAAATGTAAAAGCTGCTTTGACTTGAGATTTGCTCTAAACCTTAAATGTGGGATTGCAAATGCTTGCTCTAGAGTCTAGGTAATTGACGGATATGATATATGAAAGTTTTGAGCTGCTATTTCTCTTACTCCTAGTGACACTAGATTTACGGAGATTTATCTTTTGAAAATTATACAAATACACATGATAAGTTCTGTATGACGAGTGTTGAAACTCCTACCACGACCATATATACATGCTCCATAGATTAGGAAAACCTTTTTGATATATATATAGGTCGCTTGCTTTGCATTGAGTTTGGTCAATCTTTGTCGACCCTTAGAAACTTGTCATGCTGATGTACACTCCATCCATCCATCCACCACATCCATATATTCCATTTCACTAGACTCCATTCATATATATATATATATATATGCTTTTGCTTCTATCCCGAAGTACGCATCCACCATACACATCCATTATATACCCGCCAATTATGTTCCACTCCTAGCCTGGGGAGAAGAGCAACCAAAAATATTCCATCCATTCAGTCAACAATCTTATAAAGCTCTTTTATTCTTGTTTATCTCTCAAAAGTTTATTGCAAAAGAGACTTGGGTTGTAGTTAAAAAAAAAAAAGGAGATGAAAAATGGACAAGTGTCCTACGGGCAGTAGAGCCTACCTCCCTAAGAAAAAAAAAGAGAATAAAGGAGAGTTAAAAAATGGACAAGTGTCCGATATGAAAACAATGGGTACTTAGATGCCCGCCTCTCCATAAAAGAAAAATAAAGAAAGAAAAAGAAAGAAATGCAACCCGAGGTTCTCTCAAGTGTTTTCAAGTTTCAAAAGAGAGATGATTTTCAAAAAGAGCTAGAAAAGAATTAGACTTTTTCTCATCACATTCATTCCATTCATTTCACACCTACCATCATATTCATTCCATCATGCACATGCATCGATTAATGACTCGTAACTTTGGATCCATTGTTTGAACTTACAATATATGCTTAGTAAGTAGATTTAGTTTTCTCCCACCTATGAACTCCACATATAAGCTTTAGATATAGGGTGAGAGAGAAGAAGGCATAGTGTCCTACCGCCTTAGTCCAAAAATACCACATATTATGAGAGAAAAGCAAAACAACCTTATTGCCTTAGTGAGTATCCACCAATACCACATATGAGAGACTTGAAAGGGTCATACTGAAGGAACTTTGAGTTTTATTTCAAAAATTAGCAAAAACTCCGGAATGATGGTTGAACAAAGAGTTTGAGACCTAGTGCTTGACTTGATTGTTCTATCTTTCAATTGCCCAAGATCACAAGAAAAAGCTACAAGCTCCATGATTAAAGGTAATATGGGTAAGTTGAAGGTTGAAATAGTTTATTCTTATCCGGAGATGAAATTTTGTTTGAAAGCATGTGTACTTTTGAGGTATGAAAGCGTTGCAGCAACTCCTGATCCAACAACATAGTCTTGCTAGGGACTAGCAAGAGGTAAGCTTGGGGAGCTTGTTGGTATACCTTATAACATAAAATATAGAGGTTTTTAAAACGAAAATAAGGGCATAAAATAAATAGTAACATAGTATAGGTGCTTGACTAACATGATTCCACTAGTTTTGGTGATTCATATATTTTTCGGGGATTAAACGAGAAAATGCCCAAGAGTTTGCAACCCCTACGACATAAAGACGTATCCGTGACGTAATCCAACTTGGAACCTACACTAGAACATTCTAGAAGAGACCGAGAGAGCACCGGAAGGAAGGTGGGGGCCACTGGCGAGCGAGGCGGCGGCGGCCGCCCTAGTGGGGCCCGCCGTCACCTACCTTACCGTAGGTCGGTTCACAACCGCCATTAAGAAGAGATCTACACCGTTGCTCAAGGTCGGTTTGATCCAAGGGCTGTCGTGCACGCCTAGGGCCATATAACAAGACCCCCTGACCCCTGGGTGAAACCCTAATTCATTCGAATTCATTCAACTCACCATTCAACGGGCTGAGACCCTAACCTCTCCTCTCTAGTTCTAGAACTAGAACTAGGACACCATGTAGAACTAGATGCCCTAGAGTTGAGTTGAGGAGCAAGAGTCAAGTTGCGAGATCTAGATCAATGGCTCCCCTCGAGAGTAGCCGAGCTAGATTTGTTATTAGAGATCTAGAGCGGGGTGAAGGGATGAGTCTGCTTTGGAGGAAGCACCGGGCATGTCGGTGACTCCTCTACATCTTGTACCTCGGGATCAAGTTCCATTGGAGCTTGGTTCTAAGACTTCATGGCGGATCGACTTCTTGTTTGAGTAAGTAATCATGTTATCTTAAGTGTTAGTATTGTTCTTATTGTTCGCAACTCTTGTTTGAGTACTTTAATCTGTAGGACGCTATAGATTAGAGGGGTAGCTGTAGGTTTAGGCGTGGTGCTTAGACCAAGGTTACTTGTGGATGCACCCTACCTTCCGGAGTGTGGTAACTAACGTAGGTCACTTATAGCTGCGTTAACTCTTTGTATTCCACATCCCGTTGGATAGGCTTTGGCAGGATCCTTGGCTTGGGGTTGACATTCTTTGCAAATGTCTATCCCATGAATCATTTCCCCATAAGACAATATCAACATAGCTTACAAGGATAGGAACTAGACAACCATAAAAATCTTCTTAAACTCTTTATCCTCTCCGTCCTTCTTGTCATACCTCCTGGGTTTAGTTATTAGCTCCATTACCCTCTCACCATTCTCCTTGTGGATACGATATTTAAAACCCTCCTCCCGGGTGAAGTGCTCGCCCGGTATCCGTGCGCTTTGCGGATTATACAAGTTATAAATATTTACGTGAGCATAACAAATACCAACACCCATGAACATCATAACTTTTTTTTTTGTGATGTAGCCCTCATGTTCTCGGCGTCGCATGCCTCTTTGTTCTTCTTAATCGATCTCCACCGAAATGGTTAGCAACAAGAATACCCGAAGGTGCATACTAACTTGATAACATGTTCTTGCTTTTATTAATAAGGAGAGAGAAAGACTTTTTTGTGCTTTTTTTAATGATAGTCCAGGGTATCTCCCGATTGCTTTCTTTATGGTCGTAAGCTTGACCGTGGGAAAACATCCTGCGGTGATGGTGGTGAAGTTCCCGTTTCACCACTAAGAAGTTAGCATTATGCTCAAGCTGCAAGGTTAAGCGTCATCATGCTACTCTGAGACTTGCAACCATTCTCTTAAAAGGTTTACAAAGAGAACCAAGAGATGGTTGTGATCTTCGTTGAAGCACTTTCGGCTAGAAGCAAGACAAACTCAAGAAGACCCAAAGGTGAGCATGTAGGAAGTCTCAATTGACAACTTGTAATGCTCAACAACATATTTCTTCTTGATCTCAAGAGTTGTCGCTTCATGCATGTCCATGGCACATGAGGTTTATCCCCAAAAGATGTGACATGAAGGGCGAACATTGAATCTTGACCATTATCAAGAACAACGTTTTGTTGGCCGGAGGGACATGACTTGTGTTCGAGTGAGGGCGACCGTAATTCGGTTCACTAAGATGCGAAAGCAACTTGGGTGAAGCGAATAGAGTTATGAACTTCGCCTCCTTGAACGGGTTTTGGTTGGGAAGATGCTTTGCCTTTGGGATGTCTAGGTGTGAGAGGCGGAAGCAATCTTTCCCAACTTCTCATCATGGCTCCCCTCTATAGGTTTTTTTTTGTGAAAAAGCTTTTTCGAGAGGGTAGCCTATGAGAAGATTGAAGTCAAGGATGGGATAGATATGAAAGTCTAAGCGCACCTCGGTTTACGAGGTTCTGTCATCATCCTTGAATTCAATCGCGAACTCCGAAGGACGAAGCATTCCTTCCTTCGGTGTTCGTGGTTCGGGAGAGGGCTCAACAGTCGGTTCCAATGGCGGTACGGGGAATGGCTCGACTGATGAGAGCTCCTCAACGCTTGACATGCCCTTAATGTGGAGGGGATTAGGTTCCACAACAGGAGAAGCAAGCTTCTCTAGGATGTGTTCAAGGATTTTCCTATGTTCCGTTGTAGGTTTACGTGCAAACGACCCTCCAACGGTCATGTCAAGGCATAGGGCAGCATCTATGTCAAGACCTGAACAAAAGATATGCAAAAGCACATTATCGGGTACAGACAAATCTTAGGCCAACATGTATAAAAACTATAAACCTGGCCTAGGCTGCACCTATAGACTTCTTCTCATCCTACTTGAGATCGAGAATTGTCAGAATTTCTTGGATCATGCCAGGAATGCTGAGGCATGATCATAATTCCTCGAAATCTTGTAGGTAGCAACATAGATTTTCAAAATGGTCACCAGAGATGGAGTGCCCGAACCGAAGGTTTTTTTTTCAATTAGGGTGGAGTTCATGGCCGAAAAGAAAATTTTGATTTTGAAAAAGATTTTGGCCCCAATGAACTCACCCCTTGGAGAAGCGTAAAGATTTTTAAATTTGGATAGATGGCTTCATTTTGAAGAAGAAAAATAAATAACTATTTTTTTTTTTTTTTTTTGGATACAACACACGGGTGCTCTAGGCTCAAAGAGAATTACGACTACCGTCCCGGCAATGGCACGGCACCGAAAATGCTTGTTGACATTTCTTAACGTATCTTAAAGAATCCATAAGCGCCGCGGAATTGTCGTTATAGCATTTCACCCCTAAGTATTCAGGGTATCGTATTTCCACGAGGAACGGTTGTGTGATTATTCTCCGAACAGTCACCCTAGGATAACTATGGGTGGTGAGGTATCTTTATGGGCTCAAACTCTCTAGCGGGATCACTTGGTCGTTATGTCCTCACTTCGCACCTAAATCGCCCAAACGGGATGGAGACCGGCATTTAGCACTGCGTGCCACACCCGAACGTGGGGGATTACAAGGGACGGACAAAGTCGTCACAACCCGGCCGCCTACCCCCTCAACCGTGGGATGCGCCACAAAAGATAGAAAACCCTTAGTCTAGACACCACGTCTACACTAGTGATTATTACTCTAGCGTGTCGACAAGGCTTACCCGTCTCCTGGGTCCTTCTACCGTAGTACCGCCCGAAGGAACGACTATCAATCCCGCAAGTCTATAACGGACTAGATAATATGCTTAAGAGTAATAAGCCGAAAGAGGGACACAACCATTCTTACCCAAATGATTAGAAGGTTGTAGAGGTACAAAAGCGTGGTGGGTGCTTGACAAGTCCCAAGCACTCCGCCACCCGAGATCCGCAATGCACCGGGGTACACCGGGACTCCATGGAGAAGAGGCCAAGCCCTCTTCTAGCCTTCCCTCTCTCACTCTCCATTAGAACTAAGAAGGAGGAACAAGAATAAGATAGGAGTGGAGTGGGAGCTTCTTCCTCTCTTCTACATTGTGGCTCCTCCTTGTGTTGTGTGGAATTGGTGTGTTGTGGAAGAGGGGGAGAGCCTCCTTTTATAGCTTGGAGAGAGGGGGGTCTTTGGAAATGTGCCACCTCCCTCCATAATGACAAAACCGACCACAGAATGACGGTTTCCAGGTACAATGAACCTGGTCCATGCCACCACCAACGTTCTTTGGTTGAATGCAACCGCCTCGAGAAAGGTGGGCCCGGTTGGCAGCCACCAGGGGGCGGGCGCACCCTAAGGTGCGGGTGTAGGCACAAAAATCCTACTCCTTGCGCCGCACACACTGACAAGCCGGAATAGCTAGCTTTACCCCTGCCCTCGCGTCTTGAATCCGAAGGCGTGCGATCAATTTGACCTCCAATTGACAAGGAGGTAAACGTGAGATCCGGAACATGCCCGGTGAGACCAAGACAGTTCGCATGTATGGCACTAAGGCCGGATGTAAAGACATATAGCTATGAAAGCTATCTGTCGATGAGTAATAAATGCATTCGGTAAGCAAATATGAAGATATGATGTGCAAACAAATACCGAATGATCATAAAAAGACATGTCCGAACAAGTAAAGTCGATCATCATGATGTGTTGATGTAAAGCTCTATTGCATAGATCGAATTAATTGACAACATGGAAGAATATAAATCATGAACATCGTAATAGATATTCACGACACGTGAAGAGGGAGCTACCCTAATTAAAACGTTATACGAACCCGCAACGAAGAAGGAGCTACCGTACATGTAAACGTATACGAACCTCGCTATAGAGAAAGAACTACCACACGTATAAATGTACACGAACCTCTCTTTGTAAAGAAGGAGCTACCGCACAAATAGGCGTGCACGGACTGCCGCAAAGAAGGAACTACCGTACACATACACGTATACGAACCCTCAACGAAGAAGGAGCTACCGTGCGTATAAACGTTATCACGAACCCAAAACACGTGATGACTTAAAAGCATAACCGTGTTCGGCAAGCTTGCCGAATCTGGGTCCATGAAGAAGGAACTACCTTACGTAAAAAACCTATCAGATTAAACCGATCTCTAGTCCACCCGGATGACTAGCTCTAGATTAACCCAAAGATCTCAGATCCACCGGATGACACATCTGTCAAGATCTAAACGATTCACGAACCCACAACATGTGACAACTTAGATTGATCTAGCTCGGCTCACGATGAGCGAGATAGATCTAGTAACAAACTAATGATAAACATTGAAAGAGTCGATGACAACTAGATCTAACAAAAGATAAAGCCGAGACATCTCAATCTAAATTGGGCAAAAAAGTGTGTGCAAACATAATTAAATAAATAAATTGAAAGCACCTGCAGACACGTGGTAACTTAATGAATTCATTAGATCTTGCCTCGAATCTAATGAAGCCGATAACTAGCTCTAAGCCGGATCTTAGCCCACGGATGGCTCATGATCGACAAAAGAACCCTCTTGCCCCCGATAGCTTAAATCCGCCGACGATACTAAGCGTGAACAAGACTTCTTGCAATAATCTAAATCCGCTGGCGATACTAGACATGGTGCAAGGTTGCGGTACTTCACGAGAGGTCGACGGGTCGATGAATCCTCTTGCGATAGATCGGCGACACGACGGACTCGAAGGTGGCGAGCCAAGGCACGGAGCCGAAGTTGTTTGTATTGAATTGGGTATATTTTTACAATGAACGCGCACCCTTTATATTTACTAGCAAAAGTGCCCGTCGCGTTGCAACGGGTGTGTGGCCTCGACTCACGAAGCCTCGGGCGGCTTGCCACGGGTGCTTGCTCGACAACGGCTCGGTGTCGGTCTCGATCTACATAATGAGATGGCCTTGATTTGGTTTCGGTACTGATTCATGTTCAAAACAATTGATTCGTAATTCAAACTTCAAGGGCCCTTGTTTTATTTTTGAAGTATATGCCATGATATATTGTATGACGTTCTTGCATGTACTTTTATTATACATGGGCGGAAACTATAGTGTGGCCTCGATTGCGAGGCCTCGGGTAGCTAGCCATTGGGGTGCTCGACAAATGCTCTGGTGTCGGTCTCACCTAGCCGCAAGGTGTGCTCGACAAATGCCGATTATTAAGGTTATCTTGATTCGTATTCAAGGGATATCCGTTCGTATCCAATCCGTTTTGGGCACTTATCCAACAATATCCGTTCATATCCGATCCGTTTTCATCCACAATGATGGGTCTGGCGGGCGCTAGAGTGGGAGGAGCCGTCCGTCCATACTATTATTTGATTTATTTTCTTTCTTTTTTGTTTATTATTTAGAATAATAATGAATCGACTTTTGACGTCTGGGGGACTAATAACAGGCCCAATTTAAGGACCATATAGCAGCAAAGTAAAAAAAAAAGAGGTGAACGGGATTTTTTTCTTTTATTAGTAGGCATAGATTTTTATTTTCTGTTTCCATATTTTTATATTTTATGTACGTTTGTGCAACTTTTTAATATTAATTTTAAAAATCCTTTAAAAAATCATTACACTCTTTTATACTTTAGGGAAAAAATCATTACACTCTTTGTATCCTTTTCATTTTTAGTCCAATTGGCCTGTTACGATATGGCCCAAATAGTCGTAGCCGAAGTACTTATTTCTTTTCTTTTCTTTTTTTCCCGTGACCCGTATATCCACATCCATCGAAGCCCAAGGTGCTGCTCGTCCCGCGTTGCGGAAGCCGGCCACGGGCTTGGAGCTCGGCCTCGATGGTGCTGTTGTCCGGTGTCATGGGCCCAGATCGAGTGCGTTAAGCGGCCTTGCACCACAGCTACGCCCGGCGTACCCGTCCGACGGACAAGCAATTTGGCGGCCTCGCGTCACGCGCACGAATTCGTCTCTGTGGCGGACTCGCACTGGCCCACGGGAAGGCAGGCAGAAAAATAGGTGGAGGTAGAAATTTTCTCTCTTTATTAGTAGGTATAGATATAGATAGGGCTGCTGGACGTTCTATTTTGGCGTGCAACTCACGCATGGGAAACTAGACCAATTACAGTTTGACTAGTTTAATCTAATAAAGAAAATATCCAAGATACACGGACTCTAACTTTCCTTTCTCTAGAATCCTTAATGATGAAGTCTCCTGGCTGACGTACTTCTCTATCTTGGCTCAACCGGCCGGTCATTGTATACGTGTACGTACTCTTGCTCCTTCATTGTGAGATACATCTGGACACCGTATTCCGCAGGTTATTCTGTTCGCTTGCCATACCACGGAAATCATGAACGTACAAGCCTGCAGATGTCGTACTCATGCACGTCTCCCTTCTCGTTTATCCTCTTGCTTCCTTGACGTACGTCCCCTGGCTTCAGCAGCGTATATCCATATATTACCGAACCCAGCACATGTATCTCAATTCGGCCATCCTGCTCGCTTAGCATGTCAATAATAATATCTTCTTACTGTACGGGGTCTTCTTTTGGTCATCACATGTATTAAGGAATATATCCTGGCCGATGAGCACGTGAGCCGACTCTTCAAGATTTAACCGACAGCTTCTTCTGTTTGCCGACTATATATGTTGACGTCACCTTGCCGATCGCTCTTTCCCTAGCTGATTGTCGAATGGTCTTGACACGCAATCGCTTCGGGCTTGCTGAATGCTACTATTAGCACCTTGTACTGGCCCGCTTATCATTCTCTGAGGCTTACCAAATTTCAGTGTTAACATAGGCCCCCCAAGTTCAGAGTATGAATTTTCATGCTTCGAACTTGTTTCAATCCAGCCGTCTTCTCTTGACGCACCATCGTTGCCGGTGAATATCTTGTGTTCCTTTGAAAGACGCCAATTTGGAAAGACAGCTCTTACCATATTCCCACACTCCTGCATGTAAGTCCTGTAAAACAATAATTCTCCAATACATGTGGAAATAGGTCAGCAACAAAATCATATGCGTATAAATGTTATAATTCTACCCATTTTCTGTTGATCAAGAGATGCTGCAATGCCGATTACATTTCAAGGGTATCATGTTTATAACAGAAATTTCTTTTAAATTTGAATAAAATGGTTCTCTACTCATCCATCTATCTCTTCAACCATGGGGCTTTTAGTTCCTGCTAAATCTTCAAGCAACTGCAAAACAGAACAGCTACAGAATTGCTTATCTTTCGCCCTTTGATCACTTTCCTTCCGGAGTTTTCTTTCTTTATTTATTTTTATAAAAATCTTATCACATAATATTGCAAAGCCAAAAACTTGAACCATAAGGAGATACAAGTCATATACTTAGATCAAGAAGTGCAAGTGAATATTTTTGTATTTTTATTTTCCCTGTACATGTCATTCTCTCAAATCATTTTAAAACTATGAGGCTATTGGGCCTTCGGCCATCTTTTCATTTTTATTCGGCGATCACATGACCGTCATTTTTTTCTTTAGGGCGGGCATCGGAGTACCCATTGTTTTAATCTTGGCGGACACATGTCCGTCGTTTTTTTCTGTATAATATATTTTAAGAATAGCCTCATATCTTTATTCTAATCAAAGAGAGAATGTCCACGCCTCATCAAGGAATTTATTATTTATAATGTGTATGTGATTCTTGATCTTGGGAATATGACTATAATCTCACTAGCGGTCACAACAGTTCGACAAAGCTCAATATGACATCAAGCAAATTTTATTTTATTATTTTACAAAATTCTCCGGATCTCAAGTATCTCTTAGAACAATGTCATAGCAAATTCTATTTCCATTCAGATTTCACGACCACTTCAGACAAAGCTCAAACTTTATGCAACCCACAAGTCTCAAAGATTTTAGGACAAATACTATAACCACTAAACCCAAATCTTAAAGAAATCAAAGTTATAAACTAGACACCAGTGAAACATAAAACAGAGCATCTATTATTCATTTCAACAATGGATGAATAAAACATTTATATCACATATAGAATGGAATTATTTTTCAAAATCTAATTTCACTCAACAATTCTACATTATTAATATTAATTTCACACAATATGATATTAATTTCAAACTTTGAAACTTGTTGGAGAGATAGAACAGAGTTGCACATACCACCGTTGACGATGGAGTCAATAGAAGTCATTCATTTTGTCCTTCTTCATGATGAATCGCTTCGAGGTTGTGCAACTTGTGAGTGCGCGAAGCACAGGTCCCTCGAGGCATAGTTGAAGCGTCGAGCGTGTTCACTTCAAAGAGCTCCTTCGACATTGGCTCCCCATATCTGCCTGTACACCCTTTCTCTTTTGGCCGACGAAGATGCTATAATTTCTTTTATCATCTTGGAATCGGCCGTTGCAGTCTGATGCTTAAACTGAACGTAATTTGATATCTGTGACTTCTCTGATATGAGCTTATCTCCGATATTTATTTCTATTTTAATCGGTCAGCTTTGTATTTGATCATGGCTTCAATTGTTTGGCTCCGTGTGACTTTGGGCCTCATAATTTTAATGGCTGGACATGCAACTTTCATGTATATATATATATATATATATATATATATATATATATATATATATATATATATATATATATATATATATATATATATATATATATATATATATATATATATATATATATATATATATACATACATACATATACGTCCTCGCTTCGCTCCTTGCTGGCAGCCATGTCAAGTGTATTTGTTATATTCAAAACTTCCTCAAAGAAGAGCAGAGTCATTTGATAGAAGCTCCCTTTCTTCAATAACGCCATGCTGTACAGTCCCTTCATGACTGCATTGCGACAGATGCCTTGATTGATGACCGGATAACATGAATGTTAACACCGGTCTTTTGTTGATGCCGCGATCTTCCAACACTGAGCCGGTAAGTATCCCTGTTTATAGCATTGCTCGTTAGCCGGCTTCTCCCATTGTACGTGTGTGTAATGCACACATGTCACCGTAACTCATTAGCTTTTCTGTTAACACCAAGAACCGATTTTTTCTTTATGATAATAATTCTCAGCCAACAGTCTTCTATCGGCTATCAAGTTGCCAATGTCCTGATGCAAGCTCTTATGACAACTATTTCCCCACTAAAAATTGTTATAAGGGCCGACTGCTTGGATCGGCTGTTGATCCTGGTAATAGGCATTGACAGGACCTTCTTTCCATTCCCTTCCTGAGAAACACTCCACGCCATCATATTCCCGAACGATGGTTCAGCAGCAGTGATACTTACTGAGTCATCAGCTTGAATTACCTCAACGTCATCACCGTTCCATATCGACCACAAAAAAATGTAGTGATCAATGTCCTCGAGCTGATCATCAACTCCACGTGAACGGCCGTGGGTATCCGGAAGTATTGCCAGCAAAGTCCCTAAACACAATGTCTGTCTTTAGCAAATCCTCCTTGGTCATCCCCAGTTTTTCTGAAAGTTGCATATGGCATGATATTGATTGCAGCTCCCCATCGACGAACATGTGAGTCGAGGCTTTCCATTAACATATCCCTTCAGGTAAAGAGGCTTGGATGGTTGTGCTTCCTAGGCCCATCAAATACAGCTTGTCTTGATAGAGCCAACTGTCCTAGGAGATCAATCATCTCTTTGTTATCAAAATCAGAATAGGCCTCTTCATCTGAATAAGCATCTTGTTCCTTTGGATCATCAGTGGCTTGTTCAAGGGGGAGCTGCAAACTCTATTGGGATATAGAACACCATGCTAACATCTGCCGAAAGCCCACTTGCCGAATACTCTTCTGCCGAATGACTGGCTTCCTGAGTTTTCTTCTTTGGGCGCCACATCTCGCTGCGTTCGGCTGTTGCTTCCTTGAGCTCCTTGTTTCTGAGACGTTGGACTCTTCTCTTTTGGCTCTTTCTTAAACCAGGAGGGCACCATTGACCCTTCTGCCAAACATACTCCTGAGGAGAGTCCATGTCGTCATCAGAATCTTCCACATCAGCCCATGCTTGATCTCGCAATCCTCTTCTTGACGTGAGGTGTCTTTGTCTTTATTTTTAAGCGCCGACCATCCTCCTCGGGAAGCGTGCCCCGCCTTTTCTTGGATGGGACGGCGGTTGACTCGTGCTCTGCGTACGCGTGGTGGTACCGCTCGCGCATTCGTGACAATTGTTCCTAGCGGGCAACTTCAAGCCTTCATTCCAAAGAATGCCTAAAGAAAGGACAATCCCAATGAGACTCCTCTCGCTCCTTCATGTACTCTTCCCTTTCTCGATGGTACATCTCTTCTTCATATCTTTGTGCTCCCCGGCAAGTTGTCGATTTCTGCGATCTTGCTTCTCTTGCTGCCTTTGCCATTTATTCAGCAAGATACGAGATGTCACCCTTGATTTGGAGGTTTCTCCTTTCTCTGTTCGGCTATTTGGAAACCGAATACGCCGCCGCTTTGGAGCTCGCACTAGACACTTGCCGACTAGGGTCTACCGAACCACTTTGTTTCGCCCTTCTTCGAGGTCAAGACTTTTATGGGGGCTTTGCCCTTAGGATCACTGGCAGAAACCATGCACGAATCGAAAGCAATCATGTTTGTAGGGAAGGGTTCCTTATCCACCTTCATGCTGTTGTTGAACTTTAGGAGACCCCCGCCGTATAGCCCTCTCCGAACTGTTGCTTGAAGATTCGGTCCCGAAGAATGTTGTGAGTGATCATATCATGGAAGCCACAATATCTGCCGCTTTTAACCCAATCGGACGCTTCATAGAATGGTTTTCCGGTATCTTGATGCGTCCTTCTTTGACCGAAACTCAAAGAGCTTTTCCGACTTGAAGACGTCGAAGTCATATGCCCCTTGAGTGTCTTCATCCGGCGTTGATTAACCTGGACCAGGCTCCTTGTCCCAAGTGAATTCGGCAGCTGCTATGTCCTCCTGGCCATCATCTTCATCTTCATCTTCTTCCAGGAAGTGGTTGTATGTCTGATAAGACACGTTGCCCCCTTTCTGAAAATGAGTATCCTTCTTGATGCTCGGAATTGATTGGCTATGAGTGACAGGCCTTGAGAGCTGTCCTAAGTCATCAAACTCTATGCCGGCCAGCTTCTCCCTGATGGCTGGATGCATGCCCCGAATGGCCCGCGGCCCAGGCAATTGATGGTCTGGCAAGTTCAGTGAGTAGCATGAATTCTTCGTCTCTCTGAACCTGCGCAAGAACTCTTGTGGTGTCTCATTATACTTACGTGTCAACCCCATCAAGTCAACGAGCTCTTTTTCATTGGACCCATTTGTAAAAGTATGAATGGAATTTGTCTTCGAGCTCGCACCGGACAGGTCCCAATAGAATTAGCCGGCAACGTGGCAAACCAAGTGAAAGCCGGCCTGTAAGGGATGATGGGAAGAAGCGAATCCTCTATGCTTCATCATCGGCAAGCTCTCCCAATCGAATCGGATACCCGGCCGATGTGTTGGGTAGTAGAAGTGTCATCTTGTCCGAGAGAACTTGGTCAAGTCGGTTGGAGGCTTCGATGCGGAAGGGAGTGCCACTCTGTTGTACCAATCTGGATAGGGTGACCCGATACACATAGGGCTGATTCTTGGGCTTAATCCCAAATTGGTGTTATCGGCCATCCTCGCTAGGAGTATATCCATATTTGAATTCTCGCGGTCCATGAGAATTTGTCCCGACCAATTGGTCTATACCTGAGGATTTGGCATAGCATGAACTGTGGAATAGTCAATCGAACTCACTGTAACCAGGGCCAAAGGGATTTCTCTCGCAACCCACCGGCCATTGGAGCTATTGAATACGTGTTGTATCTTTGGAGGGTTTCGGTGTACCGAATGCCGCTTCTCCATGCGTCTTGGCTCCGGATCCCTCTGGTTTTTTCCGGTGTCTTGTTCTCTCCTCCGTTCTTGATGTATAGCTCCTTTCTTTGGTGGTGGCTTTGGCACATGAACATATCTTGCCCCGAAAGCTCACCAAGCCGAGCCTCAAAGTGTTGATCAAACTTCGGGTCCAAAGCTAGCCTTCATGATGTCGCGAAAAGTGTTGAAGAACACCGTGTTATGATTGGTCATTGCATTCCCAACGGCAGCTGCAACAATCTCTTCCATCCGACGAACTTCTTCAGGACTTAGTTCATCTTCCTTTCCTGCCCCATCTTCCTCATCAGATATTTGCTGAGCATATCCCTTGTCACCGGGCATCAATATTTTAGGAAGATCTGTCTTACGGATGATTGTACCGGCTCTTTTTGCTTGGAGAAGCAAGACATGCTCTTTTCGCGAGAAGGCTACGCACATATCTCTCACCATAGTCTCCGTGTCGGGGGTAAGTCGCTCATCTCGAGCTGAATGACGTTGTTCTTGTCGACTTCCTCAGGCATGTTGGCTTGACCTTGACGTGTCCCACCGGGCGTGCCAAAAAGTGTGTAGGCACAAAAATCCTACTCCTTGCGCCGCGCACACTGACAAGCCGGAATAGCTAGCTTTACCCTGCCCGGGCGTCTTGAATCGGCGTGCCAGTCAATTTGACCTCGTTAATTGACAAGGAGGTAAACGTGAGATCCGGAACATGCCCCGTGAGACCAAGACAGGTTCGCATGTATGGCACTAAGGCCGGATGTAAAGACATATAGCTATGAAAGCTATCCGTCGATGAGTAATAAATGCATTCGTAAGCAAATATGAAGATATGATGTGCAAACAGCTACCGAATGATCATAAAAGACATGTCTGAACAAGTAAAGTCGATCATCATGATGTGCTGATGTAAAGCTCTATTGCATAGATCGAATTAATTGACAACATGGAAGAATATAAATCATGAACATCGTAATAGATATTCACGACACGTGAAGAGGGAGCTACCCTACGAAAACGTATACGAACCCAAGAACGAAGAAGGAGCTACCGTACATGTAAACGTATACGAACCTGCTATAGAGAAAGAACTACCACACGTATAAATGTACACGAACCTGCTGTAAAGAAGGAGCTACCGCACAAATAGACGTACACGGACCTGCTGCAAAGAAGGAACTACCGTACGCATACACGTATACGAACCCTCAACGAAGAAGGAGCTACCGTACGTATAAACGTATACGAACCCAAAACACGTGATGACTTAAAAGCATAACCGTGTTCGGCAAGCTTGCCGAATCGGGGTCCATGAAGAAGGAACTACCTTACGTAAAAACCTATCAGATTAAACTGATCTCTAGTCCACCGGATGACTAGCTCTAGATTAACCCAAAGATCTGTATCCACCGGATGACACAGTCCTGTCAAGATCTAAACGATTACGAACCCACAACATGTGACAACTTAGATTGATCTAGCTCGGCTACGATGAACAGATAGATCTAGTAACAAACTAATGATAAACATTGAAAGAGTCGATGACAACTAGATCTAACAAAAGATAAAGCCGAGACATCTCAATCTAAATTGGGCAAAAAGTGTGTGCAAACATAATTAAATAAATAAATTGAAAGCACTGCAGACACGTGGTAACTTAATGAATTCATTAGATCTTGCCTGAATCTAATGAAGCCGATAACTAGCTCTAAGCCAGATCTTAGCCCACCGGATGGCTCATGATCGACAAAAGAACCCTCTTGCCCCTGATAGCTTAAATCCGCCTGACGATACTAAGCGTGAACAAGACTTCTTGCAATAATCTAAATCCGCCTGACGATACTAGACATGGTGCAAGGTTGCCGGTACTTACAGAGGTCGACGGGTCGATGAATCCTCTTGCAGTAGATCGACGACACGACTGGACTCGAAGGTGGCCGGAGCCAAGGCACGGAGCCGGGTTGTTTGTATTGAATTGGGTATATTTTTACAATGAACGCGCACCCTTTATATTTATAGGGCTGCTGGACGTTCTGTTTTGGCGTGCAACTCTCGCATGGGAAACTAAACCAATTACAGTTTGACTAGTTTAATCTAATAAAGAAAATATCCAAGATACACGGACTCTAACTTTCCTTTCGCTAGAATCCTTAATGATGAAGTCTCCTGGCTGACGTACTTCTCTATCTTGGCTCAACCGGCCGGTCATTGTATACGTGTACGTACTCTTGCTCCTTCATTGTGAGATACATCTGGACACCGTATTCCGCAGGTTATTCTGTTCGCTTGCCATACCACGGAAATCATGAACGTACAAGCCTGCAGATGTCGTACTCATGCACGTCTCCCTTCTCGTTTATCCTCTTGCTTCCTTGACGTACGTCCCCTGGCTTCAGCAGCGTATATCCATATATTACCGAACCCAGCACATGTATCTCAATTCGGCCATCCTGCTCGCTTAGCATGTCAATAATAATATCTTCTTACTGTACGGGGTCTTCTTTTGGTCATCACATGTATTAAGGAATATATCCTGGCCGATGAGCACGTGAGCCGACTCTTCAAGATTTAACCGACAGCTTCTTCTGTTTGCCGACTATATATGTTGACGTCACCTTGCCGATCGCTCTTTCCCTAGCTGACTGTCGAATGGTCTTGACACCCAATCGCTTCGGGCTTGCTGAATGCTACTATTAGCACCTTGTACTGGCCCGCTTATCATTCTCTGAGGCTTACCAAATTTCAGTGTTAACAGCGGGCGCACCAAGATGTGGACCGTTTGGGCTGAAATTTTGTGAGCACGTCGGTTTCGTCGTTAGCTCCGTTTTGGCGGGTGGTACACCGAAAACGGAGTCCGTATGAAAAAGTTATGCCCGAAATACTAAACCCTTGTCATGTGGCCCAATATGATTTCATGTTGGTTTTGGACCTTGACCTTTTGGGCTTATGTTTGGATATTTGTAATCATATTTCTTGGGCTTTTCTCCTCTTTATCCTTGCTTTGCATTGGGCCATTCTTATCTTGTATATTTTCCTTTGCTTTTTGGCCCAATATATATATGTTTTCAACATTGCCCCAAAAAACAAGTGAAGTACCAAAACTTGTGGAAATGGTTAGCTCAAAGCCCTATCACTATTGTGTTTTGGTAGTTTTATACTAATGTTGACGGTATAAAATATGTAGTTAACGACCGTCAACAAACTCTCCCACACTTAGTCCTTTGCTCGTCCTCGAGTAAAGGTTGAGAACTAAGATGGTTCAATCCCCAAGATGTAGACCTGCATACAAGTTATTCCAGGCCTCACCTGCTTTGTGAGCATTCAAAAGTGGCTACCAAGTTATCTTGAACAATTGAGCAATGGAACGACATGAATTCCTATCTCCTTGCTACTACTCATGTGCAAAAGACTTGGTTGATTTTTGAATTTTTTGAAGATAAAATAGCAATGCTCCATGGTTGATTCTCACATAGTCACTCATTTTGTGTTTCCTTGCCAAAGCACTCTTCACTCTCACTCATCCTATCTTTTTGCGGGGTTTTGTGGATCTTTGGAGTGGAGTGTTGCATACGTACCTCTGTATGTTTTGTCGGGTCAAGCTCCTGGATCATTGGAGGAAGTGCCATACTCCTAGATCGAAATGTGCAAAAAGTGTGTGGAAAATATTTTTGGTATTTTTGTGGTTACTCCTTGACTCATGATCTCTCTTTTATTTTTGTATGCTTTTGGAGAAATACAGCTACTTTTTTTTTCTCTTTCTTTTTTTTTTCTTTTGGACGAATCTTGACTTCCTTGTCGTTTATTCGGGACATTTGTCCATCTTTTCTTTTTCTCATACTTTTTTCGTAGCCTTTGTATTCTCTTTTACGCATGATACTTTTCTCGATAACAAGAGATGATCATGGTATAACATGGATGGAGTATTTATTTGGTGGATGGTAAGGGTGCATGTTGTGCGCAATTCTCGGTGTGAGAATTGGCGTGTATATGTGGGTGTACGTGTTTTTCGATCTTGGGAGTATGAGCTTCTCTCAACGCAGATCACGAGCCCGACAAAACTCAATACAAGAGAAAGTAGCTATAGTGGATATTCATGTCATTATTCAGGCTTTGGTAGGAATTTGGCTAAATCAAACCAGAGCATGCTTTATTTGAATTTTTCAAATAAAACCAAGTCTCATTGCATAAGAGAGCAAGCATCAAGTCATTCTACCATATCTCAAAGCTCAATTGTTTAGATGAACATGGGGTCCCTAACAAGTTGTTGCTCATCAAAGTATGGTTTTTGGCGAGGAATAAAGTGTATGCATGCCATGAATCAATTGGTAGACTAGAGATGGAGTTTTTTTTTCAAGAAGTTTTGTCTTTTTGATTTGTTCAATTTCAGACTTCAAAACTTTTAGAGGATGTGAGAGGGGAGTTGCACAAACCACCGTTTGAAGAGGAAGGAGTTAATGGTAGTCGTTTGTTTCGTCCTTCTCCATCGTGAATTGCTCGGTGTTCGTGCATTTGTGTCGGGGAGATCTTGGATGGGTGTGCTTGTATGCTTGAGAGATCTCCCCACACTTATTCTTGTACCTGTTTTATTTTAAACAAAGAGAACAAAACAAAACACACACATGGCTCTATCGGCAAGGATACCGTGGAGCCTTTATTATGATTTTATTCATTTGTTTATATATTTTTTTTTTCGCTCACCTAAGCATCACTTTCGTGCAAGGCTAAAATAAAAAAGCAGTGTAAGCGAGCCTTGATTCATCTCCAGTAAGAGATACTCCCAAAGGATTATGACAACAGAGCTCTAAGTTCATTAACCAAAATCTAACACCATGTCGAATTTTGATTAAAGGAGAACGCTCCCATGCTTCCGGGACTGATTCATCATGCTGTTGTTGAAAGTTTGATATCTTTCCTCTTAAGGCATTTGTCTTGCCTACGAGGGAAGAACTTAGCAAGAAAGGCTGTGGAACAAATATCCCATGTTGTATTCTTATCTTTTTGTAGCATAAAACCATTGCTTGGCCCTTCCCAAAAGTGGGAATGGAAAGAGGCAGTAAGATTGCATCTTCGGATACGTCCTTCATAGTAAATGTGCCGCAAATCTCCGTGAAGTGTTGGAGATGAGCATTAGCATCTTCATGTGCCTTTCCACAAAATTGACTAGCTTGCACCATATTGATGAGCCCCGGCTTAAGCTCAAAGCCTTTGTCTCCAACCTCTACCTTCTGACCAACGAGAATGTTGTCCGTGGTAGGAGCCGAGAATTCACGAAGCGTCTTGGTTGCCATAGCTTCAAATTCAGGTGTTAAGTCTCTAGTAACTTGATTAACTTCCTTCCGATTCAAGAGGTCTTGGTGTCTCGGATGATGATGATGATGAAGGTGCTTTGGAGTTTGTCCGAAGTTTTGCTCTTGCCTCGCCTCGATTAATTTTTCAGATCTTCAATATAATTCTCCTGAAGGTTCCAATTCATACAATTCCCCGCATAAGATCAAAAACAAATAGAAAACAGGGTTGGACCTGTTTGAGTATGTGATAATGGGTTCTCAATGCATTAGGTGGTGTAACGGATCTCTCCGGTTTCCTTATATGATGTGTTTAAAAGATTTTTGGCTAGCGCATACCCTTTCTAACTAGTAAAGTCGGAAACAATACCAACTTAATAGGAGTAACACTGTCTAAGTTTTGGCTAACACCCTTCCAAACTAGAGAAAGTTGAAAGAAGCACTAGAAAAACTTTTGAAATTTTGAAAACATCTTTTCAAAAATTTGTAAAATGTGTTTTTCCGGATAGACTACGCCTTCCCCGGCAACGGCGCCAGAAATGTTTGTTGATATTTCTTACACGATCCCAATTAGGAAGGCGAAAGAAATATATATGGGATATCTATCTAATCATGTTAGCTTGGATATGGGATTAACCTCATGATCCAACAAAGCGGAGTTAGACGGTGTTAGTAGTGGGACGTAAACTTAGCACCATTATCCATAGTGGAGTTAATCTCACCAGATATGTACTCAAGGTATACCACTCATTTCTAGGCATTACCTATACACTAGTCTGTCACCCTACCAATAACACTCAAAGAAATGCGGGGCATGGTACTCTTGAAAGGCCTTGATAAAAGAATGAACATGATATCTGCAAGCGCACAGATAGAAATACCATCGTAGCACTTCACCGGGAGTAATCTAGGTATCGTATTTATATTTTACCACGGGGAAGGGAGTCTATGGAAAGTAGAGAGAAAAGGATGTCTAATGATTTATATTGTGATTTAGTTATGAGATCCACCTTACAGCTTGTATAATGCAGTAGTAGCCATATGCATCTAACATTACTCAACAGATAAGTCACAGGATAAAGATAATTATATAATTGATAAATACCCAAGTCTAAGATCATCATATGCCACTAGTATCATACGAGCTATTAACAAGTTACAGAAAGAATAGAATGAATATTCCTAAGATACTCCTAATCATATATGTCAATGAATACTACAATTAGTGCAATACATCTAGCTATCATGGCAAGGTTGGATTACTTCTACACATGGCAAGCATTACCAATAACAACCAAGGACGAAACTTGATCATTACCGTAATAATAAACTCGACTAGTCCTACATTCGAGGGTGGATTCCAAAGGACTCAATAGGACCTGCCACTCCCGTGATCTACCACACGCCCGGAATGTAGGGTGCAATGCGGATAAACGTTGTATAAACACCACGTTTACACATTGCTTATCACCCACATAGTGATCATCTATATGGATGCTATACAATTCCATGCATAAAATATAAAGCAATCTTACTAAACTAAACATATAATCATAGCAAGCATAAACACATATCAATAAGAATATAATAATTATAAAGATCAAAGCCATAACAATTGTATTCTAAATATAAGAGTACTTACAGATTGAATACAAGAGAGAAGTCTCAAGAACGATGATCCTTGCTACTTCTTGACTATCAGAACTCAAGATGAACTTGATCTTCAACTAGAACTAGCTAGATAGTTAACTACTTCTAGTATGAACTAGGGCTTAGGTCTAGACTTACTGGACTAGATGGGTATGAGTTGATGGATGAGTATGATAATGAAATTGTTATCGACCGGGTCACCGGTCTTCTTATATAGTACTTGGCGATGAACATCAACCCTTGGATCAAACCAACCTTCAACAACGGTATAGATACAACCTCAAAGTCGGTAGTAAACCGACCTAGAAAGGAGAGACCGATAGGTGGGACCCACCTGGCGGCCACCAGGGTCCAGAAGGTTCTGGCCTTCGTGTTTCTTCCCCGGTGTCCTCCTGTATCTTCTAGAATGTTTTAGTCCACTTTCCGGGGTTGAGTTACTTCACGGTTAAGTCTTGTCTTCATATGTCTTGTATATTCCTAACTTTCTCCATTCTTCTCTCGCAATTATCTATCAAGTCCCCGGAAAGTCACAGAATCACGAAAAACTTCGTGGAGTTATGTTAGTTAGACCCCTAGACTTATGTTTGGTCTTTAACTTGAGCCCTTAATTCATGTTATTTAACTTGTAATATTATGCTATAACATGTGTCAACACTAAGATACTAAGCTAATCGCTTAACTCAGCAGACGTTTGTCAGATCTCCTCGGGAGACGCTGCACGGTACAACCCATGAGCCAATTTTAAGAAGAACAATGATGAGGCCACTGCAAAATAGATACAGCTCTTCTACCTTTTGCTAGCGTAGGGCTTCAAACGAAAGAGGCCCCGAATCCAGCGAAATTCCATACCAGACATACCCTTAAACTATTAGCAAACCTAGTAAATTGAAGTGTGACAATAAATCATAATAAGGGGGACGCAATACCAATAAAAACTATTAGGTCACCTAATAAGAAACATGGTGACGCTAAAATATGGCAAAATAGCTTCAATATTGATGTAAGCACTTGAAGTTTACAAGGTTGGAAGCTAACCTTTGCAGTCAAGTGCATGACTAAAATGCTATCCTAAAGGCTTAAATTCGTGGCCGTTTGTCAAGCCTCCTCAGGAGACGAGTCGCTGAGAACCCTAAACAACAGCTACAGCTACTCCTAATTTCGCTCACATACTATTAGCAAACCTAGTATATTGCATGTGACAATAAATCATAGAAAGGCAGACGTAATACTAATAAAAAACTATTAGGTAGACTAATATGAAACATGGTGCGGCTAAAAATGGCAAAGTAATATTGAAGGTTGAAGCTAACCATTGCAGTCAAGTACTTCACTAATATGCTAACCTAAGCGATTACCTCAGCAGACATTTGCAGTAGAACAATATTGAGCCCCCAGCCCCCCCCCCCAAAACAAAAAACCCACACCTCGCTTAGGGTTTCGCTAACATAGGGCTTCCAACAGAATCAACGCCGAGGCAAGGTATAGCCCTACCAAACAAATCCTAAAACTATTAGCAAAGCTGGTAAGTTTCATGATGACGATACATCATATAAAGGTATTATAACCCAAAGTAACCTCAAAATAGATGGAACCACCCGAACTTTAGAATGTTGGAAACTTAGCTTTCAAAAAAAAAAAGCTAGACTACCCAACTCACGGAAACAATTTTTGCAAGTCATCGTTAAAACCATTAAAAAGCCCACATAATCGTACCAAAACTGATAACTCAGCTACTAAAAGAAATAAGTGCGATAAAATCATGTTAAGTAAAAACCAAAAAGATGGTGGCCCTTGTACTTTAGAAGGTTGGAAACTAAACTATGACAAAAAAATAATTTACTGAGATACCATGCTAGGCACTTAACCGTAGTCAAGGAGATTTTTTGCCAGGGCTCCCCGCGAGAGGATACACCAGAAAACGATGTGCCGTATTATAGCAGATGGTTTGTGTTGATCCTCAGAAACAACTCCAGATCATCCTTCAAAACTAAATATATAAGAAACAACAAAGGTAACCTCCTACAACGTATATAGTTTAATCTCTTGTCAAATTAATTACAATTAAACAAAACATAACTTCCATATATATGGTAGCACTTGAACTCTAGAAGGTTGGAAAATAACCTTCGCGAAAAAAAAGCTAGGCTAATAAGCTCAACAAATCCCTAGATGAGACTCAAAAGAGTGTTTTTCCATGGGTACTGCAGAACGGCTTACCTCTAGACCCCCGGAGCGATTTTTGCCTCCTGGTCTCCCCAATAAGACTTCAATAAGACGCGCACCTAGTGAGTTAGAAATAATAAGGGAATATGTAACAGTGCTCCTAGATTCACTAGGAGAGCCACAGACATATTGGAGAGTATAAAAACTTTATCTAGACCAAAACATCTCTACATCGCCATGTAATCAGTGAACAAAATAACAGACGATTCAAATGTAACTATTAAATACTCCCTCTATCATTTTTTATAAGGCGCCTAGCCAATATCTCAGATACCAATGAAATAGAGATAACAAGAACAAAGAGCAATAATGCATGTTAAGCCGCTGAGGTGTGGGTTAATGTGCCGCATTTTGTATGGCCGCATGCAAACTTGCGCGCATGCAAACTTGCATGCATGCAAACTTGTATACACTATAGAGTAACAAACTTCTTGCATACAAACGTTTTGGGTTCATGCATACTATTAAAAGCCTCACAACTCTCTTCCCCCACCTCGATTAGAATGAGACGCCTAATAAAAAATCAAAAACACAAACTTGCGTACGCCCTACATTTGGTAATGGAGGGAGTATCTTTTAAAATTACACCTCTAAAAATATAATTGGCATAACTATTGCTCACATCAAAAGAAAGAAAGTGCTTCCACGGCAAATTCATAGGGACGAGACATCCAATTTGATAAAAAAAATTTCCGAAACAAAAATTCATATTGGAATGACCATAACATCATGTAATAAATATCACCTATGAAATTGTGACTCAGTACCAACTGTGATGCGTGTCCCAAGAAAACCTCATACATATCCATATGCCAGGATCTCCAGTGTCCCCAAATAGAAGGCAAGGGACTTCGGCTAGTAGCACAACAGTGCATGCTGAAAAGTGCTTCAGTTCCCATAGCACAAATAAAGGCCTTGTTTAGATTGCTAGAAATTCTAACTTTTTTTCCACTTTCTCTCCATCACATCACATTAAATACACCAAAAGACATATGTTTAGAGTATTAAATGTAGATAAAAAAATAACTAATTACACAGTTTAGATGTACATTACGAGACGATTCTTTTGAGCCTAGTTACTCCATGGTAGGATGATATTTACCACTAACAAACGAAACGCTGCTTTCGAATTAATACGATGTGACATTCGGTTCTAAATATTTGCCATCTAAACAAGGCCAAAGTGTGCTGCCTCTACTGAGTCCATCATAAATTCACAAGTAGTCAACATTGCAACAGTGGCGATCGATCGGCCGCCTGCCAAACTTGGCCTTGTTTAGATGGCTAAAGTTTCTAACCTTTTTCCCACTTTCTCTCCATCACATCACATTAAATACACCAAAAGACATATATTTGGAGTATTAAATATAGGTAAAAAAATAACAAATTACACAGTTTAGACGTACATTGCGAGACGATTCTTTTGAGCCTAGTTACTCCATGATAGGATGATATTTACCACTAACAAACGAAACGTCTTACAAAATGTAATGCGATGTGACATTTGGTTCCAAATATTTGCCTAGTACAGCCCAAAATAAATGATCGGTTCATGCCAGTTCAGATTACAAGCATCATTATACTACTGCTTTCTTGTATACGTAGTAAAAAAACCCTTTAAACTAGCAAACTACTAACAAACATGAATAATATCCATGATTGAATATCAATAAGGCGTAATTTCAGTAAAAAAATACTACAAACTAGTGCTTTCTTGGTCAAGCGTCGTTCAAACTCAATGCCGCTGCTTTCTTGCCAAGCCTCGTGCAGATTCAACCGACGTGCCGATTCATTAAAGATTTCCAGTGCTTGTACACAAGCGCAGTTACTTGGAGTGCTTGGCAGGGGCGAAGTAGCGGCCCACCAATGATGTCTCGTCTGAATCCCTGTAGCTGGTTCAGAGTTCACACACTATTACCGGGGCCCAGGCACTTATATGTTCAGCACATTTCCTCCCAAAGGGGACATCTTTTGTTCTAGAGCCTGGGGAATAAACAGGTTGATTTATATAATATTTATATACCAGGAGCAAGTAGTAGCACAATTTTTCTACTGGATGTAGATTCTTTCTAAGTAGGCTAACCACAGTAAAGTTTAACAAAGAAATAATACAAAACTAATTAAACGCCTAGGTTCAGATTATAAATGATCGGAAAGTTTTAGTTTTTAAAAAATAACGCTGTATATTGAGGACGAAGTAGATTTAACTTTATTATACACTTGCAAATGCCATTCAGACTAATCTCAACACATGGACAAAACAAAACATATGCATTATCTCAAAAACCGAGGGGACTCAATGATCGACAAAGATGGAAAAACTTTCAAAAAGTTGCTCCAACACATGAGATCTAGCCATGAATCTAGCTGTAAATAGAGCATAGCCTCCAGTACATCAAGAGAGCAGGTGAGCTGCCATTCATGCCATGCACCCTACTCTACCACAGCGACGAGCAAATCATCGATGCGTGTGTCACTGCGATGCATCAAAACATCGATGCTTGTGTCGCTTCGGTGCATCAGGACTGGTCTCCCAACACTGCTCTGCCTCTGCATCACCCTCTCCAGCCACTCCTACACAGCCGTTTGCTGACCCCTGCCCTGCAACATGCCTGCCATACTCCATGCCAGTCTGCGATCTACTGCTACTCAATCAACCTGTAGCATGGACTTGACAGGTCACGGGTGACCGGCCGGCCGGGTGTGGTGATCTGAACAAGCACGGTCCAGCTTCAATAACTCTAGACACCAACAAAACCAACTGCCAAGTATCAAGTGACCTCGGGGCAGGAGACAATACTACCTGATCCTATGCAAATACTCCTACACAAGTACTTTCCCTCCGTCCCAGAATGAAAGTCGTTTTGGGATGGGCACACAGACCAATGAGCTAGGGACAGCGACCTGCATGCGTCTGCGTTCTGTCTCCTCTCGGCCCTGTTCCTCTAATTTTCTTTTTGGCACAAGATTCGTTGTGGAGATGAAGAACCACCTCCACACCAGATTAGATGAGAAAGTATGTTGGATCTGCGCAGAGGATCCCCGCTAGTGAAGGGAGAAAGTCACGTGGGTGTCTCAGTGATAGGCTGCAGGACCTATGGGACTCTAAAACGTCTTTCTTTCTGGGAAAACAACTCAGGCATAGAATGTCTTTCTTTGCGGGACAGAGGGAGTAAATCCATACTCGATAGTCGAAACCTGATTCACATCGGCCTTGCGATAAAGGCAGTAAATGGTAGCCTATTAATTACACTCACCAAATCCCTCAACTGCATCTCCGCACTACTAAAGCAACTCCACCCATTTAGGGTTAGTGTAAACCACCAGCAGGCAGTGCACCTACACAAGCAAATAAGAGAAATAACTAGGGGAGAGAGAGCCATGGCAGAACATGGACAAGCCCGTGCTGACGAGGCCTCACGAAGAGCAAGGATCCTCCTTCACAAGAGCAGGCTTAGGCTGCCTCGCCTTGAAGAAAAGGAAAAGAGTCCTTCACCGCAACGACAAGCAAACATGCCAATAGTGAATCGGCAACAAGGTTACAAAACTACCCACTTCTTTCCAAGCCTAGTACCTCTACTTAGCAAAGGACAAAAAAATATTGTCATCGATTCGGGATTCGAGTTCCTACTCTATGCTCTATCATTCAGGCCATCATTTAAAGATGCAGCACACATAATGTTAGTTTATGATAAAATTAGATCAGAGATACACTTAGAGGATGGTTCAATAATTAGAGTAGATAAATCATTAATCACCAGATTATTGGGCCTATTAGATGGAAAACCATTCCCAGACAAAGAATGCACAGACAACCAACTAGTTTCACACATTGAAACATTGTCAAGCTTTTTCCCAAATGAAAAAAAGAGGCCTACCTCAGCCACAAGCACAATTTCAGTAGAATCAGCAAAACGATTTTTAATGGAAACCAGATCAAAACCAATGGAGCCAGAAAAGGCGGCTATTTTCAGGGCAGCATTAGTACTAACAACTGTCAGTGAGTACCTAAATCCAAATCAAGAAAACAAAGATGTACCAACTGAGGCAGTGCATGGAGCCCAACACCCAGATGGTCCTGCAATCTACGATTGGGCTGGTTTAACTTTAAGGGCAATACAAGAGGCCACGAGAACATTCAAAGCCCAGCTGAGGCTGAACTTGGGACCTGGGCCTTCAAACATCAAAGGATGCACAATATTCCTTATAGTGAGTACCCCATCGACTCTTCAAATATATGTATTATATCATATCTATTTTTTAGGACACTTGAAAAACAAGTCTAAACATAGTGCTATGTAAAACCAGTTTTCACTAAAGTATGTTCTTCTCTCAAAATGTTAATACAGGTATTGTACCTCCTCAGTGCAACTAACACAGGCATATGCTATGAAAAAGCATTTGGCCCACTGATAAAACATTTCACTCCTGGAAAAATTCGAAGCCTTCTTCAGCAAGATCAATATAACTGTCACAAGCTTGCATCATACACGCTGGTACTTTGGGATGAAGAGGTAATAATTGTTTATGATGTACCCTTTAATAACCTATGACCGTATAAATTGCATCATATCAATACCGTATCAGAAAACACAAGTTGAGCAACCAAATTGAAGAACAATCCATTTTTCAGATAGCCAAAGTTTTAGGAGAAATGATGGAGACATGCAAAAACATAAAGATGCCATTTCTGGCTGAAAGCATTATGGAGCCATGCCCGTGGATAAAGGTAACAACATGCCTACAGTTGTACACTTACGTAAATACTACATCTATATGATGCCTCGAAAACTAGAACATCTATCATATTACCAAGATAGAAGAAGACTAAGACCTTCATTGCAACTAAACAGAGAGAGATGCAAGAAATGGCGAAGCATTGCGCGACAGCCTCAGCAAGCAATTTCCTAAACATGGTAGCACGCATTGAGCATTCAACAAAAACAATCCTACCAAGAACAAAAGGCAGAGGGTAACCGCAGATTTTGAATAAATTTCAAATAAACCGGTTGACTATAAACATCCTTTGTATAACCATCTACCTACAATCCTGTAGGGCACATCTATAGACAAGCTTCAGGCAAGGCTTCAATTAGTTTCATTGGAAACGATAGACCACTGCCTACATGCTGTCCAACAAACGATTCGAGCAAGACTACAGATTCATCAAGGTAATAGAACGCTAAATCATTTCATAACATGCCAACTTTGGTTATTGATATAGATGGGAAAAACTTATAATAAGCTCCCCCTATATTTGCAGCAAATGTTGAAACATCGGCCCGTAGAGCACAAATAACACAACTATCTAGAGAATCTACTTGAAAATCAGACCAACTAGTAGAGATATCGATATGATGATGTAGAGGCAACGCCTCAACATGTAAGGCCCTACACAAGTCACTAGGTACCAGTACAAATCTTGCATGATAAAAATATAAATAGCACCATAAAGAAATTATCAATTGTGTAGGCCACTGAATTACCATATTCATTACTGCTTTTCAGACAGAACTTGGTGTTGGGACACACCATTTTTCCAGGAAAAGCACAATAGTGTGCCCTCCATTATATTCGATGCAGAAGAGAGTGGGCCAAAATTCGACACTACAGCTATTGCTAAATCAGAAAAGTGCACTCTGGACGATGGAACACATAGCTCACTGGGTCCTATTTTTGACGTCACAAAGGGTAAACACGCCAATGACCAACAACAAGACCGAGCTAGTGGCTCAGACTCAACACCAGCTATAAAAGGTCGTAAATAAAAACTAGCTCAAACCCCTTAAAATCAACAGACCTTTTAAAAACTTTTATCTCGATGCAGGTATGCTAATTTTCGAAGACTAGTAACAATGCAAGATCAGAAGGGCAGGATTGGATTCAACAAGGATAGCTACATAACCAAACAACTATTATCCTCTGAAGAAGCAATTTATGTAGCAAGACAGTAGAGATCAAATTAGCCAACATGAACTAATATGAGTTAGCTATTACAGACTATATATGTCTTCTTTTAGAGACTATCTGTCTTCTAAATAATTCTACTAAGACCTATGTATTGAAAGAGAACCTACGTAAATTTATCGTTCCTATATATTCTGGGTTCTATCTGTCTGCTAACAGTATATCGCATTGTCATTTCTAAACTAAATCATTCAAACATAGAATATTTTAAAATCAACCATCTTTAATGCCACGTGATATAATAATGATACATAATATTTGACTAGTTAGACCAAACAGAAAAAAAAATTTGTTTATCATAAACCAACGGCGTTTGGTTTTCAGGGTCTAGGCCAGAGTCAATCAAGGAATCAGCTGCAACATCTACAGAACATAGCCGCGAAAAGGATCAAGGACCTTCGTAAAACTCCAGCAAGGCGCTACGAGACTACAGATCTAAATTTGGTGTAGTACAAACAACAAGGACTGAGAAAAACTTGCGTAACGTCACAATCAAACAAGTCAAAGATGCTTTCAGCCAAATCAAACAAGGTGGGAGATACATCCTAAACAATAGCCACATTCACACTGTAAGATCGCAATTAATGCATCATTACATTCAGAAAAAGGCTGATGGAAAATACCAAAACATGCTCTAGCATATTGTCCGGCATGATACACAGGTCAGGTTCTGCACGTGTTGGTATTTATTAAGTGCAAAAAGAATATAAAGGGTTCCGCAAGCGCACAGAATAAATATACCATTGTAGCTTTTACCCGGGAGTATTCCAGAGTATCGTTATTTATATTTTCCACAGGGAAGCAATGGTAAAGACTATGATAAATTACCATCATGTATCTACTAACTTATTATATCAACTAAACTAAAGTGAGGGGGTAAATAATGTATATGATATGAATGATAATTAATAGCACTTAACCAGGAGAATATTATAATATAGAATAGATAACTAGGTCGAGAGGACAACGGAAGAGATCTAGGTTCCTGAATACTTCTCTAATACTTTGGTTCTTGAGTAACTAAGGCATGAAAAGGGTATAGCGATTATATAAGAACACTTCGGAGCAGCGGTACCGTCCCGATCCTCGAAAAAGACTGGGAAGGGGTGATCGGGAGAAAGGCCGCCAAAAGCTCTACGAATCACCAACCCGAACGTGGTGGAATACAAAGACCTGACAGGGCTGTCACCCCTGGGGCTACCACAACTAACCGTGGGATTGGGCGCAATCTAAGGTAACCTCTAGTCTAGACACCATGTCCACACTATTAATTACTACTCTAATCATCATGAATAACCAGCACTCAATACGGCGAAGATCCCATGCAATTATATAACAACTATATTCTAATCAATAAATGAAAGGCATGAAAGTAACTAGAGAAGATAAATATATTAAAGCATAAAGTCTAATAGAGTTGAGATACAAAGATATACCAGAACGCTGAAGACTTCTCCAGAACCGGAGCGCAGCTCCGCTCTCCCTAACTCTCTACTAGATCTATTCTATTACATTGTAGCCGTCTAATCTAATTCTCCAGCGCGTCGTGCCTCCATCCGATGTATGAGATGATCTCAAATTGATCTTATCGATGATTGATGATTAGATGAGGGGGGTCTAGGGGTCTATATATATGGGTCTTCTCTATCCCTTCAGCTTCAAAGAGCGTGCGGTACTAATCCGGTGTTTGATCTTAATCCATCCCGTGCTTCTACCGACGCCCTCGGATCGAACCGACATCAAACAACCGGTTTTGATTGCATCTTGGAGGCGGTGGAGGAAGCTTCCGAAGCGGGGTCGATATGGCGGAGGTGGCAGCCGATCGCCCAATAATAGGGCCGATCGGCCCGAAAGGGCCCACCGGGTCCCGTCGTGCGTCGTGGGCTTCTGGACCTTCCTCGGACTCCTAATTTACGGGTGTTAAGTCTTGATCATGTCGGGATTAGTCCGGAGCCTTCTAGAGCCTTTCTCGGAGTTGGATTGCATTACGTCGCGTAGTTGTATGGCTCGTGAATTCTCGTGTTTTCCGTTTTAGTCCCCTCGCAAAATCATAACTTCACCAAAACTCGTGGAAATATGTTAGTGACACCCTATTCTAAGTTGGTATTATTATTTTTACCCCTTTCTTATGTTTATTTGATTAATAAATTTATACGATAACAAAAGTGTCAACAAACTCCCCCAAAGCTTACCCTTTGCTAGTCCCTAGCAAAGCTATATGCTATAGTAGGATCGGGGAGTTGCTACTACGCTTTCATACCTCAGAAGTACTGTGTTTATCAGAAATAAATTCTCCACTTAACCAGATTGCTCTCTCATACATGCTACCATGGGGCGTAGCCTTTTCACGAATCATAAGCAATTAAAAGACAGAATAATCAAGTCAAGTACCATGTCTCAAGTTCTTTGATCAACTATCATCCTGGGGTTTTGCAATATTTTTCAAAAGAAACTTCGGAGATCCTATGTATGACCCTCTTAAGTAGATGGTGGGAGTGGAGTTACACATGTAGGGGAACATACATAGTGGGATGATAGTGGTGAAGTGGATGAGGATGAAAGGTAGTAAATAGCCTTTAGCCTTTTCTAATATTTTTTTTTTTGACATCTTGGACTATATCTCTTTTTCTAAAAATTGCTAAGGTCCGGGCTATTCATTCTTGGAGGTGGGCTTTGCCCCTGACTTGTGTCCATTTTTCTCTCTCCCTTAGAGATGTGGGCCCTACTCACCCTCGAACACGTGTCCATTATTCATCTCTAAATAAATTTATTAGGGAGGTAGGCCCTTCTCCCTAGTATGACTTTTTGTCCGTTACTCTCCCTCTCTCGTCTCACTTTTCTCTCTAAATATTTATTTTTCTTTCTTTTCTTTTTTTTTTTTTTTTTTTTTTTTTTTTGTAGCCCAGCCTCTATTTGGCATAAAAACACCGAGAGAGTCATATCCAAAGATTGCAAGAGTTTATTTTTTTTTATAACTATGGCTAGCGGTACCGATGGAGTATGGGGAGGCGTACTTCGGGTTAGAAGCAAAAGTATTTGGTGGAATGGAATGTGAAAGATAAACTCTTAAGGGTCATAGCTAAGGAACTCATCATGTAATATTTTATAATTTTCAAAGATAAAAACCAGAATCAGGTATCTCTAGAAATATGATAAATAGTAGCTCAACTTTTCATGTATCTTTATCCTTTAATGCTAAGATTCGATTAAGCATGTGCTTCCCACAGTGTATTGGGTTTAGAGCAAATTAAGATTTTAAAGCTTTAGGAAAATCTAAGTTTGAATTATAAGTACTTTTAAGAGGAATTAAAGCGAGCAACTATTCATCATTTCCTTAGCATAGGGATCATCTTCAAAATTAATTTTATTCTAGCACATTATTTATTTATTTATAGCAAATATAAAGATCAAACTATATATATAACTTAAACTTTTATTTAGTTTTCTATAGTTATGCATCTTTTATATCTTTTAACATACATACCAAACTAGTAGTAAATAAAGTAAAGGATAAGAGTACTTACTGGATAATGGGGTTGCACTCCCCAAGCCGGATCTTGACATCTTCTAAAGATGTAGAAGTGAGGTAGACTGTGGTGGTGTGGTAGGTTCATGCTAAACAATGAACGTGCACACCGATGATTCTTTCCTCGTGAGATATTAGTGGACGTATACCCGAAGGATTGCTACTAATTGAAGAACGGGTTGTTGTCCATAGGTTGATATAAACTCATTTATGCTAACAAAAAGATGGTTCTTTGATTACTTTAGCACATATATTATTTATCATTTTTTTAAACTATGTTCTTAGCTGCACTCTAGCATGGATCAAGGCAAATGTAACTTTTAGCAAAAGACAAAATAAATAATGTGATACTTACAGATCTTTCTTCTATGAGGAACGATCCGGTCTTTCTTCCGCACGAGTTATTGAGTTCATCATACGCCTTGCTTCATCCGTGAGTTGATCTCTTATCTTACCCGAATTGGATTTGAGAATTTTCTTTTTTTTCTCAGGGGTTAGTCCAACAATAGCCAATGTCTACACAAGCAATTATTAGTTCAATAATTAAACTAGACTCCATGTCTAATTTAACTAAGGAAAGTTTATATAACCTAAGCACCACGCTTATGTTTAAAAGCTAATGGAAGTATGTTGAATACTTCCAAACTAAAGCATGCATGAGCAAACAAAGATAGCATGAAAGCACTATAGAGATTCACTTAAAAAAGAGATTAAAGAGCATGATCATGGTGAGGATAATATTAATTTTTTTTTTTTTTTATATGTAACGACATGATGGGTGATTGCAAAGAAGTTAAACATGCAATGGATTTACTATGAGAAAACATAAACTAAGTGGAGTGAATGCATGGATTATTCAAAGTAAACATGCAATGCAATGCAAGATAACTACTCATAAATTAAAGTCCATGAGCAAGACTTTCTCACCTTTGATCATACTTACCATGACTCACTAATAGAGTTTGTAAGTTGTGCGCCTTCTACTTTCGTCACTTGAGATGTGCTTTGAATTCTTGTGACGGTGACCTTTTCTTCAATCTACACATGGTTAGAATAATATATATAAATGTACCTAAGAGATGGCGGGGGCTCCAAAGTGTTGATGGATCTTGATGCTCAAACACCCCGGGTTTCTCCTTTTGGAAGCTTGCCGAAAGGTCATGACGGCATCAAATGTCCCGTCTATTCCACACTCAATGTAACAAGGGTAATCCTACTAAAGCTAGTTAATATACTAAATTAGCGAGATATCAAGATCATTATCAAAATCTTTACGCCAATTGCTTCCCAAGAACGGCGCCAAAAATGCTTGTTGGTATTTATTAAGTGCAAAAAGAATATAAAGGGTTCCGCAAAATTTACGTAATAAATATACCATTGTAGCTTTTACCCTGAGTATTCCGTAGTATCGTTATTTATATTTTCCACGGGGAAGCAATGGTAAAGACTATGATAAATTACCATCATGTATCTACTAACTTATTATATCAACTAAACTAAAGTGAGGGGGTAAATAATGTATATGATATGAATGATAATTAATAGCACTTAACCAGGAGAATATTATAATATAGAATAGATAACTAGGTCGAGAGGACAACGGAAGAGATCTAGGTTCCTGAATACTTCTCTAATACTTTGGTTCTTGAGTAACTAAGGCATGAAAAGGGTATAGCGATTATATAAGAACACTTCGGAGCAGCGGTACCGTCCCGATCCTCGAAAAAGACTGGGAAGGGGTGATCGGGAGAAAGGCCGCCAAAAGCTCTACGAATCACCAACCCGAACGTGGTGGAATACAAAGACCTGACAGGGCTGTCACCCCCCCCCGCTACCACAACTAACCGTGGATTGGGCGCAATCTAAGGTAACCTCTAGTCTAGACACCATGTCCACACTATTAATTACTACTCTAATCATCATGAATAACCAGAGCACTCAATACGAGCGAAGATCCCATGCAATTATATAACAACTATATTCTAATCAATAAATGAAAGGCATGAAAGTAACTAGAGAAGATAAATATATTAAAGCATAAAGTCTAATAGAGTTGAGATACAAAGATATACCGTAACGCCGAAGACTTCTCTTCCGTAACCGGAGCGCAGCCCGCTCTCCCTAACTCTCTACTAGATCTATTCTATTACATTGTAGTCGTCTAATCTAATTCTCCAAAGGCCGTGCCTCCATCCGATGTATGAGATGATCTCGAAATTGATCTTATCGGATGATTGATGATTAGATGAGGGGGTCTAGGGGTCTATATATATGGGTCTTCTCTTATCCCTTCAGCTTCAGCAGGCGATGCGGTACTAATCCGGTGTTTGATCTTAATCCATCCCGTGCTTCTACCGACGCCCTCGGATCGAACCGACATCAAACAACCGGTTTTGATTGCATCTTGAGGCGGTGGAGGAAGCTTCCGAAGCGGGGTCGATATGGCGGAGGTGGCGATCCGATCGGCCCAATAATAGGGCCGATCGCCCGAGCGGGCCCACCGGGGTCCCGTCGTGCGTCGTGGCTTCTCGGACCTTCTGGACTCCTAATTTCTGGGTGTTAAGTCTTGATCATGTCGGGATTAGTCTGGAGCCTTCTAGAGCCTTTCTCGGAGTTGGATTGCATTACGTCGCGTAGTTGTATGGCTCGTGAATTCTGGTGTTTTCCTGTTTAGTCCCTGCAAATCATAACTTCACCAAAACTCGTGGAAATATGTTAGTGACATCCTATTCTAAGTTGGTATTATTATTTTTACCCCTTTCTTATGTTTATTTGATTAATAAATTTATACGATAACAGGTGTCAACAGCACGCGAATCATTGACATAGACCAAACTGAAAATCACACAAACTACACGATAGATGATGGAACAGGAACTTTACCTGGTCGCATCTGGCGAGAGCCATCTACCTTATTGCTTACTTAATAAAAAAAAATATATACACTAGCCAAATTATACGACTTGATGAATATGTTTTCAACGCACAAAACAGGCCAACCGAAGCAAGCGGGAACACTGGCCTCACTGGCGCCACCTAAACATTCAAAACTATTGATAAATAATTTGTGCAAACACAGTAGATTTACATACATACATAATTAACTTTACCAAATTTCAACCTAGGCGCCTACTACGATGTGGTCGCAAACTTAATGAATTTTCAAAATGGGATCCTGCTACAAACGGTTAAGGCAACGTAAGATCCCAAACATACTTACAGATACTACACATTCTATTGGTATCACACTTAGGTTGTATTTTTATGGTACGTCATGAACTAACATGCAAATTCTGCCAGAAAAATAGATAACCACAACACAATTATAGCACATATGCTCACAGTTATACATGAGCATTGCGATCTTGGCAAGTTGAGTATCAAAGATTACAACCATTGGGAAGACGCCAAAAAGGAAGCGGCTATCTACAACAAAACTAGAATGGACATCGAGCTAGATAAGGAGTCGATAATATTGGTGCTCTCAAGCAACGAAATAAGGTATATACACAAAAAAATATCGACCACTCATGAATTCAAATAATCAACATCTATTATGTTCTTTTATTCACAAATATGTTTTGATATGAATCAAATAGGAACAGCGATTCAGGAGCATCATCAGAAACCATTACAGACTTGTGTCACCTGGACAAAGCTTCCACAATGTATGACCACACCTAAGCCCAAAAATGGTCGTCTATACCAAATACTTAATATTTCTACGTTGTTGCATGCAGGCGGACATTACAGGAAATGATAGATGAAGGGAGCGTCTATAATACTATCGACTACAACCACTTCAAGCTAGCAGACAACAACTAGAAATATTGATTTCAAAAATTCCCTGTCCATTCTTGTAATAGACTCGAGAAGCGTTTCACGATCTACTAATTTAGCAAACAAATTGAGCCTCTCCATCAAGCTGCATTGAAATAGAATACCCCTACCCGTTAATGATGAACAATACATATGAGCAAGGACAAGCTAAAACGTCAATAGAACAAGCATACCTCTAAAATAAACAAGCACACATGACGACCACTACCACAGACCGCCGCAAAAGAATGAGTACTGTGAACGGCTGAGAAATTGTACCGTGTTGATCTTCTATTGCTCATTAAACAAATCATCTCCAATGCACAACATTGACCCCGTATTTCCCCTCAACTTACATGCATCACTCATTAACTTCAAAAGCAAGTTCATCAATGTCAACCTACACGTTACGAATTGGCATCATTAACAAGATGAGTGCAAATATGATAAATAAAATGCATCATCAATAAAAAAAAAAAAAAATCCAGCCTTGGAAAATAAAAATACTAGTTCTTGCCTTTGAGAACTTAGGCTTCAAATCACATCCATCGTAGCATCGGTAAAACCTTGAGCACAACACTCCACTGTAGTTAATCCTAAATAAAATTTAAATGTTAAAACCATCAAGATAAAGTGTGACTACATGATTTCATAATAGCGTTTAAGTTTTATTAAAATTTACACAAAAATGTAAATCTACATTTTCTATAACAATCATTAATGCTAGACTTAATATCTAGAATCAAGAAACAGTCTATTAATTAACCGAGACCTGCCAACCACTGCTATTGCATCAATAGTGGGATCAAATACAACAATAGCATTTTTCTGAGGCTCCCAGACAAAACATGACCATTGACACTGTAGTAATGTAGGAAAAAAAACCTGCAAATCAAAGCAACGTGTAATATTGAATTATTAACAAGAAAGAAAGTGCTCATACTTCCCCTACTATGGATAAACAACTCAATAGAGACAAGTATGTAATAGTATGTACCAGATTGCATTGGGTCAAGTCAAATACAGATTCTGATAGGCATAATTGCTCCCTCGGATTCAAATCAGCAAGATCAAGCGTACCACTCAGAACAATTCCCTGCAAAATAAAAAAAAAAAAGTAACATACCACCTCAATGGTTTGATAAACAAAACCTTGAAATAAACCGACCATTACACAAAAAAAGAAAAATGCAAATGAAAACAATATACCATCAAATCAGACTTCGAAGAAATGCCTCCATCTCATCGAACCATGGGAGGCATACAGTATATCATCTTCCCTGTTTTGCGACTCTAACCAAGCGCATCAAACAAATCCAATTCCATTTCACTCTTGCCAATAAACTGCCCATACATTCCACTACATGTAACCTGAATATATCGGTGGGTAGCGATGGACTATAGCAAGGCTGCACATGAAAAAAAGGGAAGAACAAAATAGTCTAAATCAGATTCTGGACAGGATAACCAAAAAACGACAAGAAATCTAGGTATAGGTTGTAGATACCATAAAATACCTAACATCATCTTGCATCGAACTCATCTTCTCAAACATTTCATGTCTATTGGGTGAACAACATGACCATGAATAACCAAGATCCCAAGGTGACACAACTTCGGGGCGAGCCTCCGCCAATAGAAGATGACGTACTAGCAATGGATGTATCGCTGCTTCAGCGGAGACATTGAGATCAAAATCATTACTAGGCTTGAGCTTACGGAAAACTGAATAAAACTTGGCCATTGCAGTAGCAACACGCAAATCAACATCAAGAAAATGAGGCATTTCATCAAGACTAGAAGGAGCAAATTTAATACATCGTTGCAATCCATCACCAGCGGTTGTGCGGCTGAACATTTGAGATGCCCGCAGACGAAACCGCACATGCCGGCTTCCGTGACAGAATATGTCCATTAACATTGGAAAGTCCAAACTCCTTAACTAACCGGCATCCATCGACAAAATGGATTTACTCCTTGGATCATAGATAGGCATCGCCAACATACTGGTTCCTCTACCAATGGAGCGTCCGATAACCCTATCCACCGATAAAGCTCCTCGAAACAAAAAAGGATTGATCACCTTATACAAACTACCTTGCACGCATTTGCCAAAGTAGGCAGCTAAATCGGCCAAGTAAAAGGTTTCGTAAACGCCTTTACCCTTACCATCATTTAGCCCAAAGAAAGGAAGCATGATACCTATACCCTCGTCACGAAAGAGATCAATATCGACACTAGGGATCATCAAGAATTTAACTCCTTGGGTACCGGAAACCGACAAAGCCAGAATTTATCTCGCTCCCGAAATTCAGCAACAACCAAAAACAAAGTACCTGCAGCCTGGCCAACAAGGAATTAAACATTAAGGCACCGAAAAAATATAATAAGAAAATTCAGCAACATAAAATGTATCTAATAACCTACAATTAATTTTCATTACCTCAAACGGAATATCAAGTAATTTAACCATAGCAACGGCGGATTCCCATATAGCCAAAAACATCCACTAACAGATTCACGAGATTGATCACTTGATGAAGATGCCCACGAATATATACAACGTGAAGCATCACGCAACTAGCGAAAAAAAGAAAGGAAGGTTCAAGAGAACATCCATTAAAACACACACAACAAAGGATATAATAAACCCTATGCAAATAGAAGATTCAATCTTTCTACATACCTTTACAATAGGCGGTGCAATCACCTTTGCAAAAATTAGCAAAATTGTTGTCCGCCATAATAAATGACCTCAAAGTATCATATGGAAATACACGTACTCGTGGCAGAGAATATTGTTCGGGCGAAAGGCATTCCAACTCGATGCTATTGAGATATAGCACTGTAAAAAAACATTGTTTCAAGCAAAATTAGTAACATATACAAAAGATATCTAACAAGGAGCCCGCCCTCTTTAGAATGAACATATACCTGAAGACAAATGGAACACCCGAAATATTAGGAAACTTTTACATTGTTCTTCATGTCCCGCTTTTAGCTTAACAACAGCTTCAAGCAACCGGGTAATAACAAAACTAGCCCAATCATAACTGGTTATACAATCCGGTTCTTCTATAGTGTTCCAATAATCAACGAAGCATAATCATACTTTGCAGATGGGGAAAGAAGGTTGGCAACAATGAAAACGACAAACACAACCCTGAACCTGTCGCCATCCTCTTAGAAAACGGCGTGACATAGTCACGCTCCACAATCTCCTGCACAATCTTGGTACTCCTTAATTCCTTGAATTCTTCTCCAAGGTAACGATGTATAACCCTATCTCTTGCATGCCTCTTCGAAGCAGTGATATCTAATCAGTCTTACCCTCGGTTAGAATACCTAATATATGCCCAACATCACTCTTGCTAAATCTGATTTGTATATGCTCTGCAATGTTAAGGCTGCATGAATGCTCATCAACACAACTCATTAACCATGTCGAAAACCTTCTGTTGATCCGCTTCATTGGAGGGAAGTACAATATCCCATTAAAACCTATTGACCCAACCAGATCATTCTTTGAAGAACCGAACTTAGATACAACCTCATGGATGAGTCTCATTGAGGACCGAGATACAAAAGAACCACCCTCAATAAATGAATTATCACACATCACCCGGGATCGATTCTGTCACAGGCAACAAAACAAACACAAATATTTAATATTTAAATAAAAATTAGAGGAACTTGTCGTATAATGCCATTTAATTGATTAAAACCCAACAACTATATTATGCCAAAGAATCACCGAATGCCAACATAGCTAAACAAGTGATACTTTCTACAGCAGGGTTAATGCTAACTATTGAAGCATCTAATCGAGATAGGCAACTAATTAGAAAGCCTATAAATGAACCAAAGCAAGATCCAAGACATCTAAGAACATGGAAACCTAGCAGGGGATGGCCAAGAGAAAAAAACAGATCAAATCTAAAAAAAATCGCATGAACACCTACCTCAACAACCTTTGGCGCTTCATCAGGCAACCCATCTTTCCTTCCAGCAAGATGCGAGTGCGCTGACCTTCAACCTCTTGCTACGCCGGCTCATCAAATCTTACACCTAATGGAAGAATTTTGGATCTAGCAACACTCAAGGAAAGAGGGAATGGTTAGGCGAGAACTTAGTGAGGAGAGGACTCTTCCTAGAGAAGACTGGAGGGCAGGGGGCCGCTTACTGTGTGCTGAGCCGAACCAAACGCTGGGCTGAACAGGGCACTCATTGAATGATGGTCGCCACCGGCTTACTCACCGTACTAAAGTAATTGAAAACAGATAACGGAAACGACTGTAATCGACCTTAACACAGCAAGAGATCACACCTTACTAACTAAACAAAGCTAAATGAGGCACGAATCTACTGAAGGGCAGATAAAGTAGGGGGTATCTCAGCACGGGGGCAAATCCACCTTCGGCGGCGAGGGAGCCATGCTATGCTAAGGTCAGTGCAAGGAGTACTGCGGCTACTACAACGAGAGCGCTGGACGTGGAAGAACTCATCGATCTATCTAACTGATGATGCTTCCTAATCGATATTCTATAAAGCAGTCTGAAGTGAATGCACACACATATATGTAGTGTGATATCTGATATATATACTAGTGTGTTTTGTGCCTGTGTATACATATAACATGTGACAATGTTGTTTAGTTTATACTGTGAAAATGCCGTCGTTGGATCTTGATAAATACTTATTTTACGCCTACCGACAAACTATTTCCTTTACACATCATCTTCCACTGTCATGCCACTAACTTCCAACTTCATACAAGCTATCCACAGTTTTCAAGTTCTACCTCAACATGCAAGACATGTATCCACATCATCTTCCACTAATAGCCATGTCATACCACTAATTTCTAACATCTTAATGCCGCAAGCTATCCACATCATCCCAAGTTCTATCTCAACATGCAAGACATTGACAACATCAATACCCATGTCATACCATTAACCTCCAACATCTTATAAATGCAAGCTATCAACGCCATCTCAAGTTTTATCTCTACATGCACATCACCTTCCACAAATAGATACGTCTTGTCACTATCCAACCTCTTAGTACAAGCTATCACGCCATCTCAAGCCCCATCTCAATATACAAAAACATCCACGTCATGTTTCATTAACTACCCACTTCATCTTTCACTTATAGACATATCACACCACTAACTTTTTCTACTATTTCCAGTAGTGTGAGAGCCTATTTTGAGCCCACCGGCAAGCCCATTCCCCGGATCTGGCCTCACCGTCACCGCCGTGCCACACAGAGGGACGCTGGAATGGCATCCACTAGGATATGCTATCGTGCAGCTCCTGTTGTCATCGCCATTTGATGCTGCAGCTCTTGTCGCCGTCGCCAAGGCCGGTAGTGTCCATGCGTCTATGCCGCTCTAGACTCCCGTTCACCATGTCATGCATGCCCTGCTACAAAATTTTCGTTTCTACAAAGTTATATATATATATTAATATCTAAACCTCTGCATCAATTAATGTATATGGCTTTTCCTTATTACCACAACTCAAAACGAAAAGAAAAAAAGAGAACCTCCACCAACTCTAAAAAAAAAAAAGAATGTTGAGCCAGTCCTATGTATTTTTTTTTTTTTTTTTTGAAGAATCAGTCGTCCTAGGCAAGTCCCCAGTGCTGTGAGTTCAGCTATATAACAAGGATTATATTGATATATGTTTTCTGCACCGATCGAGCTATGTTTGGGATAGGTGACCACGTGGGGGTTCTATTTTTTTTAGGAGGTTAGCCAAATATTAAATTAAAATAATAGATAAAATCTTGTCGAATTTGCGTCAAATATAACAAGAATTAATAAATCGCTAATAATGATCATATATAGAGCAGGACGCAGTAAGATATTCATCCAAACCACTATATCTCGCAACTGATTATTCATGTAACAAATTGACTCGCAACTGAGATTTATTTTTCATCTAACAAAATGAATGTCCAGCTCTAGTTGCTTGGTCCAAAGCCTCCTTATTTTTGCTGATCCTACTAGCCTGCAACCAACCAATCCAGCTAGCTTATTAACTCAACCAACCTGATCTACTATCATCTAACTAACTCAAGCATGCAAACCCTGATCTCTAGACGACAGGCTTGGCCGGCATCTCTTCGCCGGTGAGGAAGTGTGCGAAGAGCTGGCTGGCCTGGGCGGGGGTGATCATGGGCACCATATGGCCGGCGCCGCGGACGGTGACGAGGGTGAGGCCGTCGTAGACGACCGTGTATCCGCCAACCTGGTCGGTGGTGAACCACTCGCGCCACTCCTTGACGGTGGCGAGGCCGAGCTTCCGCAGCGCGTAGCGCGTCGAGGTCACCGGCACGCGGTCGTCCGTGTCGCCGCTGAACACCCACACGCGGAGCTTGGCGTCCACCAGCTTCTTGATGGCTGGCAGCGTCGACGCCGGCGAGTCGGTCCAGTTGCTCAGCGCGTCGCTGCAGGGCTCCCAGCCGTAGGGGATCCCGGTCACGTTGGCGTGCAGCGCCTTCTGCACGTCGGCGCGGTTCAGGTAGTCCTCCACGCTGTAGTCCACGCACGGGTCGTACGTGTTGTACGGCATCCCACGGTGAACCTTCTGCATATGTGTACAAAACACATGAAATACAAGTCATCAATGAAGAAAACTACTTCGCTGTTGGCGATCGATCGATCAACAAAATTGAAATCATGCATGGATCTTACAGCGAGAGGTGTGTCGGCGAGCTTCCATGAGCGTCGAGAGGAGGAAGGCGATGAATTGGCGCGGCTGGCCTTGGCCATGGCGTCGGTGCACGCCGGGGTGTAGAGGCTGTAGAGGTCGATGTCCCGCATGACGTTGAAGAAGTCGTTCCAGGCCTTTTGGCACTGGGCGCTCTCGTCGCCGTCGTCGGGGAATTTGCACTCCTTCTTGATGGCGCCGTACACCTCGTCGGAGATGACGGCATGGTCCCACGCGTAGTCGGCAAGGCCGCGGTCGTCGGAGCTCGCGTCGATGGCCGCATTGCCGATCATGATGCCCTTGAGGTTGATCCGATCCTTCTTGTGCGCCTTCTTGTTGCCTTCCAAGATCTTCACGCCAAGCTGAGGAACGTAGTGCCCTGCATATGCCATGCATTGATTCTTCATTGTATTCATCCACGAGTTATATGTGAATCTATATATATATATATATCATCTATATAGATAGATAGAGACGTGACTGGCATATATACATCTGTAGCAACATGTGCATCGTATATACGTACCGGCGTAGCTCTCCCCAGCGAGGTAGAAATCGTGGCCCTTGAACTGCGGGAACCTCTTGAACCAGTTCACGAGGAAGGCATGAGCATCCGTTGCTTCAGTTCACATTGAGATGCATGAATAATGTCAGTACTCATCAGAAATAAAAATATGATCGATCAATCTATAATGAATCTATACCAGTGAGCTCATCGCCGAATTGGCTGAGATCCTTGGTGGTGTTGGTGTAGGAGAACCCAACGCCTGCAGGTGACTCGACGAACAAGAGGTTGGCATCTCTGTTCCATGAGTAGGGGTTGAGGCTGATCTCTGGCTTCCCCTTCTGCACCAAGAATGGACCCAGCTCCTCCAGTGCTCCGTATCCCACCGACGAGCATCCCGGTCCTGCAGGCATCCACACCGATAATAATGTCCATCCGTCGACATAGAACAAATGATCAGAACATTATAAGTGCAGATTAATCTATAGATAACAACCATGCATATATACGAGGAACTGATGAACAATGAACAGTACATATATGCCTTGCAAACAGATCTATGTATACTATATGTACTGGTAGCAACTGATGAACAATGAACACATATATATGCTTGCAGATCGATCTACACGCGTAAGTACCTCCGTTGAGCCAGAGCACGAGGGGCTTCTTCTCCACGTCGTGCGTGGCCTCGAAGAACCAATAGAAGAGGGCGCGGCCGTGGGACTCGTTGGCCGTCACGTAGCCGGCGAACTGCTGGAACCCGACCTCCGTTGGCTGCCCCGGCAGGGTCTCCACCCGGTCAGCTTCCTGCCGGTCGAAGACATTCTCATAAAGGGTCGTGGCCCTTGTGGTGCCTTGCGGCCGCCGGCGTCGTCGATGCGCAGGCGACGACGAGAAGCACGAGGAGAAGATTTGATGTCAGCGACGACATGGTTGTTTGCGTGCTAGCTAGGTTGATGATTAGAATGATGATGAAGCTGTGAATGAACAACTACGTATTTATAGATGGGCGTAGTACGGCCGCCAAGGGTTATTTTGCGAATTATTAGGAGGAGGAATATCCAGATCGATAGATACCGTTGGTTGCTTGAGATAATACTGTAGAGGTTGTTTGGATTTTATTTTTATTTTTTTCTGTTTGGGGGATGAAGGTTGTTTAGATTTTTTTTTTTTTTCTGTTTGTGGGATATAGGTTGTTTGGATCCTTCCATCGCCCCTGCCACGTAGGAGATTCTGTTTTTTTGGTAGGCTGTGACAGCCCAGTAGTAGCAGCCCATCTCGACATCTCCCTAACCCATGACCATGAGTGATCAACACTACCGGATTGGCCACCATGGCACTCAAAAAAAGCTTTGTTGAGTGTGTCGCCCACGTCACTTTAAAGAGCGCGCCGGCCAAGCCCCTCCTCGACATAGGCGGCCGCACTTTCGACAAAAGAAAAAGGAAACGGATGACGGGGTTGACGGTGATAGCGGCTTTGCCAAGTCGCCGCCACTACACCACAACAAATCAATCACCGTTAGAACATCGGACGCTAAAAATTTTCTTTTATCGATGGATGATCCGACGCTAAAGATTATTAAGAGACGATCCGACGCTAAATCCTCATTTAGCGTCGCGTTGTCCGGCGCTATAGGTATCTGGATTTAGCGTTGCACTATCGACGCTAAAACTTTATACAACGTCACCCTATCGACGCCAAAATAAATGGGCCCCACATACCTTGAACATGAACACAAGCTTCTTCCTTTTTAATCTGCGGACAAAATTTGTAATAAGTTTTTCTCCCTCGTGCTAACTCCAAATGGGACGATTCTTTTTTCTAAATTCTTCTAAAATCATGATCTACCAAAAGGGAGCTTTTTTGGATGTTAATTACTTTTTATCAGTTTTATTGTATATGGTTTGTTTTCCATTCTTATGTATATAGATAACACATTGTGGAACAAACTTTAAAAATGTCTTTTTATATTCTAAACTTTCCCGCATGAAATAGGATACATAAATACGTCTTCGTGTGCAAATTTCAAAGTTTTTAAATTCAATTTACTATCCATTGCTCATAAATTATACCTCTCTCACTTAGTATAATATGAAACTATTTGAGGGATGTATCAAATTCTGAACAACGTATAGTTGACTTTGTTAAAATGATTTGAAAATTTTATGGAAAGCTTATACACCCATATTATGCCCCTATGCCAATCCTTAGGATTTTTAGACCCCTTTATGGTATTATTTTTTTTCATCGGGGTCACCAAAATAGAAGTTCAAGTAATGTCTAACAAAACATTTATTTTTCCACTAACTTTTAGGACGTGAGCTCAAAATAGAATATGTATTCTTACATATATTTTAATTCTATATAATTGTTGGACATTGTTTGACAAGTTGTATAGTTGAAACTAAAGTTGGGCTGGCCTCTCGTTGCAGCATTGGGCTCCTACTTCCTCAAGCCCATATGATTCATGGGATCATCTGAGCTGTTGGCTGCTTCATCCAACGGTTGGCTGGCAGCTCCATCCAACCCTAAGCCCTCACTGCTTACTCTCCCTCCCCATCCTCACGCAACATGCCTGACTCCCCTGTGCTCTCTTCTCAGTCTCCCTCACAGCGCCGCCTCCTTGTTCCTCCGGCACACACCGCTGCCCCTCTTCGCTTCTCGCCCACACGCCGCCGCGTCTGCCTCCGGCGCGCTACCGGCCGGTCGCCGCCTATTGGCACTCCTTCCCGTCTCTCCGGTGGCCCCTTCTCAGTCCTGCTTCCAGATCTGAGGCGGCCTGCTCCGGGGCCGGTGGAGCATAGGGCGGGGAACAATCCGGCGGCGGCTAGCCCCTCTTCGCGGATGCGTGGAGCATGGCGACGCCCTCCCTCTCTGCTCAGATCCGGCGTAGGTATGGCGAGCTCCCTCTCCCTAGACCCTAGCTATCATCTAGTGCCACACTAACCCTAGGCCCCGGCCCCGAAGGGACGCCGCTGTCATAGACCTCGCCGCATATCCGGAGGTCTCATCGACAAGGACTGAATTTGTGCTTTGCTGTTTTCTTTGCCTTGTGTGATGATTTTGTGAATTTCTAAGAATAGAATGCACGTATGTGTGCTTCAGCAAAGTGTCAATTGCTAGTCGTGGTTGATGTATCAATTAATATGAACTGTACTGCATGTCTACGTTTGAAGAAAAAATTTATCATCTAAGCTTGTATCTTTTTCATATTTAGATTGCTAACTAAGTATTCCTGCACATAAAGCTTTTCATTTTTATTGCATTGTTATAGTGTTTCATTTTTTAGTACTGATATTTAGCAAACTTCATTACCTTTGTAACTGGATTATGCCATTACTAATAACTTTTGCCATGTCTGTAGTATGGAGAACCTTGACATAGTTACTGGAAGCTGTATGTCGTTAATTTAATCTACAAGCTGAATCTACTTGATGGGCTCTCAAATATATATGCATTGAACTAGTTAAGTAGCTTCAAGCTAATAAATAGATGACATTTCTTTGTAGAATCTGTACTAGCAAAACTGATTTATGTTCAGTTTGGTTTTCAGGTAGCACATCTTATGGATAGCAAGCAAATTGAAGTGCTCATGGATACTAATCAGTTTCGAACTAAGGCAAGGCTTTTAGTTTCGAACTAAGGCTAGACAATACTATATGAGAACTAATGAAATTTCCTGAAATACTATTTTGGATTTCACTAGCAGTTTTTTCTGCTTTCTAGTCTGTCCATGTCTGTATCTTTAAGTGTTAGGTCTCACAAGATCTTATTACTGATGAGGCACATCATAAAGCTCGAGGAGATACTCCAAACTTCTAGTTAACCACAGTCTTTAGGAGGCATATCATAAAAAGCTCGAGGAGATACTGCAGTTGTGCAATAATAACTAAGATATAAGTTGATTTGTAATAGCTGCTGCAGCTATAAGTCGCATGTGTTTAATTTCAGTATGTAACTAATCTGATTTTTTAGCATGACTTGATCTGAATTATACTATCTTGTATAACTTTTATTACCTGCTGTTGTAAAAATTCTTAAAATATATTTTTTTTAGATTAATACAAAGTATACCTTGTGTCAGGAAGGGACGCGGTGGCGGCGGATCTAGTGTACCGGCGGAAGGCTGCAACACTGGCTGGGGAGGCGGCGTTGGAGCCAGGAGCCAATGGCGGCGGATCTTGTGTACGGGCTGAGGGCGCCACTGTGGTGGATCTCGCCCCCTCGGTCCAGTTGATTTTTTTTTTTGTGCCTCCACAATCCACATCCCCTCAGTTCCATGTAAGTTGTTTCCACCCTGTCCTTCACTTCAGCCTGTGAAAGTTCATCATAGAGGAGATGTTTTGTTTCTCTGTGGCAGTCCCTCATCGAGGAGGAGAGGGATACTGCCTTGCTGTGGCAATTGAGGACTCTAGGGATTTCGTTTTGTGGACAATGCAAGTCATGTGAGAAGTGTTTTTTGTGCCACTGCGCTTTCTTTGTTCTAACAACAGCTCGTTGGGTGTTCTAGCTAGTAAATTTGGAAGCAAGAGACCCTTGGCATGTACTACACTTGACTAATTATTATCTATTTATGAACCCTAATGATTTCTAGCAATGATGATTTTAGAAATTGAACCAGATCCAAATGATTTTTCTCAACCCAAATGTGTGTGTGCTAATTTCTGTGCACACTATCTGTTAATTTGTAACTTATCCAAATTCAACTTAGTAAGTTTAAAGTGGCTGCAAACCTGTACATCTTGAAAGCTATATAGGTAATGGTAAAAATTTGAGTACAAGGCAGAGTTAGAAAACCATTGAAGTTTAGGAGGAACATCTATGATCAAATTGTTTGTGATAAGAACCTGTATTAAGCCTTTGGAAGTCAATACATCTTTTGTGTATGTTTATTAGAAACATCTTTGAACCTTTGGCTGTCGATATACCTTTGTGCAGTAGTTGGCCCTTAATGCATCCTTGCCTTCTATATTACTCGTGCTATGTGGCTGCAGTCTGATTACCAACCTGTAACCTCTATGGTTGTATTGTGATAGATGTTCAGTAGATCATACTAATGTAGAAACTAATTATATTGCAACAATGATTGTTAGTTACAATGCTTATTGCTTTAAGTTACAATGGTTGTTGTATGGAAATCTCTACTTTGCGCTGTGATCTTAAAGCAATAAAACATATGAACAAGGACATCTCTTTTTTAAGGTTTGTCTTTTATTTTACTGTCCAACAGCCCACCACGCCAATAAAATGTATGACCCAAAAATATATTTTTATGATTTCTTTAATATGATTAGAGCTATAGACAACTCCCAGCCACATTACTTGATTTGCTTGGTATTCAGGCAATGGATCTGGTTGACCCTGCCCAATGATGGCATAGCTACTCAAACTCCCCGCCCACTTTGATTATGTTTGTCCCTGTTGCCTGCAAACCTGAGATGAGCAGACACTCAACTCAGGTGAAAATCCTAAACCATTGCAACTCACTGTATGTAAATTTCATTCTTATTATGCAGATTGGAGAGGGGATGAGCAGACACTCAACTCTGGTGAAAATACTATGAACTTGAGCTGCTAACTTGTCTGTATTGCATATAGGTGTACATATATATATTTAGTGAAATCTGCAACTGGATATTATTGCTTTTATGTGGTGTAACTTGGTTGAGCTAGTAGTGATATATATGTAACAACCCCAACTGGATGGTTGATTTATTTTCCCAATTAGATCATCCATCTTGAGCAGAGTTGAGGTCTTTTTTAGTGAACTGATTTTTTGCTACACGATTTGTTAACTTGTTTATATAAACTGAACCTATTTATTTGTAGATATATAAATTGAACCTGTTTTTTCTATCAGCCTGTTTATATTTGGTTGATAACAAACTTGTATTGTACAACTACTTTACATATTTTCTCTACTTGCCTAATTATATGGTTATATTTTTCAGGAAGTGCCGAGCACAAGTCTTTGGCTTGAGTTCCTAGAAAGTGGTTCTCCACACATAACTTGATGGATGTGCTCTATTGTTGGCATCCATTGATTTTGTTTTTTAGTTTGTAGAAATGATTGTGTGCGCAAAACCTTAGTATCTCAAACACAAACTAGCCTTTTGAGATGTGCATTCATGTAATCTTTTGGGCCTTCGTTGGAGAATAAAAAAACCGTGTGCAAGACAATGTATTGGTATATATGTATATGAATTGACCTCCATGTGATGTATGTGTGTGTACCTTTATGTGATGGACCTTAAGTTTGAAGCTGGGTATCATTTGTGCTACTTTCTAATTGTTTTTTTTATTTTTGCATATTTATGTAGTCCGTCTGACAATCTGACGCTATAAATGCTTTGGCTGTTAGATGATCTGACGCTATATGTATGCTAACAGAGTATCTGATGCTAAAGAAGAGCAATAGACGGTCTGACGCTAAAAAAATGCACAGCAACAGATTGTCTGACGCTATAAATCTGGTCTGACGCTAAAGAGTTTTAGCGTCAGGACTTACAGCGTCAGCTGAAGTCTGACGCTATATGTTCTTAGGGTCAGATCCTCTGACGCTATATGTGGCTTATAGCGTCAGACCATCCGAGGGTAATTGGGGTGTTGTGGTGTAGTGTGCGGGCTAGCTAGGCACTCAACGAAATTGCCTCCTTATTAGATGTAAAAAAAAAATGTCTCCCTATTTTTTTAACCAAGAAATGAAATCGAAGTTTTCCATTTCCTACACCCGGTTTAAGAAGGGTGTCGGCTTCCTATTGGGTAGGTTCCTGTGATCGAGGGCGTAATCGATGAAAACATCCCCTGTACCATCGTTGTAGGCATCGATTATCAACGAACTTTTCCTACACTAGGAATAGATGTAACATCATTATTTTTCCATCTAGGGCCAATTTGTGGCCTTTTATACGCAATGAGAGAGGTGATTCTGGAAACCCATATGAGGACAGTGACTCTAGTTCATCGATCTCGCCGCTCGTTTGATTTCTTACAAGCTACTCTCTCCATTACAATCAAAAGTCATTTAATGAATGAATCTTGGAAAGTCAAAGCTTCTCATCAAGTTTGACCAAAATTATAAAGAAAAGTGTAAAGATTTATGACATGTATAATATGAAAATATAATTAGTAAAAATGTAATGATACTTAGTTGGTATCATAAATGTTATTATCTTATCTTATCATATCATGTAAATTCTATCAAACTTGAGATGCTTTCACCTTTCAAGAAAGTTGGAATGACTTATAATTGAGGGACGGAGAGAGTACAATAATAATTAGTACTAGTATGAACAATAATTTTATTTTTGCTATTTTCAACCGACGATGTATCACTTTAATTAGAATAGATTGATTCCTCAAACCAAACACTCCGTTAATACAGCAAATGCATTTTCAGAAGATGAGTCATATACTATTACCTTTCGTCCTATGGACTGCTGCTGTTGCAGTATACAAGTAGCGCGTCCTGCTGTTCATACCAGTCAATGTGTTTCATTTAACATCAGACCATATGAAGATGACCGCGTGGCCTAATGGATAAGGCGCTCGCCTCCGGAGCGGGAGATTGTGGGTTCGAGTCCCATCGTGGTCGTAGGGCCTCTATTTTTTATCGTGCCACTTTGTTTTTGGAAAAGGAAATGAAAATTCCTTCCACGGTGCCATTCATGCCTCTCAGCCCACCCAACCACTCGTGGGCTGCCATCTCGATCAGCCCAAACCATTCCAAGACTAGTATAGGTGGTTGTTCAAAGGCCCAACGCGCGGGTGCATCGTCCCGTTTGCCTAGCTACTACCAGGTTTTAAGTTTAAGTGACCGTGACATGCCAAGTACTCCTTCAATCCCAAAACCAGCGCTCATTATGCACTCAAAGCAATCTCAGTTTAAATAATAAATATATACATAAAAGTGATAATACTAAATAAAGTGTGTATATTTAGATTAATCACATCATATATTGTCATGGTAAGTATATTTGGATACTTAATACTAACTCCATCCCAAATTATAAGATCATTTTTTTTTCTATTTTTAGATTCATAATCATAGCTCTTTAAATGCACCTACAAATAACATAGTTCTAGATACGTAACAAAGACTATGAATCTAGAAATGTCAAAATATCTTATAATTTGAAGGTGTATTTTTTTTAAGATTACACAAAGATAACATAGACACTCAACACGCACGGAGTCACGGACACTCACCCGTATGAACACAAAGTATGCAAAACCCTACCTATACTTAGCCCAATTTCATACTAACAGGCTCCTCAAAACACATCATAAATATTTATTTTTGAACGGGGAGTATCTAATAGGATGGCAATTATATAGTATACACTAGCTAATTAAACCGGTCTACGTTTTTAAGTTACACTACAGTGACTACACGATCGGTCACGCTGGCTATTCAGATGTCAACGTTCTCCCGACACATACAAAAAGTCTTGATCGAGATGAAGTGTCAACGTCGTTTTTTTTTTCCCCTCGAGAGAACACACATGGACGAAAGGTGAAGTGTCAGAGTCAGTTGATGTATGAAGGATTAAGATGGAAGTGGCCAAAGATAATTCAGACTGGCAAATTTCTTTGACTACAAAATAATTTGAAATATTCGTCAAACTGCTGGACCACACGCGAGCGTACGTCGTCTCTCTACGGAGGGATTCGGTATTGAAGAATCGACAAAGGCGACCGGACAAGATCGTCAAACAGCACGTACACCGGCCTGTATCATATCAACATCGGTATCAAAGATTTGAGCTCCGTTTTTCACTACTCTGACTTTTTTTACATAACTCCATATGTAATTAGTATGAAATTTACAATGAAATTAGACTATATGTAATTACTTATGCAAAGAGATAAACTATTTTTATAAATTGATGTTAAACTTTTTTTTTAAATTAATATATGTTAGTAGATGGTGTGACACATTGATGTAAACAACTAATAAAGAGATAAGCTCTTGAAAAACTTACTCCATTTCCTCATATTTCCTCTAGGTGAGCCGCCCCTAATCGAAGGGAGTTGAGAGAGGAACTCTTTTTTCAAGACTAACTGAGCAAGTACTAGTTGACTTGTACTCTCCCCTAATAATGGCTGACCTCTACTCCATATATTTTCCTGTGGTTGGTACGTACATAGTACATAGTACCCCCTTTAATAATTTGTACGAATATCAATCTGCCGAAAACAACGATGATCCACACTAAGGTGTACGTAGTGTTGTACCAAACTACGTTACGTACTGTTGTACCAAACTACATAAGGTCTACGAAAAAATAAAAAGACTATAAGGCTATACACACACGAAACGTATATAGAATTATAGATGAGATAGGGGAAGGAATATCGGAACTAAGATTTAGACTGAACAATTATCAAAGGAGAGTGTTCCGTTGTAGACAGATACCCCCCCCCCGCCTTGCGATGCCGACGTTATGCTGCCCCTCTCGCAGAGCCGAGGTCCGTGCTGCCGCAGAGATTGAGGGGCGGGGTGTGTGCCGCTGGCCACGCCAATCCTCAAGTCGGGACCACGCCGCGCCCGGTCGCGCACTCCAGCCTCTACCCCCACACCCGCAGCGCCGGTCGTGTCGCAGCCGCGGGCCGGGGCGCTAACGCAACTCGCAGCCCTAGAACCTCTTGCTTCGAAGTTGGGCGTGGAAGTGGAGGCGGTGAGGCTCCCGGCGCCATTGAGGACAAGGTCGGGGCCGTCTTCGGGGGAATGCCGCCGACTAAGCGGCGCCGTTTTTGAGATCCTTCTCAAAGGAGCATTCGACCTCTCCACTCTAGACCTCAACACCGGGGGCTGGGTGAGGAGTTCGCCTAACCCCCGCTGGCGTCTGTTGATGTTGTAAATTTGTCAAAATGTAATCCCTTCATTTGTATCCATTAGTTGCTAAGTGTGGCTTGGGTAATCTGTTTGGTTACCGTTGCATCTTGTTGTTTGAACTTTACTCGCTTAATGAAAAACGCAGCGTAGCAGCGTGGTCTCAAAAAAATCGAGAGTGAACAACTAGCAAATTAATATATCATGCCGTTAGTTTCAACCTACCATCACCTTTCTATACTGAATTCCCACCTGCTTTCAAGAATCAATTATTAACATCATCGCATAAAGGTCACGGATTAACAGTTGGTCAATGTTCAAAGTGGCTGCTTGCTGCTACTACTGTACTGCAGGTAGGAAACAAAAATCACCGCTGCCGTCGCCCTCACGACCCCCGGCGCCTCCCAGCAACTCGGGGCGACCGCCGCCCGGCTTCAAGCCCTCCTCCCCCCTCCCCTCGGCCGCCGCCAGGCCGTGCGGCGCGGCGCGTGGCGTCGGCCCCACAAAGGGGTGTCGGACGCACCTCCCCTCCCACCCTCGCCCTCCCGCGTCCCCCCCTCCACCACCACTCCTCCACTCCCGGCTTGACGGCGAATGGCGGCGCGGCCGATCTTGGGTCCCGAGGGGCGGATCTCAGGCCCTAGGGGCCGGATCCGGTGTCTTCGGACCCCCCACGCCCTCCTCCGGCGGCCATGGCGGGCTCTCTTGGTCCCCCGGTGGGTAGTCTTGCGGCCGGGGGGAGCGTAACACCGTATTTTTGCATTATTTTAAATTCATTAAAAATTTAAACTTTTTATAATTCGACTAAAAAACTTGACTTTACTTTTCCCACTCGACCAAAAACCCATTTTCAAAAACCTTGCATCGAACTCACCATATAGAATTATTTAGGGTTTATGTTTGAATGCTTGCTTGCATGTTTGTTGAGCTAGAATTTATTCGGCATCAAATATTAAATCCCTTGATCATCCTTCACCCCCAAACCCCTCCTTGTTATCACCACCATATACCCCTAGACCCCTTCCTCGATTTATCAAATAATATCTCTTGTCACCACCTACCAAAAATATTCACCTTGACCTCTCCCCTTGATTTATCAAGCACCACATTTCCAAATACAAAAATCCTTTCGAGACCTAGTTTATTTTCTGGGAAACCAAAGGAGCCACCTCATGAATATATACACACACATAGGAATGCGTATACATGAACAATATATATGCGTGAGTGTGTGTGTATCCAAATATAAATATATACATGAGCTTGGTTATTACCTATATATATATATACACGCATGAACATATATATACAAGTATGCGTGGGTATATATATAAACCTATCACAAAAGGAAAATAGAAAATAAAAAGGAAATGCCACTCGGCTCATTTCCCCCCTCTTCCTTCTGGCCATAGCCCAACTCCTCCCTTGCATTGTCGAATGGGCCAAGAAGCAACAGCACGCAGCCCAGCAGCAACCACTCTTCTCTCCCTATCACTTACAAGTGGGGCCAGCCTGTCATATGTCTCTCCCACCTCTGCCCATCTGCTCCTCAGGCAAAACACGCGCCGCACAGCATCTTTGACCTGCAAACAGCACCCCCCACCTCGCCAGGAGCCAGCTCACCACCACCCCGCCTGTCGCCTTCCCCTTCCTCCTTCCTGCACACGAGCAACACGAGCGTCACAGCGCCGTCGACTAGATCACAGTGCGCACGCTTACCATGTCGGGAGATATTTCCGGCGAACCGCCTTCGTTCCGCGTCGCCTTCCGCCGACATTCACTGTGCACGACGACGACGGAATAGCAGCGCAGCTGTCGTCTGCTCCCGTCGACCTCGCCACAGCACCGATGCCGGAAAATATCGCCGCCGCGGCGGGCCTCGCGACCGGCTATAAATAGCCCGTCGCGGCCACCGTCGAGGGCGCCTTGCGAGCCCGGAGCAGAGCAAGGACGGGAGAGGTGAAGCTTGCGTCGAAGCTTGACGATCCTGCCTTCATCTCCTTCCCCTCTTTTCTGCCCGAGCCAAGGCCGCTGCTGCCTCTATGCTCGTCGCGCCGCGCTCGGCTCCTCGCCACCGCGCTCACCGCGCCGCGTCCGCTCGCCCGCACTGCCGCAGCGCCCAATCCCGCTCGCTACAGCCGCGTCGCGCCGTGACCGCGGCAACGCCCCGCCACGCCATGCTCTCCAGCCCCGCCGCATGCCGCTGCCATCGTCGCAGTGCTTCGCTCCGCTGAGGACGAGCACCACCGCGCGCCCCAGCTTCGCCACGACGCGCCACCGCGCACCACCGCGCTAGGGCCGCCGTGCGCACCAGCCGCAGCCGCTCGCCGTGCCGCACCCACCGACGCGCCGCGCAACGTTGCCACGCCACCAGCGCGCCGCCCGTGCCCAGCTCGCCGCCCCGCCACGTGCTAGCCACCAAGCTCGCCACCCAGCCCCGCCGCGACCGGAGCGCCGCCACAGCCACCACCCACAACCTCCGCCGCCGGCTCCCCATCCCTCTCCCTTTCTTTCCCCATCTCGCTCACCCTCTGTTCCGTGAACGCACGGGAACGACGACGGGTACCGCAAGCATTCCAGCAACATCATCCAACCTTATCCCCAACCCGGGCCCACACGTCAGTAGCATCACACACCTCCCTTCTTTCTATGGACGCGGTTCACATGGGCCAAGAGGAAGGCGGACTGGTCCACAGTACAGAGCGGACTCGGTCCATGAAACAGTCTCGGTCAGCCCACACTGCCCCTGGACCCACGCGTCAGCACCCAGGGAAGGTGCTACAGCCACCCGCGAAGTGTACACACGAGAATGAACTTCTATTTTCCATGTATAGAAAAATTCCCGAAAAATTTCTAAATAAACTAGGTACACTCTACATTCTACCCAAGCCTTTACATTCCAGTTTCCCTAATTTCAAATTTCCAGAAAATATTTCCAAAGTTTGATTCATTTATTGAAATCCTATTAAACTTTGGAAATTCATATCTTTTCATTCCAACTCCAAATCCCTCCATTCTAGTTTCATAATTCTTCTAAAATCATGCTCTATTTATTCATGTCCTTGCCCTAATATTTGATGCTCATTTAAATTCTAGTTTATGTTGTGCTTTTTTTTATTTAATATTTAATCGCGTCCGTAGAATACGTAAACCCTAGTTCACCCCTGATGCTAACCACACCTTGCACCGTATATTCTTGTATGCGTGTACACTCTCACGTACATGAATACTCGAATATACATACACGTAGTTGTCCACGTGCTAGGTATACGCGATAGGTTATGTACGTATATAAATGCATAGAGTGGTATTTCGAATATAAATAAATATACGTATATACCTATCGACTACATCTACGCATGGCTAACCCCCCCCTAACCTAGTCGTATACTGTCGTGAATGTGTACTCTATAACACATGCCTAGTGTACGTATCCTCTACACACATAAAAATACGCCTGACATATGGGTATACACCTATGTGTGGCTAACCTAGAATAGGACCCTAACCCTGCTAACCCTAGGCACCTACATATGCATGTGCGTATGTGTCGCTAACCTCGTATGGACCTATAGGAAACCAACCCTATCATGTCCTTCAGGTTCACATGATAGTGAACATTAGCAATATGATTTGGTTCTCCATCAGGCATCCGTACCTCGCTGACCCAGCCCGTAGGAAACCCTCTAGATGGATGGATTCTGTTTATCCTATCATACTTCAAACTTACAGAATAATGATAGGAGTAGATCGATAGTAATCTATCCATCGTTCCCCAGAGCTAACCCGCGTAGGAACGTTGTTTGCTCTTACTACTATGCTTGTGTTTCATGTTTGTCGTCGCCAAGGATCGTCTGACCGTCCCAACGAGAACCGAGGCATTCTTTGCACCAAGCCACAGGAGACAGAAGCATCAAGACCAAGAACCTTGGATATACTTTTCGTTAGCGGATAGAGGCAAGTCCTTACCCCCATAATCTTGACTTAATTAAATGATGTTAATAATATATGGAACATGATGTAAGAATTGAGTTTAATCAACCAAAAGCGAGTTTGGGGCTTATTCATGTGGGGGTGGAACGTCTCGGCGGGCTTCGCTAGTAAGGGGTTTCTGCCTTGGAGAGCTTCGCTCCCTAAGGACCGGGTCATGGACCTTCTACCTAGTGCGATTATACGTCTGACCCACACGCTGGTATGGGATGGCTTGATTCCACACCCCCGGGTTTCACGGTATAATTTCGATCCAAGGTGGCCGGCGTGAGGCAACGATCTATCGGGGAGCGAGACATGGGGAGAGTGGCCCCGTGGTCCGGTTGGCGTGGATGCCGAAAGTGATCTTCCACGTAAGTGTTTGGCGCAGCGGGCGCGGTGCTAGGTGCACCTGCATTTATGATTATGATTATGATTATGTGGTGTGTATTGAAGCCACATGGGCATGGTGTGTATTGAAGCCACGTCGGTAGTGAGTGTGTATTGAAGCTACGTCGGACGTAGTGTGTATTGAAGCTACGTCTAGGATGATCGTCATCCTTTTCCAACCCCCGAAAGTCGTTGGTAGGATTATACCAAACCTAGGAGGCATCCAAGCGGTGCGGAATCTCGTTAGGCCTGTCTAAAACCAAGTCGCGATGGTGAGGGCGATTTTTTATCGTGTCAAGGAAACTTGTACAACCTCTGCGAGTTTACTAAATCTATTCGAATAGCCACGTCCTTGGAATGGGCAAATGCTAGGCGGAACATCCGTGATTAGAAACACATAAGAGAATACGGTATGTGACCTGTTACCTTGAGCTTTGATAATTAACCCGAGAACTAGTGAGAGTAGTACGGCTCTACTAGGGCCCAAACCCTTAATGGTAACCTTTCACCCTCCGGTTGGGACTTGCTGAGTACGAAAGTACCCACCCCTCTATTTCTATTTTTAGAATACCAGCTGCAGGAGTGTATCCAAGGAATTCGATCTACAAAGGACGACATGAGGATGGACCACAAGGAAGATGCCTGAAGACGGAGGGACCGTGACAGAGCTACATGTGAATGTTGTGACCGAGTTATAGGATCGTGCAATAGGAGTAAGTCCAAGGGTTTGTCCGCACTCCAAGCTTGCCTGTAGGAATGGAGCCCTATTATAGGTGCTGCGTTCGGACTCTGATAGGTTTAGGAAGTTAGGCCTAAGGCCGAGTCATCTAAACCCAAACCTTGTATCATATTTTTCTCAATAGCAATAAAAGTATAGTTTTTGATATCATATCTATACTTAATTAGGCGTATTTGTGCGTGATCCCGACGCAAATACGCGTGATTAAGGAACCCTCGTAAATGGGGTGTGACAGGGAGAGGCGCCTCCGGCCGGAGCTCAATCAACCGCCGATCCACCCCCCCGGTGGCCGTGGGGGCGGCGGGGCTCGGGCCGGGGGTCGCCAAGTCGGGCCGATCACTCCGGTGTCCCCCCCGTAGTCTCGGCCGGGGTCTTGGCGGGGCTCGGGGTGCCGCGCCGGGCGCCGTAAGGCGGTTCTGGCCGAGGTCGGGGTCGCCGACGCGCCCTCCCGAGCGAAGCGAGGTCTCGCACGTGCAGGGGCGCGCTGTAGGCGCGGGTCACGCCGCCCGCTGCGGTGCTCCATCGACGCCCGCGGTGGTTTGATGGTGTTTGCTCACTCGTTCTGGTCCGATGCTCGTTGGTGGCGCTAGGCGAAAGCCCGCCGTTACCGATGATGGCGACGCCTTCTTGGTGCCGCTTCCCTCCCTTGAGGCATTCGTCGCTGCGCCACCCAAGCATCGCCGGCTTGGAGCTTCTAGGTGAAAACCGACCCCGCTTGGGCAGGCAGCGGCGGCGCTCCCTGCGTCGCAATCCTTCTTGAAGGCGTTGCTTTTGAAGTTCCAAGTCATGCGGTGTAACACCCTAGGTGTTAATTACTAGCTAAGTAATAGATTTGGACAACAAGTGTATTAGTTCATGGTCGTGAACTCGAGGCATCAATTTGAGCAAAAGTAAGTTTTGATGCTTATTTTTGCGGCCGTTAAGGACATAAGTGTTTAGTGGGAACAATGATTTCTCATGCTCCGCACCTCAACTCATATGTGCCTTAGCTAATGGTTAAGTTTCGTGAAGATCGGAATCAAAAAGTCACATGAAATGATAAGTCCTGCAATTACCAATATATAGTGCTTGCAATGGCTCTATAAGGTAACGGGTATAGGTAAAGTCTACCAATCTTTGACACACGGACTCAAATGACTCTAGATGAATTCTCCAACAAAAGTCATGAAAGGTTCATGTTGAGTACTTACCTTGAAAATGCTTTCGATTGGCTCAAAACCCTAGTTCGAGTTATCAAGTTGATGCTTTGACCAATATAGAATTATATTTTCTCGAGCAAGGTATGAAGTTGACCTTTAAGAAAAATTGGAGATTTGGAGGAGTACCACAAATGTTATTTTTGGGGCAAGTCGTGATTCATCTCCTAAGTGCCTCAAATACAACACTCAAGTTGAAAGAAAAGGTTAAACTTCGGGACTTAGGATTTTTCTAAGTCCGGAATCGGCGATCAACAAGGTCGGCGTCTCGCGTTCTCGAAATTTTGCTAAGTAACTTGAGTTGGACCAAAAATGAAGATTTGAGTTTATGCTTTGAGGAACGACATATCAAAATTTGGGATCATTCGGATGTTGTTTGACAAGGTCTCGACATGTTTTCTCGATCGTTATTAACATGTTGACATTGTTATGTTGGCATGTGATTATATTCTAATCCGTGCGGCTAATGGGCAAGGTGTCTTGACAAGAAATATAGAGCATCACTTGGAGAACAAATGTCATTCTTGGCCCATCTTCAAATCGGTCCATAACAAGCCCAAATCGGCGTCACAACTGACCCACATGAACACGCGTCAAGTGTTCGATGGAATGCCTCAATGGAGTCTCGCCCAGACGGGGCGTGTCACAGCCGCGGCGCGCCGACCGCCATTGACGCCCCACGCTCTCTCCTTCGTGTCGCGCCGCCGGGCTCTCGGGCCGCCGTCCGGAGAGGTCCGGCGATCTCCTCCCCTCCTCACGCTCTCCTCGTGGTCATCCTCGCCTACGCTCTCCGCCAAGGCAACGCTGGGCGCGTCCATCCATGGACGGCCGCCGAGAGCCCCGGGCGCCACCATTTCTCTCCATCCCGGCCCCTTCGAAGCCGAGCCAGCCTCTTCCTTTCCCTTCACCCGGCTTCCTTTCTCCCTACGCCGCCCTTACGAAGCCGAAGCCACCCACCGCCAGATTCGCCGTGGCCGCCGCCGCGCCTGAAGCCGAGCGGTGGCGGTGCCCCTACAAAGCTACCTCCAACCGGCGCGGGCGGCGGGCGTGGTGCGGTCCGGTACCGCCTTGGTCCGCCGCCCCTCCGCCCGCTTGGACCCAACCGCCGGCCGACGCCCGCCGCCCGATCCGTTTCGCTCCCCGCTTCGGGCTTGCCGAAGAAAGAAGAAGAAGAAAGGAGAAGGAAATAGAAGGAGGACTTGATTGAAAATCGGCAAAGCTCAAGGAGCTAGGTGAGAGGATTCTAACTCATATAAATAGTACTTTGTACCGTTTGTAATTTCATAGAAGTCCGTGGTCCTTTACGTAAGAGTGCCAAGCCAAGCACAGGCAGGCCGCACTGGGCCGCTTTGCTTTTCGGCCCGGGCAGCGCGCATGTCTTGTGCGTGCTGGGCCGCACCTTCTTTGGGCGAAGCGGCTTTAGGCCCGAAGGCCTTTTCCTTTTAATGAATGTTTTATGAATTTCTTTTATGGTGAATAGTATCTATTTTTGTTATTTTCATATAAATTCATGTATGGCTTTAAAAAATTCTGAAAATTTTTGTGTAGCCTTCCTATGAGTATTTCTACCCATGAAAATTATGAAACTTTGATTTTGAGTAGTTCTTGCATGATTTAAAATTACAATCTTTAATTGAAAAATGCATCTTCCATGAATTTTAGAAAATAAAATATTTATTCAAAAATCATAAAAATTTATTTGGTGCTATTTTATGCTATGATCTATCTGTACAAAAAGTTTGAGATCATTTTGACAAAGTTTATGTATTTGTTATTTTATGCTTAATTTATTTAATTATTAAATGTGATGTTAAGTGTATAACGACTTAGGTTTTTGTGTAACTTTTGGATTGCTTTGTGAGTCGGGGATCATACTACTTCAAATGGTCCTTGAGAACTCCTTAGGCAATGGTAATGATATCTTTTAGAGTAGTTCAACAAGTTAGTTTTGTTGGGTTGCAACTTTATCGTGAAGGAAAGTTATATTGAAGTTGTTATCATTTCATACATCGCTTAAACATCATATTTAAATTTCATCATGTTGAAGCATACATTATTTCGTGTAGTGAACGAGACCGAGATCGTTAAAGCCGAGCCGCTTGCTGAGGAGGGTTATTCTCATTTGGAGAGGATTTCTTTTATTGCGGTGTTGACCCCGAGTCCCGCATCACAACGAAGGCAAGCCCCCGATACATTTAAACCTTTCCTTGTATTTTACAAAGCTTTTACACTTATGTTTATGATATGTTGCATTAAGTTCTAGGAGTTGAGTGATAACCTAATTGCTGCATTATAATCCTTGTTTATTGCAATACCATCCTTGTTAACCCTTGTTTTATTCGAAAATGCTTAGTGATGCTTAGCCCTCGCTTAATTAGTTAAGCTTTTTTTCATCAAAATGTTTTATTTATGAATATGGTACCTTTTGGAAGAATAATGAGGTGTAGAGTTTAACTTGAGACCGGACGGGACACGGGTTGTGTCTTTGGTGGTTAAAGCCGACGGTTGCCTGGTCGTGCTTGTCCCGTCTGTGTCGGTTAAGGACCTTTCGTTGATTGGCCCTTGGATCAAGAATTTGTTATACTGGCCACATATACGAGTAAGCCCAAGATCTCGGAGGCGAGCCAAATCGAACGCATAACCGCGCACCGGGAGTGGAGAGATGGCGGGAGTACAAGTTACCCTCGTGGGTTAAAGTCCCGGATTGGAGGTGTACGGGTACTCTCGGGTGGCGAGGGACGCGGTCCCGCTTTTGGACGGTTCGAGTGAGGGTTGACATATGCAAGTTTAAGTTCTACATATGTCGTGTGGTGAGGTATCCCCAGCTGGGTTGTAAGCGGTTCGAATCGGTGTTTGCTCCACGAGAAAAGGAGACTTGATCCTCGCACCGTCTTCGTAGTAATTGATGGAATATGGTTTTGAGGAAAGAAAGTTGGCTTATGAAAAAATGTTTGCTCTAGAATAGGATAACCTAGAGTATATGAGCTACTAATATGAATTAAAAATATTGAAAGTAAGGATTCACTTTTAGTAAGCTTTTCTCAAAAAAGAATTCTTGATTCTTGCTAAGCCTTACCTTGATTCCCCTAAACCCGCATTCCTAAGTCTTCTCCTGTTTCTTTATCGGTTAAGTCTTGTTGAGTACTCCCGCACTCGGGGTTTGTTAACCCTTGTTGCGGTGTTGACTGACTGCCGTTAACCAAGGTTATGTCGGTGGGCACGACATGATCTCGTTGTCTTCTAGTCTACTCACCAAAAATTAATTAAGTTAAGTTTACTCAAATGTAACTTACTCACATTTTGTAAAATTAATGTTATTATTCTTCCGCACTCGATCTATATTTTTGTAACAAATGTTGTAATGTTGTAGCTACTCCTTTGTTGATTCCGTATGAGTTATCAACGGGGCTTCTTAAGTTATCGGGTGTATCTGCACAAATGCCGAGGTCTTTGGGACAATGACAAAAAAGTGTGGGGCCCGTAATTAGGAGGTTCTGTTACATGCAGCTGCCCCTCTTCGGTGTGGCATGGGTCGTCTTCGTCGCCTCGGTTTGGTAGTCGTGGTTTGCACCTATTTGGGCTTCATGTTCCTCCTCACCTAGTTTGTCTAGTTAGTGTGTGTTGTAGCCGTACATGAGGTCGCGTTCCGGTGGATGCTTTGCCACCGCGGTCGCGGGTCGCCTAGCTTTGACGGATGCTTTGCCGTCTGGAGTGCTAGCGGATGCTTTGCCGCCGCAGGTTGTGTTTCCGGCGGATGCTTTGCCGCCGTGGGTGGTTCCGTGGATGCTTTGCCACCGTGGTTGTGTTTCTCGGCGCATGCTTGGCCGCCTAGGAGGTTACGGTGGATGCTTTGCCACCGGTCTTTGTCTTTCCGGCAGATGCTTTGCTGCCGGGTGTATCATCTACGGCTCCGATCACTACTAGCTACCTAGGTGTTGAGTTATCTTTTGTATAGGCATAGCTTGCAAGGGTTGTTAGGTGGAGGGTTCCCTACCCCGCTCTTCTTGCTTTTTCGTTTATGTTTAAAGTCTCCGTTGGTGTTTTCTCCCCGTGATGTCTTCTCAAAGATCGGGGATTGTTGTATTTGGATTTGGTTTTCCTCCTCTTAATGAAATACGGGTGCCGCCGCTATCGCTATACAGTGATCTGAACATGCAGACATACAATGCACTGATGTGGGGACGCACGCACACGCTGCTTAGTCAACATTTTTTTTTTTGAGGAATGCTGCTAGTCAACTGTCAGCAGCTTTGTTGATCGATCCGCATATGTTTTTTTTCTCTGTGTTCACGTGCGCATGATGGCGATTGCATTGCCGATATTTTGATCCTTATTAACGACCATTTGTTTCATTTGCTTCTCATCAGAGAAAGGAACCAGCGAGAGAAATGGCGGCCAGCACCAACAGCGGCGGCGGCGGCGGCAGCATGGGCGACTCCTCTGGCTGCTGCTGCTGCTCGCGTGCTCGTGGTGGGTGGCAGCCGTGAGAGGGCGCCCCTAGCCCCCCTCTCGGGCGGGCGGTCGGCGCGTCAGCCCAATTAGCCCGTCCCGGCTGGTCCAATTCGGATCATGACATACTATTTTCCATAACTCCACATGTGATTAATATGAAATTTAGAATGAAATTAGACTACGTAATTACTTATACAAAGAGATAAACTATTTTTCTAAATTAATGTTAAACTTTTTAAAAAATTAATATGTTAGTAGATGGTGTGACACATTGATGTAGACAACTAATAAAGAGATAAGCTCTTGAAAAACTTACTCCATTTCCTCATATTTGCTCTAGTTGAGTCGCCCCTAATGGGAATTGAGAGAGGAACTTTTTTTTCAAGACTAATTGAGCAAGTACTAGTTGACTTGTACTCTCCCCAATTTTTTTTCTAAATAATGGCTGACTTCTACTCCATATTTTCCTGTGGTGAAATGTACACCGTAACACTTTAATAATTTGTACGAATAACAATCTGTCGAAAACAAAGATAATCCGCACTTACGTACTGTTGTACCGACTATATAAGGTCTACGAAAAAAATAATAAAGTCTATAAGGTCTAGAAAAATAAAAGACTATATTTTCTCCCACACCGTGCATTATGGTAGGCGACGTCCCCGATAATTAAGCGCCCGTGGTGACTTCGAACTTCAAGATTTGCCGGCTCATTCATTCGGTGGTGCTCATAGGGGGTAGGGTTTGCATACGTGTGTTCATAGGGGTGAGTGTGCGTGCGTGTTGAGCGTCTGCGTTTGTCTTGTGTAATCTCAAAAAAAAAAAAAAATAATAAAAGACTATAAGGTCTACACGAAACGTAAAAATAATAAAGAGGTTTTTTTTTTTTTTTTTTTTTTTTTTTTTGCATTCTCACACCTACAGGTTGGACACAACACAAGCAAGAGCAATGTATACTGTTGAAGTGGTCTATACAAGTTGGTCCCACAACAGATAGAGTAGTTAAAGTACAATCCACAATGTATCTGGCTCAATCTCACAGTGGGTCCATGGTGAAATAAAAATCCTGGTTCTCAACCTCTCTGTGATACAGATGTTGAATAGCCTGATGTGGGTTCACTGCTTAATGAAATATGGGTGAATAGCCTAATCATGGGAAAAAAACAATTTATCAAAGGAGAGTGAACAACTAGCAAATTAATATCCTGTCTTTAGTTTCAACATACCATCACCTTTCTGCTGAACTAGGAGGGCGCATTGCTGCGGGTATTCGAGAAAAAAATAAGATAAAATTGGATATTAATATCTATGGTATTGGTAATGCATGTACAAAAATACATCACAAAACAACACGATTTAACTATATCGACATGACAACATATATCAAATGGTAATAGAATAGTATATATTTTGTAGAGGATTTGATTTGCATTTGGGAACAACAACGGCGTGACGGAATATATTTTCATGACAACATATAATAAAGGTCAGGGATTAACCGTTGGTCAATGTTCAAACAGGCTGTTGGCTACTACTTCTTGTAATTCTCGTTTCCGAGAAGTCAACCGATTCTAACTTTAATTAAATTTTTGTAAAAGATTAATTACTAACACTTATAATATAAAATTAATATCAATAGATTCATGATAAAATATATTTTCATAATAAATTTTGTTTCAGACATAAATATTAATATTAGCGACTATAAATTTAGTCAAACTTTAGTTAAATTGACTAGTTAGAACATGTTTGTTTAGACGGAGAAGTACTGTATTGCAGCTGCAGGTAGGAGCGTAGTAGTACACAAAAAGGACTGCTGTCGCTATCGCTATACAGTGGTCTGAACATGCAGACAGGGGACAATGCACTGATGTGGAAACGCACGCACGCAGCAGCTAGGCCACGTTTAGATGGAAAAAAATTTGCAAAAGTAACTGTTCCAACTCATGTAAAGACTTCAGAAGACGCTTTAGCTTTGTTTGTGGTAAATAGTATCCTATCATGGCGTAACTAGGCTCCAAAGATTTGTCTCATCATGTATAAATGTAACTGTGTAATTAGTTATTTTTTACATACATTTACTGTTCCGAACATTTATCTTTTGATGTATTTAATGTGATGTGATGGAGAGAGAGTTGAAAAAGTAGCAAATTTTTTGGCAAAAAAATTTGCCATCTAAACGAGGCCCTAGTCAACATTTTTTTTTGCGGGAATGTTACTCCTCCGTCCCAATCGAGTTTGTCACCCCTAATCCGTGTCATCTTTTTTCGATGCTTCGCCTTATTCAAATTTTTACATAAATAATTTATTTTGTTACAACTTATTTTATCAATAAAGATACTTGAATATTGATTAATTTATTTTATGATTTGCATAAATATTTTGAATAAGACGGATGGTCAAACATTAAATTTAAAAGTCAAAAACGATGAATTTCATGGGACAGAGGGAGTAGTAGTTTTCAGACCAAAGACATTTGGAATGCTGCTAGTCAACTATCAACAGTTATGTTGATGGATCCGCATTTTTTTTTTCTCTGTGTTCACGTGCGCATGATGGCGATTGCATTGCCGATCGATATTTTGATCCTTATTAACGACCATTTGCTTCTCATCAGAGAGAAGGAACAAACGAACCAGCGAGAGAAATGGCGGCCAGCACCAGCGGCGGCGGCGGCAGCCATGGGCGACTCCTCTGGCTGCTGCTCGCGTGCTCGTGGTGGGTGGCAGCCGTGAGAGGCCAACAAACAGCACGAACTGATCCAGCCGAAGGTATGTACGTACGTACCTAGTGCAGCGAGCGACTATGCGACTATCGTCCATTGGCAGCTAGAGCTAGCCGTATATATGTATGTATATATATATATATAATATATATGTATGTATCATGCATGCACACAAGCAAATTCTATGCGAATTTGTTTCATCATATGCTTGCTAGTACTTAGAGATCGATCGCGCGCAATCACATCTTCCATACAAATTTCTTGCGTAAATGTGACACTATACATGTATGTATATGTTTTGATTTCTTTGGGCGCAAAATTTTCACTCATTCGTACGTGGGCAAGATATATATATTTTTTTTCTTTCGTGTGCGTTCACGCAATTGTGCAGTGGCGGCACTGAACACGATCCTGGGGCGATGGGGGCTGAAGGCGTCGCCGGCGTGGAACATCAGCGGCGAGCCCTGCAGCGGCGTCGCCGTCGACACAACCGACGTCGACAACAACCCCAACATCAACCCGGCCATCAAGTGCGACTGCTCCTACAACAACGCCACCGTTTGCCACATCACCAAACTGTAGGTTCCCTCACTTCCCGATCCTCTCCCTCCCTCCCAGTCCCAGAGCCCCGCTGCGTTGATCTGCCACCGCAGCTTGATCACCGGCCATCTGCTCGAGGGAAAGCCTGAGCAGGGCTTGATTTTATTTTACGTTATTGATTTTATCTGATTTACTCTGGAGGCTGTCAAGATGATTTTTTCCGTAAATATGGAATAGAAAAGCATGCACAAAAGGAATAATTTTTACTTGTACATATTCTTTGCTTCTGCAGGAAAGTGTATGCCTTGAATGTTGTGGGTCAGATACCAGCCGAGCTGCAGAACCTCACCTATCTCAATAACCTGTATGGCATCTGACTTGTACATATTCTCAAGTTCATTTTTACTGCATAAATCACTCTCATCAATTATTCACAGTAATAATGCCCTATTTGCTTGACAAGGATCAGTAAATATGGTATTCATTATCTGGCTAATTGGTTTGGTGTCTTCGATGATGTTTCAGGAATCTGATGCAGAATTATTTGACAGGTCCTGTGCCATCATTCATTGGAAAATTTCCCATGCAGTACTTGTAAGAGTTAAATCTCAAAATTTGATTGTGCCTCATTTACTAGCTAGTAGCTACAGCTTTGTCTTGACCATTTTTTTTTTTTTTTTTTTTTTGAATACTGCAAGATCTCTGGCTATCAATCCGCTATCTGGAACACTTCCAAAGGAGCTTGGGAACCTTACTAATCTTATCTCATTGTAAGAGTTCTCTGTTTATTGTTTATTGTTTATTGTTTATTTTATCTACTAAGTTCTACATAATACTTGCTAACCTTATGTGGCTACTCGACATTGGACTATATTTAGTACTAGGTGAAATAAAGAACATCTTCAAATAATAAGTACCTCCCTTGTATTATTGGTGTTTGGAATGTTTCAGATGGCTCATAAAACAAACAAAAAAAGTATGACTATTTTCTGTTCATAGCATCACATACATGTGCATAATCGCATTCTGAACTATTCACTTTTTATTTCAGGGGCATTAGTTTGAACAATTTTACTGGTGAACTTCCTTCTGAACTGGGCAACTTGTCCAAACTGGAGCAAATGTAATATGCATCTTTTGAATTGTCAAACTTCACTTCTGAAATTTTTTGAAAACCTGAAAGAACTAAAAGTTTTGTCAACTATATTTGCAGATACATTGACAGCTCTGGCTTCAGCGGTCCATTCCCTTCGACATTCTCCAAGCTTAAGAACTTGAGGATCCTGTATGCTCAATACTTCAGCATCAAGTTATGTCCGATGTACTACCACACTCTTACTGTAATATCTTTTACTTGTGCATGCAGCTGGGCATCGGACAATGATTTCACAGGAAAAATACCTGATTTCATTGGGAGCCTGACTCAGTTGGAAGTTCTGTAAGACTACTATTAATTGCTTCGCATTATCATTTATTCTTATGAACCAATACTTCTTAGAAACTGTGCAATAGGACTTTGTTCTTCTTTGCTTATTCATAAGAACAATAATTCTTTTCAGATTTCGGTCCTAATAAATATTTAACACATTTCCATGTGATCAGATCAAACTGGCTGATAAAAAAAGTCATGATACTTCATGCTTAACGTTTATTATGGTCAAATGAAAATTGAATCTTTCAGCAGACAGCTTATTAGGAACACAAATTTATGAACTTGTAGGAGGTTCCAAGGAAATTCTTTTGAAGGCCCAATCCCAAAAAGTCTGTCCAATCTAACCAAATTGACAGACTTGTAAGTACTTCATTCATTGTTGTCCCTGTTCCTTTGGTAGTTGACAAGGTCAAGCTTGTCGTGGAAACTGATTTGTTAGGAATCTTCATGTGCAGACGGATCGGTGATATTGCAAATGGGAGCTCTTCATTGTCCTTTATCAGTAACTTGACATCTTTGAATGTCCTGTATGCGACATACTTTTCACTGTAAATGTACAGTTTCATATCTTGGCAGTGTAGGTAGATGGTACTGACATTTCTTATCTTCAGGATATTGAGGAACTGCAGGATATCTGATACACTTGCAACAGTAAATTTTTCTAATCTAGCGGGATTGACCTTATTGTAAGTATTTCATTATATGCCATTGTACAAATATCTGCTGCTATTGCTCTTCTTTCTCAAAATTTTCTATAGGAGCATTGTTTCAACTAATATTTCTGTCCCATGGCACAGGGACTTGAGCTTTAACAATCTCACAGGCCAAATTCCACAATCTATATACTGAATTTGGACAAGCTTGGATTCGTGTAAGGGATTCTTTTAAGTTTTAAGAGATCATCTTCATAATACAACTGAACTCTTAAGCTGACGCTTGTATGTTTTGTTTGTCACGAACATTAACAAATTCAGGTTTCTCGGAAATAATAGCCTTTCTGGAAGCCTGCCTGATGTTAAAAGTCCTTCACTAAACAATTTGTATGTCAGGAAATTTCAGTGTTATCTAACATACTTTATATTATTTAATTACTGAAACTGTGTATTTATTTCATCTGTAATACCTTTATTTTTTGCAGAGATTTTTCTTACAACCAGCTCTCTGGTAGCTTCCCTTCTTGGGCTACCCAGAATAATTTGCAATTGTAAGTTCAAAATATAAAATTTTCCTTGAAGAAAAAAATAGATATGCTCAAGGTTGTATTACTCTGTTGTTTGACAAGTTGATTTATTTTTATTTTTAAAAAAGGAATTTGGTGGCAAACAACTTCATTCTTGGTAGCAGTAACAACAGGTACTTTTAAATCTAGTTATGCCTTCCGAGAGTTTTTTTTTTTAAGTTGAGAGTGTTCAGCTTCTTATTTTCTTCAATTGTGCAGTATTCTACCTTCAGGCCTAAACTGTCTCCAGCAAGATATTCCTTGTTTCCGTGGTTCTCCGAATGTATGTTTCTCATTCTTTACCATCTTCGCAGTTGACATGATCTCAGGGATTGCAGTATTGTTAATATTTATACTTCTTAATTGCAGATTCCTCCTTTGCCGTAGACTGCGGAAGTAACAGATCTATGAGAGGCTCAGATAATACTTTCTATGAAATCGATCCTACAAATACTGGAGCTGCATCATATTATGTTACTGGTCAAACAAGATGGGGTGTTTCCAATGTAGGGAAATTTAATGAGGCCCCAAATGGAAGTTACATAATATATAGTTCCCAGCAGTTTCAGAATGCACTGGATTCAGAACTGTTCCAAACAGCAAGGATGTCACCATCATCACTGCGGTACTATGGCATTGGACTTGAGAATGGAAATTACACTGTTGAGCTTCAGTTTGCAGAGTTTGCTTATCCAGAGTCACCCACCTGGCAAAGCACTGGAAGGAGAGTTTTCGACATATACATCCAGGTGCATATCCCATGCATCATACATAGCTCAGGAGTTTTGATGTTTCCTAGCCAAAAGAATTTGTTATCTTACTTGACATTTGTACAGGGAGGTCTGAAAGAAAAGAACTTTGACATAAGGAAGACGGCTGGTGGAAAATCTTATGTTGCAGTGTATAAGAAATACAATGCAACTGTGTCCAAAAACTTCCTTGAGATCCATCTCTTCTGGGCTGGCAAGGGCACTTGTTGCATTCCAACCCAAGGGTACTATGGACCCATGATCTCAGCATTAAGTGTGACACCAAGTACTGTCTAACCCAATCTATGAATATAGCTTGAATTAAGTATCCCATTGGATGCTAATATAATTAAACGTCCTTTTTTCAGATTTTACTCCCACTGTGCGAAATGGTGTTCCCAAAAGGAAAAGCAAAGCAGGGGCAATTGCTGGAATAGTAATTGGTGCTGCTGTTTTAGTACTAGCCGCCTTAGCTGGAATCTTTATGCTGGTACAGAAGAGAAGAAGAGTAGCACAGCAACAAGAAGGTATCAAATACATTTATGCAGTAATTCAGACATCGAATCTTACAATCTGCTGATTCTGATTCTTTCTCAATTGAAATGAAACAGAGCTTTATAACATGGTCGGAAGACCAAACGTCTTCAGTAATGCTGAACTGAAGTTAGCTACAGATAACTTCAGTTCTCAAAATATTCTTGGAGAAGGCGGGTATGGACCAGTTTATAAGGTTACGCCCTCACAATTTACTATTGCAAATGCAGCTTTCTAATAAATTTTTGTAGAAGTTGGTAACGAATGCAGCTTTCTAGAAACCTATATGGTCAAGTCAATCATATATATAACTTTAAGTTCCTTTTGCAGGGTAAGCTACCTGATGGGAGGATAATAGCTGTGAAGCAACTTTCTCAAACATCTCATCAGGGGAAAAGCCAGTTCGTGACAGAAGTGGCCACAATTTCTGCTGTGCAACACCGCAATCTTGTGAAGTTATATGGTTGCTGCATTGACAGTAACACCCCCTTGCTGGTCTACGAGTACCATGAGAACGGAAGCCTTGATCGAGCACTCTTTGGTGTGCCACATGCCTTTAACCACATTTCTACTCTATTTTTTTTAAAAAAAAAGACCTTTTCTCAAGGTCTTTGTTTCTGAATGGGCAGGTGACAGTGGCCTGAGCCTCGACTGGACAACACGGTTCGAGATCATTTTAGGTATTGCAAGAGGCCTAACCTATCTTCACGAGGAATCCAGTGTGCGCATCGTGCATAGGGACATCAAGGCCAGCAATGTTTTACTTGACACCGACCTCACACCCAAGATCTCTGATTTCGGACTTGCCAAGCTCTTTGATGAGCAGAAGACTCATGTCAGCACTAAAATTGCAGGCACATTGTAAGTGCATTCCACCCTTGCCCACACATATTATGAATGTAGCTCTGAATCCTGATCTGAATAACTGAATCTCCCTATACTATCCGTTGTCAAGTGGCTACCTGGCACCAGAGTATGCCATGAGAGGCCATCTGACTGAAAAGGCCGACGTTTTTGCCTTCGGAGTGGTGGCACTGGAGACTGTCGCAGGTCGATCAAACACTGACAATTCGTTGGAGGAAGACAGGATCTATCTCTTTGAGTGGGTAAGCTGATCAAATGTCCTAAAACCCAAGAAAACGCCTCAGTTCGTTCTTGTAAACCCACTGATCGCTGAATCCTTCATTCTACGATTTGCAGGCCTGGGAGCTGTACGAAAAGGACCAAGCACTGGGCATCTTGGACGCAAGGATCGAAGAGTTCGACAGTGAAGAGGTGCTCAGAGTCATCACTGTCGCCCTCCTCTGCACACAGGGCTCGCCTCACCAGCGGCCACCGATGTCGCGGGTCGTGAAGATGCTCACCGGAGACATTGAGGTGACTGAGGTGGTGACCAAGCCAAGCTACATCAGTGAGTGGCAGCGCAGGGGTGGCAACAGCAGCTACGTTACCAGCGACTACTCCGGTGACACGACCGGGGAGTTCAGCATGCAGAGGGACACCATCGCGTCTCTCACCCCGTCGCCGGCGATGACTGGAGTCATTGAGGAAGGGCGGTGATTACGCGCTGCTGCGGGATTAATTTGATCTGAACGTGAAATCTGTGAGAATAAATGAATGGTGTTTATGTGATATATGTGTAACACAACTCGATTTGCTAGATTAGCATGTTATAAAAAATCCTTTCGTCATATTCCTTCTAGAGAGGAACTCAGTTTTCAGATTAGACATGTTCGCAGGTCAAATTAAACATGTTCCTGGAACTTGACAAGTATATATCAGTATAAAACATAATGAATTTTTCCACAATATTGGTTTAAGGAACTTATTGACCATTTCAGTTTAAGTCGAACATGCCAAATGGGTGCGAGTGATGGGATGGAAAACAGAAAACAGGGATTCAGAGAATCAAGGGCAACTAGACAAGCCATGGTTGTTGAGGGTCTTCTTCACAATACTCTTGTTTACCCTTCTTTTGGTCACGAGAGCAAACATTGTGGACAAAATCAATAGCTTGTTGTCCATGTATCCATCTATATCCACCATAGGTTCCCTTAACCTATTGCAGTTCTTAAGTATAAACCGAATTGTTGTCCACTGGCCAGAGTATTAATCTCGTTTTCAGCAGGAAACTAAGAAATATAGTTGCATATGTACATATATGACCATGCAACAAAAGTACTCCAGACGGACAATATCATTCAAATATCTGTATCCCAACGATGTTCGGTAATATTAGTCGACCGCTGTCCATACAGTTATCATCAGGAGTTAGTTAAAAGCGACGAGCTAATGCTAACACACACTACCAATATCGAGTTCATGTTCCAAGGTCAGGAGAACGGACAACCGAGAGCGCAGGCAGGACCCAGCCAACCAATTGGCTCAACGTTTCCTCTTGTGAGTCTTCGACTGCCTCATGGCGTACTGGATGCCTTCCTTCAGTGTTGCTCTCCGGCCCTCTTTTCTTGTTCCACAGCTCTGGTACAGGATACCGGCCACTGGGATTGTACTCGTTGATCTCAAGAAGTGCCTTTGTCACCAGCCCATAAGCTTCTTCACCGTGCTCTTCTTTCAGCTTTTGGAGCATCTCATCGTCCTCTTTAAGAATTTCCTGAGCCATAGAATACCCATCACATGTTACCAGTGCAAGACTGCAAGCCCACTATCATGATTTCATGACTCAAAATTATAAACAGACAGAACTAGCAAGGAGAAGCAGGATAGCAATTGCAAGTGATTAATTGACGGCCATAGTGCTGCCATACCATTTCTTTTCCATCCACCACTTTAACCTTAAAAGGGTGCCAGTTCGAGTTTCGAATTTCAGCATCCAACTTTGAACAAAGGAAAACTGCATCCTCCTTTGATAACGTTTTGCTGGAATAATGCCCAGCCTGGCACGGGGACATCCCTACCCGGTGGACAAAGCAGGCCGGATATCGAGTTCATGTTCCAAGCTTAGAACAAACAAGATCACAGGCAGAGCCGAACCCAGAACCTTTTTCTTTGACGTGAGGAAACCCCATTTCCATTGAACCAACAGAAATACAAGGTCCTACAGATAGTCATCCTACAAGACAGATAAAAGAGCCCCAGCCATGGGGGGAGCCAGCCGACGACAAGCAGAAGAAGAACAAGTTTAGACTGACTTTAAAGACTACAAGCCAGAGCGAACAGAATCCACCAAAAGACAGGTTATAACAACCCGGGTTCAACACAGAGGGGTAAACAGGTCCCGAGCAGCATAGAGACTAAACGTAGAACAGCCACATAACTTGCAATCATTCACATCAAGTGCAATGTTGAGGGGCTTCGACTTCATCTAGTCCTCGTGTTCGTCAGTCGAACCCAGCACCAATTGGCTCAACGCTTCCGCTTGTGAGTTTTTAACTGCTTCATGATGTATTGGACACATTCCTTCAACGTTGCTCTCCGGCCCTCTTTATTGTTCCACAGCTCTGGTACGGGATACCGGCTGCTAGGATTGTACTCATTGATCTCAAGCAGCGCCTTTGTTACTAGCCCATAAGCTTCTTCACCGTGCTCTTCTTTCAGCTTCTGGAGCATCTCATCATCTTCTTTAAGAAATTCCTGAGTCAGAGAATACTCATCACATGTTACCAGTGCAAAACTGCAAGTCCACAATCATGATTTCAAGAAAATTATAAAGAGACAGAACTAGGGAGAAGCAGGATAGCAATTTCAAGTAATTAATTGACGGCCATAGTGCCATACCATTTCTTTTCCATCCACCACTTCAACCTTAAAAGGGTGCCAGTTCGGGTTTCTAATTTTAGCATCCCATTCTGAACAAAGGACAACTGCATCCTCCTTTGATAACGTTTTTGCTGCAAGCGATTCCAAATGCTTTGGGATCAAGCTCACCCATTCGCTTTATACATATATTAGCTCGGCCAGAACCAGCAAGCTCCTGAAAGGCCTGAAAAGCACTCAACAGACCGGAAAGAAAATGTGAGATATGATGCCGGATGGCATCATTGATTTCAGACAGCACAACAGAGCATAATATTGGACAGCTGGTCAAATGATGTGGTAGCTTACAACTATCAGCTCCTTCCGATAATGCTGCAACTCCTCGTTGCTCTTCCTTTCCTTGATAATCAAGACTTGGTTTAGAGCCTCAATTTCTTCCGATTCAGCAACCTTTTCTTTCAGCTCCTCGGTGAGTTTATCCATCTTTGATTCAGAATCCTGCTCACGTGGCATATGCCTCATAACTTCCAGTTTTCCTTTCATTGTTTGTATTTCTATCTGTTTGGCATCCAAGTCCTTCTGTAACTTGAGAATCCTTTCAGCTAGTTTCTCCCTCTGCATTTCCACCACAGTAACACACTCATAGATGTTACCTTCTCAAGAAAAACATGAAACAATATATATTTGACCTTGAACCGAACCTTGTGTTCTCCAACAAGCTCAAGCACATTCTCATCGGTCTTCTGTTGCTCCATTGTTGCCATCCTAATATGATTAGTTTTGATTTTGTTCTGCGCTCAACCACAAAAAAGTCTGGGATAAGTTACAAGAATAGCACACTAATTACAATAGCACCCAGTATCTATCACTAGCATTACTGAACGACATCCAACAAAATAAATTGGTGTTATCAAACTACTGCCCAAAATTAATGACAGCAAAGGTCATACAGTGCCTAGGGTTATTATAGGCCTTAATATCTATCTGACTGAAATAAAGGTTGGCGCAGTTAAACTAGACAAATATAGCTAGTAGCTTTAGGTTACTTCCATAAAAACAGCTTTAGGTTAACACGCATGCAGTTTGCCATCAACACAAGTACTGCTGGACAATAAATTATATATGTCCCGGTGCAACGCACGGGCATGTTTTGCTAGTGGACAAATAATAATCCAAAGTTATAAAAGTACAACTGCATGAGCTTTTGTACAATCAGTGTCCCCTACATTATACCTAATGGCATCAATGAGGTGATGCCTTACAGAGTCAGACATGTACAGCATTTATATGTATAGCACATGTACTGGGCTCTTTCTGTTCGTTGACAGGAGCTGAGCTGCTGTTGACAGGATTTGAGCTGCAAGCCGAGCCACTACTGCCCCCCTCCTACATGGTCTCTGGAGTTATCAAATACTAGAGTTTTTGATGAGGTGGGGCGTTTGTCAATACCACTATCCCCCACTACCTTACCTTCACCTTATTGGCTGGATGGAACAATAACTTGACCGCCAACTTCTTGCGGTACATGAAGACCATTTCCTGTGTTTTAAAGGTAAAACTAAGGACTTATTTGGCATTTACAAATTTAAGTAAAATACAAGACATAGCACTAACCGCATCAATCTCATGCACACCAGGCTTTCCATAGTTTTTCATGTGCAGCATTGAATGATATCCACAATCATAACTGCAAGATTAATTCAGTAATATAATTAGTAAAGTTTTTTTTTGCATGATTGAAGCAAGACTTTTTAAATTAAAGTAGAGGATTTACCGGTTCTCCTGCTTTTTGACTGGTACGGATGAAAAAGCCCAGTACTTAGCTATGATGCCTTGCTTAACTAAATAATTGCGCAGATTTTCAACCACATTGCGTACATACTCAGGTTCAGTGGCGCCTGGTAATGAGTCGAAATAATCAAAACTTCCTTTAAAATTAGCTACAATGAGACAGCAATGTCTGCCATGAAATATGGGAACAAATATCTGCAAGAAGAAGAAGAACAAAGTGATCATATCATCCAACAGGTCATCCTAGAATAAATCTGAACCTATCAAAATAACACGACAGAAGAAAAAAAAAAAACAAAACCAGTTTGATACGCTGTAGCTTTTCCTTGGTAAGATGACATGACAGATATTTATCAGATCCTTTGTCTAGATCAGTCTAGATTAGAAGAGAGATTAAAGGTTAGTACGGATACTCATCATAACACCAAAAAGATATTGGTTTCATGAAAGAATGTACTTACAACACAGTCTTGATAAAGGTAAGTGCGGTCATGATACTTAGCGTTCCACAATGAAGACTGAGTATCAAGAATTACTGTCTTGTGGTTTGAAGACATCAACAAAAGTACTTTCATACACAGTAAAATCATTAATGTCCAAGGTAATTTTACTAGGATCACATGAACCAATCTTTGATGTCACATGCTCATTATACAATCTATCCACTTCATCAGGAAATTTATCCAGTTCAGCCAATTCACCCTCTTCAATCAAGACTTCTGAAATTTCAGACCCAACATCATTTGGAACGTAAAGCTTCAACTTCTCAAGCACCATTTGCAATTTTTGAGGTTATGTAGGCCCAACGTCGCCGGCACAGCCAATGCACCTTCAGAATGTACCACTGTTGATGTCCCTTGAGATTGGGGAGTCCATTTCTGTTCTCGATGACTCATCATAACACGTGTTCTTCCTCTCTTCCAACTGAAAAGGTAAATTGAACAGACCTGTTATATAGAAAGAACTAAATATCTAATAAATTAAACAGCTAGCAACATGCAGATGCGAGGAGAAAAAAAAGATGCAGCAGGATGCCTTGTACTTACCTGAAAGTTGTCAAATACATTCTTGCCATCTACTTCCCGCCTAGCTTTCATAATCATTTTGTTCAACAACGTAAGATTGTATTGATTTATTCTTGGACAGGTTTCTGGACAGATTTTTCTCATTTCCTTCCTCCAGCTTTTCTTCAGCATGTTGTCAACAAAATATACCTGTCAACCAGAATATACAGTTCAGAAAACATGGCTCTAATAAACTACAAAACGGCACAATGAAACAAGGTAGAGGTAGATGGTTACCAGAAGCATTATACCACAACCAGGAAGGGCCTTTGTCGGTAGTCCCTTTGCCTTTTTTGTATTCCTTTCATCAATATCATTACTCAAATGTTCGAAAATAACTTCACACCAGTCAAACTCACCAATCTGGGTCATATCCCTGGTGTACATTACTGCAGCTGTATTAACACCCTTGCTGGTGCTAGGCAGCAGAAATTTACTGATTAGTATAAGAAAAAACAATTTGAGACTCTCATTTTGGTCCTTAGCTGTCTGAAATTTGTTCATTACATGGGTAACTCTAATGTTACCACCGTGGTCTGTCATACCATGCTCACTGCGCAACTTCTTCCATTCTTCAGGTTGGTTGCCTCTGTAGTTCAGAGGGGGAGTCTTGCCCCGTGGAACTTTTAGAAGCTGACGTATCACCTCAGGTGTGATGCATAAGTATACACCTGGCTTTATATGTATAACAATTCGGCGGTGTTCGACAACTGATACACTCATCAGCCAGTCTACAGTTTGCTGTTTGGGAAATTTTTCCAGCGTTAGATTCAAAAATGTGCCAAATCCGAGGCCCTCCAGCTTCTTACGGTCCTCTTCCTTGAGTTGTTTCACCGCATCTATCACAGATTTCGGGTGACAAGAAGCATCAAAGCTTGTAGCCATCACAAACCTCGAACATCTACAAAATTAGTTAATGGATCTTAAGATTTCTGAAGACAGAGACTAAGACCGAGATCGAGACTGAAGTTAAATTGTTTTTTTGTCTCTTTGTAATTGTTTTCAGCCTAATAAATGTTCAATACAGACCTTTCAAAATATTTTTTCTGATTAACCTTGTACAATCTGAATAATTTTTCAGAGGGACCTAACTATCCAAAGAAGCATGCTTTGTGAATGTTTTTTTTTTTACCTGCATGCTTGTAAACAGGCTTCGAGAATAGACAAGTGACATATATTAGCTTGCCCTAAATGTCATATAATTACAAACAGAGGTTGTGTTTGGCGAGAAATATATATTTCAGCTCCTTTCACTTAAGGAAGTACCAAGGAAGAATAAACTCGAAATATGCACCAAACTATAAAACCCTGTGAGACTACATTTCTAGGTTGACCAAAAATGGAGTTTTAATGTAAATTTAGGTCCATGTACAAAATTAGTTAATGGATCTTAAGCATGCAGAAATCTTAACGATATTGCAGCTAGCCAGGAGAATGCTTAGAAAAACATTTCCCAAGAAACCACTGAAAATCACCTCTCATTTCCTGATGATCCATCTTCGTCTCTTGAGTGTCGACTCCTTTTTTTCTTGGGTCTATCCCCATTTCCCTATAAAAACAATGGTGAAACAGTGACCAAAACCATAGCTCTAAATAATGGCAGACCCTGGTAACGAAGGCTTGGCAAAGCCACGCCCACGCCCATGTTTCTAGTTGAGCACGAGTCCTTTACCTCATCTGGTGATTCATAAGCGTGTGACGACTCCGTTTCACCATCTTCAAGTGCCATGCTATTTAAGAATCAAAATCAAAATCAAAATCAAATGTTGGATCAAATCCAAATTTTTTAGAAGGGCGGCAAAAAGATTTGCCGGATTTTTATTAGACGAAGAAAAACAAACAAATACAAAAAGCGACTTCCACTCAACTCTACTCCGCAGACTCAACTCCACTCGGAAAAAAACTGCTGCGCAACTACTCTACTTATCTGTACAACTACTTATTTAGAGCTATGGTTTTGATCAAATCCAAATTAGAAGCTTAAATTGGACGGGAACTAGAGCGAACCTCGGGGAAGAGATCGGGCAGCGACCCGGAGTGCGGCGGCGACACGAAGTGACGACGGCGCGGGTGACCTTACTCGTGCACTGGGGGACAGGAAGGTCGCCAATGCAAACGCGGGGTCGGGTTCTAGGTCGACGACGGCAAGAAAGGACTCGAACGCGACTCGAAGAGCTAGCAAGAGGAGAAGGTGAGCAGCCGGAGGAGAAGGTGAGCAGCCGGGAAAGGAGACGACGGCCAGTGACTCTGAGCCTTTATTATTATTTTTGGGATGCGGTGCTCTTCAGAAACTACTGTACTACGTGTTGAAAGATGGGGAGAGGAGTAATGGCGGACGGCGGACGCGGTGGTTGGGAGACCGGGGCCTTGTTTACATTGCAAATTTTTTCATTATCCAATTATTCCCTCCATATCACTAGATAATGTTTTTTAAAAGGTTTGGATCAAACATTAGAAACATAAATCATGAATAACTTTTAAGTTGTTGAGTTTGAAAATGTAAAAATCATATCAATAGATTTGTCTTAAAAAATACTTTCATAAAATATACATATATAATTTTCAATTAAATTCGTTTAGAAAGAAAGTCAAAGACACGCTTTGGTCTCCAAAACACAACTTTGACCTTTTGTTATTATAAAAATATTTATGGAAATGTGATATATGTATACTTTTATCAAAGTATTTTTAAAGACAAATCCATTCGTATAATTTTCATATTTACAAACTCAATAACTTAAAAGTTATTGATGATTTATATTCCCAATGTTTGACCAAAACTTTGTCCAAAAAACGACTTCTAATACCGGGCCGGAGGGAGTACATATATAATTTTCAATAAATATTTTTATTTTTATAGAAAAGAGAAGTCAAGGTTGCGCTTTGGAGACCGTGGTCGCAATCAAAGTATGGGCTAACTAGGTTTAAAAAGATTTGTCTCAAGATTTACAACTAATCTGTGCAATTAGTTATTAATTTTACTAACATTTAATGTTCTATGCATGCGTCCAAAAAATTGATACGATAGAGAGAGTGAAAAAAACTTGAAACTTTGAAGGTAACTAAACAAGGCGGGGTGGAGTCAAGTTAACGAGAACCTGACCGGGCGGCGTGCTAGAGACACCATTTGGGCCGTGGGCCGGAGCCACCAACCCCCGCCCCCTTCTTCTTTCACCTTGCACTAGCGAGCCCCGCGAGACCTAGCGCCCCCGTAGGTTTAGTACGTGTGTCCCCCCTTCTTCCCCTCCCCTACTGCTCTCGCCACCACCGCCCCGGGTGAAGTGCAAGATACAAGCCCCCAACATACTTTTGTGCGTTGATAGCACCTTCGATTTTTGAGGTTCCCACGCAAAAAGAGGAAACTCAGAAGAGAATAATGATAGAATACCACCAATCTATGGATGAAAGCCACCTAAATATACCATTCCCATTTATTAATTTTAGTTATATTATTGTTGCAACAAACATTCTATAGCCCTAATATGAGAAGTTAGGGAGGATTTGGTAATGTTTACAAGGTAAGAGTAAAAGAAAGCTTTTTTGGAGGGTTCAAATGTGATCTTGTTAGGGGCTTGGAGGATAAGACAATTGAGAATGGAAATATATTTGTTGGATGTTATAGAAATCCGTTCTTTCAGCAATGGGATTTTCAGAACGGGATGCATTAAGTCTTGGTTGAGAGAGGACAGAGCCTGTTCATCCCTATGAAGCAGGCACTATGCATTAACATGTTTATAGTTCAACATCCCCGTTTCGAAATTCAGAACATTACACAATGGTAGAGTTTTGAGGAAACGATTTGTTCATTGGGGTGAAACTAATATTAGATTGTTGAACATGTATTCGTTGTACTTATTTATATCTCAAAAAAAAAAAAAAAATAGGTAAAAGTGACAAGAGCCCTGTTCTCCAACATACTTCCATTGTGCTTTTTTGGAGTGTTGATAGCACCTTTGATTTTTTTCTACCACAAGGCAAACGACAAAATCAGGAAACTTATAGAAGAGAATAATGATAGAATACTTGGGTGTCTATGGATGAAATTGCGGAGAAAAAATATAGAATTACCATTTATTTATTTTAGTGACATTATTGTTGCAACAAACAATTTTTCTGACCCTAATATGCTTGGCAAGGGAGGATTTGGTACAAGGTAAGAGTAAAAAGAATTTTCCTTTTTCCATAAAACTTGCAGTTATTGATCAGTACTAATGGCCTTGATGCTTTACATGTGATCAGTTTTTTTTTTTTTTTTTTTTGACTAGCTTGGAGGATAAGGCAATTGAGAATGGAAATCTGTTTGTTGGATGTTATAGAAATCAGTTCTTAACAGCAATGGGAAACCATCAGAACGGGATGCACGAGCAAAACCAGTATCTTGGACTTGGGAGAGGACAGAGCCTGTTCATCCTAAACTCTGAAGCAGCACTATTGTATGAACATGTTTATAGTTCAACATCCTTATAGTTCAAAATTCAGAACATTACACAATTAATTAATGATAGGAAACAATATTGTTGCATTGTTTTTTACGGCAAACTAATATTAGATTTTATAAACATATATTCTTTCAACAATACCTGATTTATATTTTTATTTCGTATATCTCAAATCAGTGCTTAATGTATGTTCTATGTCAGTTATTTAGTGCTTTTGTCCCGTTCAAGTGTGTTATTTAAGAATTAGTTGTATAGATTTTTTTACACCTCACAACAATGTATATATGTGCATGAAAATTTAGTTAGTACAACGCACTTGGATCAAGCAAGGCACAGAGTGATATTTTGAGCAGAAATATCTGAACTCCTGATTGTGCTATTGTTGTAAATATTAACAATTGACTCCACGACAACTTGTGGGTAATCTCGTAGCTCAACCTTGCAATAATATAATGGTATAACAAGGCAAACTCCAAAGAGGTGGCTGAGCTTGGCTCAGGTTTAGAAAGTAAAGAGATTCCTTACAGACAAGAACTCAGTTGTCAGATTAGACATGTTTCCAGGTCAAATTAGGCATGTTCCTGGCACTTGACAAGTATATATCAGTATAAAACATATTGAATTTTACCACAATATTGGTTGAAGAAAACCATTTCCCACTTAAGTAGAACAGCCAAATGGGTGCAAGTGACGGGATCAAAAACAGAAAACAGAGATTCAAAGAATCAAAGACAACTAGACAAGCCGCGATCCTATTTATACAACATGGGAACCTAAGTTTGTTGGGTGACCTGCAACCTACGGGTCCCTCTTGGAGGGCCAAGACAACCTCCTCTGGTTCATGGCATCAACAAGTCCATCGCTCTCAGGGTTCATGTCCTCCACTTGCTTCCAGCTATCGAGCATGATGAGCCGTCTCTCCACTGAGGTGGCGTCAAGAACTTCGAATCGTCGCTGGAGCCACTTGGGGTCAGTGCCAGAGAGGAATGGCCAACACGTAGTTTCTGAAGAGTAGAAAAGGATTCCCTCATCGCAGACATGGCCTCAAAGAACCGGGTGCAGGAAGCAAGTGCAGCAGGAATCGGTCGCAGCATTTCCTTCATTAAGAGAAATAGAGGAATTTAAACCTATGTCTAGTGACAGAGGATATATGTACAAGAAGAATTTAGAGTTGTTGTAAGGCCAGTTAGTCAGAACGAATACATAACAAAAGTGCACTGTTATCCTGACATGGATTCATGATATGCTGTCTCTAAAAATGAGAACAATAGCACGAATATATTTATCCAAGTGGAAAGCATATGCATATTCATAGGACGAATTTGTTAGAAAAAAATAATTTAACTTACCCCCCAGACAGCTGGTGACTCCCTAAAGTTTTGGCTCCACTGGAAATCGCCGACTGATGCCGTCAATGCCCCATAGTCACTTGCTGCTTTCAGAAGTAGTTCCGAGAATTGTTTCTGAGAAGAGATCAACACGTTAAGCAGGCAAAGCAAGCAACGAAAATGCATAAGCAAGCGTGGGCCAACATTCTCATGCTGTTTGCTACACAAATTGCAAGAGAAAGAACATAAAAAAAATTTTACCTGGTATTCAGCTTCAACTGGTATGCAGTCAAGGGAATAAGGTTGTTGCAGCCGAGCAATAATGCGATCCTGATAGACAGTAGCTGCAATTTTAGATATGTAGATCAACTGGCTAATGCATACACAGCTGCTCTTGACACATCTTACTAAAACAACATATAACCTTGATGCTCAAGAAAGGAAGAAAGCATGAATAATAAAATGCAGGTATGTGGCTCACATTACCTTGTTCTGAATCACATCTTTCAAAATAGTAGTAATTCTGGCCAAAGATTCACACTTCTTTTCCATCTCACTCACATGAGTCAAATGAGCAATGTTTTTATCATCCTGTGGCAAACAAAACTTCATGAATATGACCTATGATAGTACCATAGAATCAAAGGAAAAAATCTGAAAAGAAGAGATAGGAAATGGATATGGCACTATAAAAACAGTATGCTGGCTCAAACATAAATTAATGGGTTCAAACATAAACAGTATGACAATGCTTATTTTCCTTTCCAATCCCACATATATTACTATGGCATCAACAGAGTTCGTGTTCATACTTTTTTTTCACAAGGAAGGCCAATGGAGGGGCCTCCCAGTGCCAATGCCGGGGATCAAACATGGGTTGCCGGTTTGAGGGCTGGCTCAAGGAGCCAGTAGGACTCACCAGCCCTATTGTTCATACATTATTTACTAGGCTAAAAAAGGTTTACTCAAGGAGCCACTTGGACATTCTTTATCATTCTTCAAGGACCAGAGCATCATTTTTTAGTTCCAATAAGTATGGCTATCTACCAAATTCATTATTAGACGAAATAAAATTTGGAATTAAAAGGAAAAAACCTTTGATATGACCACAAGTATTCATAGTAAAGGCATTTTTTTAGACGAAAGGCCCAAGGCCCAGCTTTTTTATATTGAAAGCTGCAACACGATACAATGTTGTGCTGGGGTTACCAGCTTACAGGAAACGCATAGATGAGTTCTCACACACCAGCTACTAAGTAAAATGCATCAAAAGTAAACAGACACTTTCCATCAGCACCCACAAAAGAACCCCAGCATAACTTGCACTACGTTGACACCCCTACTCCTCATCCCGGCTTGTCCTCCTCCTTGAGCTAGATAGCACGTGTATCACCTATGGACAGATTACCATGTCCTCAGGCCCTCCCTTAAACGCATAGATGAGTTCATAGTAAAGGCATGCTCATACTAACAGTCAAAAAATGAAGGTATCTGGTACGTATATACTATCCCCAAAATGCTGTAACTTACTAGGAAGTCTCATCTCTGCCTAGAGTCTCGTTTCACAAGCCACCAAGCCGGAAATGGCACACATCAGAAAAAGGGGTCATAATCTGACCACCTTAAATAGAGAATCTAAAGGGTCTTCATTAAGAAACACAATGAAATGAAAACGTCGTATAGGATCTAAAAAACATAACACTAGGTGAAAAATTATGGAAGCTTTGGCATCGAGTGTAACTGATGCAAACATATAAATCGTAACAACTGGATATCAAAACATCACCTTTCTTCCCTGTAGCTCCACTTGCAAGTTGGCAATGTTCCTCTGCACGACAGTCAGTTCCCTCAAAACCTTCACCAAATCATCACTTTTGTCAGAGCTAGTCTGATCTTCCTGCAATGAGAGAAACAACGAAGGAGCATAGTAAGGACTTGAGAAACACAAATTTCAAATCACACTGTGCCCAGCAAAATCCAGAAGACCATTTGTTCATTGGCATCTCCTCAGTTTTTGCATGATTCTGTGTAGTGAGTGTCCAGTGCAGATTCTGTTTCGTTGGCATGGTAGAAACCTAAATTTAAATTTTAAGCAACTAATCTGAAGGAAATAAACAGTGAAGGAAACATATATAGCAGAACACACGAATATCCTGTTTTAGAATTTTGTTCTAAGATCAACAACTCTGTACAATGAGTATCCTGATTCCTAATTGTAGAGCCACCATCCCACAAGTTCTCCTCGCAAGATGACCCAACCTCGCAACCTCGCTTAACCGAACCAAATGCTATAAACCCACCCAAACACACGAAATTCGTGCACCCATGCCACGATTTCGGCGGAAACGCTAACCTCCGAACATACATTTCCAAAACCATTTCGAATTTACCTCTCCAGATGCCCACGGCTTCCGCGAACTGAACCTTGTGCCCCTCAATTAAACGTGGTCGGACCAACAGGGCCAGATCCGGTCGAAGCGCGGGGATTCGAACCGATCCAGAGACGGGCGGCAGGATCAGGCGGCGAGACAGATCGAGGAAGCTTGCGCGGTGGGGTGGGGGTGACGGACCTGCGTGGTAGGAGCGGGGAATCCGAGGTCGGCGGCGATGGCGAGCGCCTCCGCCATGCCGCCAAGCCTCTTGGCCGGCTTCGGCTGCGCCGCCGCCATAGCGTCGCCCGCGTCGAGGTCGTGTACAGGGGACCGGCCGGCCGGCGACGAAGGCGGAGGAGAAAGAAGACCGGCGAGCGAGTTGGGCGGCGCTTCGCTTTCGTTGGGACGGCTGAGGCGACCTCTAATGTTCCTTTTTGAAACTCACTCTATCAAGATGGCTGCTGATAAATAGTGACAGATTATTATTATTATTAATTTTTTTTTTTTTTTGGGAAACCAGTGACAGAGGTTATCCTCATTTGCTAATATTAGGCTTAGCCAGTCTCAATGGAGAGTTTCACCTCCTTATTTTGGCTAAATATTAGGCTTACACAAATTGAGTTGCGTGGTGAAACTCTATTTGTGTCCAGAACTTTCAATGCATGTGAAACCCCCAAAGGTTTCACCATGGTGAAACTCTTTCCTTCTCTCTCCTAGAGGTTTCATGCAAAAAGTGAAATTTCACATTGGCGTGTGCATGAAACACTCATGAAACCCCCATTGAGACCGGCCTTACACAAGAGTACGATGTGTTGTGCTAAAACTTGAAACCCAACTCGATGAAATCACATTTGTTAGCTTTGATTCACTTAAAAAGGTTGTTATCCTCCATAAGCTCTTTTTTTGTCACTTTCCCTATTGCCCTGGTGCAAGCGGCAGAGCTTTACCGCCAGTAACCAAGAGATCCGTGTTCAAGCCCCAGCCTCTACACTTGTACGGGAGCAAATTTAAATTTTGGATGATGTTACCGATTTCTCAGCCAGCCAAAAGAATAGCGGACTTAAATGCACGACCGCACTCCAAGCCTTGGTACAAGCTAAGAATGAGTAGCTCACAAATAAAAAGAATCAACAAGGAATATGATGGTTAAGAAATATCTAGTTTAAGGAAACTCGATCGCCACCTGTTGGAATTGCAATACATTCTCAATGGTTTTACACCAAATAACTTATTACAATTGAAACAACAAATTAACATGCATATTTTGCTGGTTTATAGGGGTGCAAATTAGAGACTATTAGGTGCACCTTACAAAAATATTTGTTTAGCTTCAAATATTTGTACTAGCTAGTACAAATATTTGAACTAAAGAGGGTCGGAGGAGCTCCTAAAGGTTACCCCTTTGCACCTTTAATTATTCACAAGGCAATATGTATATATAAAAACTAGAACAAATAGTTTAAATTTAAGAAATCACCTATTGGTCACAAAATACTTTGTCAAATATCAGCTCAAGCCTACCTTTAATGATCAAGCATGAGGACTTACTAATATGCTTGATGGCAAATACATATGATTAAAAGAGGAGAAAGTATAAACACTAAAAAAGATGGCCAACTCAAATCAAGAACCAACCATGTCGATCACATGGTCATATACTTTATTATGCTGTTGAAAATGCAAGTAGTATAAACATAAATCTTCTTTTCTCCTTGCTAGCTAGTGACGGATGAGGAACGATGGTAACTAAACAAGTTTGATCCAGGTTCAAGAACCAAATATATGCCACACTTGTACGGAGCAAATTTAAATTTTGGATGATGTTACCGATTTCTCAGCCAGCCAAAAGAATAGCGGACTTAAATGCACGACCGCACTCCAAGCCTTGGTACAAGCTAAGAATGAGTAGCTCACAAATAAAAGAATCAACAAGGAATATGATGGTTAAGAAATATCTAGTTTAAGGAAACTCGATCGCCACCTGTTGGAATTGCAATACATTCTCAATGGTTTTACACCAAATAACTTATTACAATTGAAACAACAAATTAACATGCATATTTTGTTGGTTTATAGGGTGCAAATTAGAGACTATTAGGTGCACCTTACAAAACTTTTTTAGTTCAAATATTTGTACTAGCTAGTACAAATTTTTAAAGCTATTTGACAAATTTTGAACTAAAGAGGGTCGGAGGAGCTCCTAAAGGTTACCCCTTTGCACCTTTAATTATTCACAAGGCAATATGTATATATAAAAACTAGAACAAATAGTTTAAATTTTTAGAAATCACCTATTGGTCACAAAATACTTTGTCAAATATCAGCTCAAGCCTACCTTAATGATCAAGCATGAGGACTTACTAATATGCTTGATGGCAAATACATATGATTAAAAGAGGAGAAAGTATAAACACTAAAAGATGGCCAACTCAAATCAAGAACCAACCATGTCGATCACATGGTCATATACTTTATGCTGTTGAAAATGCAAGTAGTATAAACATAAATCTTCTTTCTCCTTGCTAGCTAGTGACGGATGAGGAACGATTAGTAAGTGGTAACTACAACAAGTTTGTGAGAGGATGTACATGAACGGACAAATATATGCCACTACCATATCATCACCAGGAAGGTACAAATCATTAATACCACTTTATCTTACCTGAATAGATGAATATGCTGACCAGACAAACATGTGGCTATAGTTGAAAGTTCATATATAGCTTAATATAACAATGCACTTAAATAGTTCATCAACAGAATACTTCTCTAGTACATCCCAAGACATGATACAACGACACACATACCGACATACTTATAAGATGTACTTAATTAACACAACTACTGTTGTTGTTGGACACCAAGTCTAGACATAAATAACTCCAGCCAGTTGATCTCATAGGGCACAGCCGTCCTGTAGTTCAACGACGATCTCCAACCAGCTACCATTGTTGTTGACCCTGAATGGATGTCAAGAAGGTAAGCATTGTCAAGATCTGAATTGTAGAGTACAAGCATAGTGTCACTCTTCTCTGCAAGGCACACTGGTTCCACCCCAAATAACTCTGGCTCCCCGCTGCCGACATGGACAGCATGGGTGCAGATCATATTTCCAGCACCCTCATCTTCACCTTTGCCCCAAATTTCTAGGCGTCTGTTGCGTACAAGAAGAAAACACAGATTTTCATCTCCATTGATGAATCTCGTGCACAACCAAGCACTCCACTGCACTTGGTTATTATTGAGAACAATATCAAATTTTTGGTGCCTTGTCGTAGTGTTGATGCTTACACCAAAGGTGAAGAACCTTTGCCCATTTGGACCATTACGATCAGCGTCGCCATGGAAAAGCCAGTATGTGCCACCTTTAAATATGGTCATGGTGCGACATCCGTGGAGGCTGTCATCCAAATGTTCTTGTATGATTCTCCAATTGGGTTTATTTGTAGGGTCATTCGAGGAGAAGTCACCCAAGTACACTCTTCGATTGATGTGATGGACACCGATGACTAGCACCCGGAAGAAGGTGGAATAGCCATCCGTTGGTTGGTGCTGACCAGCAACATGATCATTGGCTGTGAGGATAGCATACCCCATAGGGCCATCATCACCGAAAACACTAGAATTAATGCGAGGGAGGAGATCAAGCTTGCCGGTGTTCATGTTGCATACCATTGTGGATTACCAGTGGCTTGGCGTCATTGAGGAAGCCCACATCATCACGAATGAAGGAGGTGAGAAGTCGACGTTTAGGCCCAAGGGGTGACTCTGGTGCCGGGACAAAGGCCGGCGCCCTAGACTTGCTGATTCTAGGTACCTTGTTCCTCCTCATGTTATCCCTTAGTTGGTGGCGTTGGGCCGACGAAGAACCCAAGGAGCGAAGATCTGTCACCCACCGGCAATCTACAAACTCTCGAGGAACTGCCGATTGGCCATGATGCGACCCCACTTCTTGCACACAAGGGTGCATCGGAAGAGTAACACCACATCTGACACCCTCTTAAGGATCTCATGAACAACATCATCGGGGAGGTCTGGGAGGCAAGACTCCACCATTGCGGCATCTATTTCTGACATCTCACGATGCCTGGCTAGTCCAAGCCTTTTCTTCCTCCGATGACTACTCTCTTGGCAAAGATGGTGTTAGGATTACCATTTGGAGCTGCCTAGTATGGATTTTGAGGCTTGCCTTAGACGTCGATGAACTATGGAAGTTGTTGGCCTAGCAAAGGTAGTAAATAGCATGAGCAATGGCGAGGTGGTTGCATGATCCGCCATGGTGGTTGATGAGATGGGTTAGCACAAAGATGGGAAGTAGTGGTGTGTGGATTTAACGATGGAAGCCATTGGAGTTAAGGAGGAGGGGCGACTAGGTTCTTTCCGACGGCGGCAAAGAAGGGGCACGATGAAGGTAGGGGAAAGGGCGATGGGGAGGGGTTAGGGAATAGCACTCTCGGGGGGATTGCGGCGGCGAGTGGGATGAGGGTCAGGCTCTAGGGTTGGGTTTCTTATATAATGATGATGATCTTAATCCACGATGTTCAATCCAGATCAAAGGGTCTAAAATCATATGTTATCACTATATGACTACACACCACAAAAGGAAGGGGATGGCCCAACTTCGTGTTACATAGTAGGACACAAGAGTGGCCCTAAAGTGGGCCTAGTGTGGGCATGGATAGGACACACACCGAATTTTTGATTCTAATGGGCTTGTGATTTTGAAACTCTACCAAGACGCATACTTTAACAAACCTAGCCCAACCCAAAACTTAGCGGTTTTCTTTTATTTTTGTATTTCTTTATGTGGAGTTCATTTGTGAGATATGTTAGTTCCTTTGTTTTTATCGCAGTGTTGAGAGACGTATCAACATAAAAAACTTGGATTTCTATTTGAAACCATCCACTACAACTAGTGATTTTTATCACTCAACTCATTTCTAACATGATTACAGAATAATAAATTTATGATTTCTTTGGCTGTAGTTTTGAGCCTTTTGATTGCCCAGAGAAAAAGCAAAGGTATGTTTTTGTAATGGCTATTTATAGGAAGGCACATATACAAAATGTTACTTTTGTTTTTACCATGTTTTTTTTATTTTTTTTTTACATTCAAATGAACTTGCATATGCCTAAAAAGATATGCCCACCAAGTAGCAAATAGGTTCATTTTGAGTTCTTATTTAATGGATATATGTTCAAAGAGTCGAAGAGATATTTAAGAAGTTTTGCAATGGAAGTTTTTGCACCGTTTTGCCACTTAACCCTATTCCAACCCCGAAACTAGGATAATTTTCATAGAACATCCTTTTTCTGATGTGGAAGGTTAGTCAAAAATAAAAAGATGACGAAGTTATTTCTCATATTAGATTAATTAGAAACAAGTCAACTCCCACACATATGCATCACACATATGCATGAGGAAATAAGTGATGAATTAGCATTGGGACTTTTTTTTTTGAGGGACTCAGTGGGGAAAACTCCCCACCTAATCTTTTTCATTGATAAATAGGTTTCAGAAAAGAGTACAAAGCACGAGGGGTGCTAAAGAGCAAAAAGAAATAAACAAATTTTTTGGAGCAAACAATGCCCAAAGAAAGAAACAGAAAGCTAAAGCCTATTCTCCAGCCACTGCATAAGACAACCAACACGGCTAGGTTTGGACTTGATGCAAATCAATCCAATATGCTCCTTGAAATGAATTTTCCAGTTCCTCAAAGAGCAGGCTTTTCCATCAAAAAATAATTCATTCCTCAAGCACCAAATAGACCAACAGGCTGAGATAATGACCTCTCTGAAAAAAGATCTTCCAAAATCAATTCTTGACTGTATCACCATGTCCAGTGGGGAGAGGTTCCGGTTCCAATTCACACCAATCAAATTCCAACAGGTAGTACTAAATGGACAGTCAAAGAACAAGTGCATAATGGTTTCATCATCACCACAGCTGCAAATGGCACAAGCATAACTTGGAAGAACCATATTCTTTCTCTTGAGCATCTCTCTTGTATTTAACCTGTCTTTTAATAGCAGCCAAAAAAAAGAATTTTTTGCTTTCCAAGATTATCCCCAGTCCAAAGCCATTTGAAAAGAGGAGAAGCTTGCTGTTCTCCTTTCAGCAGTTTGTAAGCTTTTTTGGGGAAAAAGAAGTAGAGTTCCATAAATATTTCCATTGATCAGGACAAGAAGGATCCCCATTGAAGCAATCAAGGAGGCTTTCGAGGTTTTGTAGTTCCACTAGTGCTTCAGAAGACAGTGGAAGAAAGAAGTGTTTGCTGACATCCTCATTATCCAGGAAAAACTTAATAGAGCATTTCTTCTTTTTGGCAAATGAGAATAGAACTGGGAATTTGTCTTTTAAGCATTGGTCATTCCAGAGATCTGACCAGAAAAGGGCACTTCTTCCATCAGAAGGCGAACATCTTGACAGGTTTCTAAAATCATTAGTGAGTTTAAGAATACCTTTCCACCAAAAAGAGCCAATGGGGCTTCTAGCATGTGGAGGAGTAGCACTGTTGGAATAGATCTTATCCCAAGTAAGCTTAACCCATGGTATATCAGCATGATTGTAAAACTTATCTAGAAACTTAAGCAGAAGGGCCTTGTTTTGAGCTTGGATGTCAATGATGCCTAGGCCTCCTTCATCTTTGGATCTGCAAGCAGGTTGCCAAGCAGCTAGACATTTACCTCTTCTGTTTATATCACCACCACTCCAAAGACCATGCTTTCTGTATTTATCAACTTGCTCAATTACAGGTGGGGGAATTACCAGAGTGCACATATAGAAGGTTGGCATGCTAGAGAGCACAGAGTTGACCAAGAGAAGCTTGCCATGATAAGAAAGCAATTTACTCATTCCAAGAACTCTTGCTTCAATTCTTTGTATGAGTGGGGCAAAGTCTGATGCATATGGTTTTAGGGTTCCAAGTGGCAGTCCTAGATAAGTAAAAGGCATGGAGCCAGTATTGTAACCAAAAGTGTTGGCAAGATGAATTAATCTATCTGCACCAATGTTAATGGGCACCATAAATGACTTACTGAAATTAACATGTAGTCCAGTACTGTCAGAAAAGGATCTCAGGAGGCCTTTTAGATTGAAGAGATTTCTTGCATTGGCAGGCACAACAAGGAGAGTATCATCTGCATATTGTATCACTGGAAAGTCTCCTCCAAAGTTATCACTAATAGGGTGATTTAGAATTCCTTGCTCCCATCCTTTGTTGATTATAGATTGCAAGAGATCTGCTACAATTGCAAAGAGTAGAGGGGAGAGTGGGTCTCCCTGTCTGACACCTCTTAAGCAATGAAAAACTTTACCTGGCACTCCATTTAGCAGAACTGAGGAGGATCCTGATTGCAGGATAATTTTGATCCAATTGATCCATCTTGGAGGAAAACCCTTGCTTGCTAAAATACACAGAATGGCTTGATGTTCTATCTTATCAAAAGTTTTCTCAAAGTCAAGTTTCAGGAGAACAATCTCTTTTTTTGAATGATGACAAATATGTAGGAATTGAAAAGCCCAGGCCAAACAATCTTGTATAGTCCTCCCTTTAATGAATCCATACTGGTTTTTATGGACTACCAGTGAGATCTTCTCCTGTAATATGCTAGATAGCAATTTAGTCAAGCATTTCAGTGAACAGTTCAACAGGGAGATAGGTCTGAAATCATTAACGGTGGCAGGATTGGCCTTTTTTGGAATTAGAGTAATATAAGAGTTGTTGATACTGGAAATATCCATCTCTGTTGAATGAAAATCCTTGAAGAATCTTAGGAAGTCCTCTTTAATGATGTGCCAACATTTCTTAATGAAAAAGCCATTAAAACCATCAGGCCCAGGTGCATGACTAATAGGAATAGCTTTAATCACTATTTCAATTTCCTAAATACTAAAATCATCAGCTAACAACTCCAATTCAGCGTCATACCTCTGCATTAAGTTGGATAGATTATAGGTAATGTCTGTAAATTCTGAAACCCCCAATCTATCTTTATATGTAGACCAAAGCAGACCAGCTTTCTGTTCATGATCATAAATAAGAATATCATCATCCAAGGTAAGACTGCTAATATGTCTTTTGATCTTGCTTTGTGAGGCCATTGATTGGAAGAAAGAGGTATTCTCATCAGCAACTGTGACCCATCTAATAGTGCTTCTCTGTCTCCAGTACTTTCTTTTACATTTTAAAAGATGTAGAAGATGATCTTTAACAAGTTTCTTCAGGATGCATTCTAAGGAGCTTAAAGGTCTTTGATCCTCTAAGCCATCTAACGTAAGCGAGGACCCAATTACAGTTATGTATGAGCTTGTTCAAATTGGAGTTTGCTCCATTTTCTTAGACCTGCCCTGAATTGTTTAAATTTAATGGCCAATGTTTTTGTTGCATTGGCAAAATAGGGAGTGCTGTTCCAATGTAGATCCACTGTCTCAAAAAAACCTGGGTGATTAACCCAATAATTTTCAAATCTGAAACAATTACTTCTGGGGACTTTGCTACCAATGTTAATGATAAAAGGTATATGATCAGACAAAGGTCTAGCTAGAGGTTGAACTGAAGTTGAGGGGTAGGACAAACTCCAACCATTGGAAACCAGTACCCAATCAAGTTTTACCAGCAAAGGATCCTCTTGCATATTGGACCAAGTGTATTGTCTTCCACTGAAAGGTATATCAACCAGATCCAGATCAATAATCATATCATTGAACATCTGCATTTCAGAATCATTTCCACCAGGTTTATTTCTATTGTCTTGACTCTTATACAGGTTAAAATCTCCTGTGAGGATCCAATCATCAAAGGTTGAGGTGTCGAGATTTAACAGCCAAGTAATGAATGCCATCTTTCCTGAGGAGTGGGCAGGCCCATAAATGTTTGAAAGATGGAAAGAAGTGTTATCCAAGAGATAATTGACTTTCAGGGTGATGGCATAGCTATTGGACTCAATTACCATACAGTTATATAGGCTGCTATTCCAAGCTGCAAAAAGGCCCCCAGAAGCTCCAATAGAAGGGGCAAAGAAGAAACTGTCCAGGTTTCTTGTACAAAATTTTCTAGTATAATTTCTATCAAAAGTATCTCTTTTAGTTTCTTGGAGACAAAGAATCTGACAAGAGCTTTCTGTGATTTTATCTCTAATTGCATCCCATTTTTCTTGGGAATTAATCCCTCTCACATTCCAGGTCAAGATTTTGTGGTTTCTGTTGTTATTCATTTGGAACACAAAAAAGATTGAACTTTTGCTGGTCAAATAATGACCAGTCAGAACCACTGAGGGACAAAAATAGATAGATAAAAGCATCGATCCAAAAAAAAAGGCACAAGAGATAAACAAACACCAAACTGCATATTATAAGAGTACCATAATTGTTTTCCATCACCAGAGATTCAGACTGTAACTTATTTAGACTCCAAACTAACTGAAGATAAAGCAAATGCCAAACACTGGCAGCAAACCAACTTAACCTGCACGCAGGCAGGACTGAACTAAGACTGAACTGGTGATCTAAAGGTAATCTAAGCAAAAGTTTAGGCAACATCTGGAGGGAGCATGTTGCCAGGTCGAAGCACCTAGTCGAGGTCCACATTGGAATCCTTGATGAGAATGGCTGCAGACACAACCTCAGGTTGTATCTGGAGGAAACCAGTGGCAATGCCTCGGACTGCATCTTCATTCAGGTGGGGTGCCACTTGTTCTTTAGCTGGTACTATAGCCAGGGGAGTGGGGCTGGCAATCTCTTTCTCCACTGGAATGCCTGCTGCAGGTGGAGCTTTAAGACCTTGACGCTTGAAGGCGGTCCTCTTGCTGCGACACAGGAAGCGATCATCCAGTTGCTCCCTAACCTTGTGTGCCCTCCTCTTTCTTGGAGTGAAAGCAGAGGCAACAATCTCCTTGATCTCATCATCATCCAAAACAGATTCACTGCCTCCCACTGCTTCTTTGATCTGGGGAGGAATTAAAGACACAAGTCTAATCAACCAGATTGGATCATTAAAATAAGATGGTACAAGAGTATCAGGATTAAGATCCAACAAAGACAGAAATCTGAAGGGGGTAAATGCAGGTGATTTATTGATAAAAAGAAGTACCTCAAAAGGAACTGGAAGCTGAGCAGGAACTGGAGCTGGTGGAGGTGAAGGGAAAAGAACCCTTGAGACTGAAGACTCAGCAGGATTGGCTACAATGATGGACTTCAAGCTTGCCTTGGGTCTAACAGTCAACTCCTCAGCAGGAATCACCAGATTCAGATCAACAGTGCCACCAGTTTCATCAACAGCTTCAGGAGTGCCAGGGTTTTCTTACTTGGAGTTACAATGATCGACAAAGAACCACAGGTTCAGCTTCAATGTTCAGAGTAGCATTAGCAGCCACAGAGGAAATGCTGGAAAACTTCTGAACTCCATCTTCATTGCCTACCAGAACAGTGTACTCTTCATCAACCTCAACAGCTTGAGTAACTCCAACTTGGGCACCTCTAGCTTGGGTACCTCCAGCACCAGTGCTATCAACTTGCATGTAAGGTTCAATTCCACCAGAACTAGGAGGCACATTATATGGATTAGCAAAAACAGTTCCCATCCACCTTGGGGCTTGGGCTGGTAAAGGATGCAGTGGACCCACAGTAGCAAAACCCTCTTCATCAGGAAGTTCAGGGATGTTTTTCCTTTTCAGGGTAAAAACTGGTACAGTCCAAGACCTAGCTTTGGGTGGGAGGCCTGCATTAGTCTTGCTGGAGGATGGAATCTTCCTATCATCATTCAGGTAAACCTTGCAAATGATTCTGGCCAGGTTGCTAGACTCATGGATGTGCACTAGGATACCAAACTCAGAAACAGCTTTAGCAACAGATGCATAAACACGGAAATCCTCAGGAAAACCAATCAACATGATCCAGGCTTCACGATCAAGATCAAAAGACCTAGCATTCTCTGCTTCATCGTGTTTAATGAAATGCATCGGTACGTGCCAAACTCAAAGACTGGATCAAGAAACCTCTCTCTTTCTAGAGTGGAGTTGAATCTGACATAAGCATCGCCCAATGCACAAGGCTGGATTTTGGCGATATGTACCTAATGATCGAGGAACAAGGCTCGCAGTGCCGTTGCCAGATGAGGAAAGTCAGCCTTGTCCACCGGCGGCGTGAGCTTGGCAATGGCGAGGTCTTCGTTGTGAAGAGAGTAGCAGCCCGCCAGGTACACTTCATAGCGTAGGAGATTGTTCGGCTGCACATCATCCAACTCGAAGCCCTTCGGCAGGTGAGGACGAGGATCGACGGCGAAGTTCGCCATCGGAGCACTCGAGGTGGAGGTGGTGTGGTTTACTGTAGCGGAATTGAAGGTGTCTAGTACGGAGGGGTGCGTAGCATTAGCAGATTGGATGGAATCATCAGGTGGATTGCTTATAAGAGAAGCAGCTGCTCTCGCCTCTTCGCCTTCCTTAGGTAGGATGGGCCTAAAAATCTGGCGACCATGGGCTCTAGATAGACAAGATTTGGCAATATGTCCATAGTTAAAACAAAGGCGGCACCTGATTGAACCTGTGCAATCTTTCCTAGTATGACCACGGCCCAAGCAGATGGGGCAGGCCCAATCCAAAACAGTTCGAGTCTGAGCAACTGAAATCAATGGGCTTTGGGCCTGTCTTAACTGAATCCAGATTTGATTTCAAGTTTGAACCAACAATGGGTATTGCATTAGCTCCCGTTAAAGGTCGATCTCTAATGATTCTAGCAGCATGATCAGAGCGAAGAACACGCTGATTTGAATTTTTCTTGATCCATTTTTTTGGGAGGCGAGAAACAGGATCAAATCGAGAATTATTGACAAAGGGGCGAATTTTAAGATCAACATGATCAAAATGATTCGCTTTGGGCTTAAACCCATTTTCATTCTGTCCTAGATTAAGCTCACAAGCATAATTCAGATGATAGTTACTAGGAAAGGAGAGCCTTTTGAAAACCCGAGCACGAGGGCCAGATTTAACTATTTCCACAAAAGATTTAGAGCCCCAGGGGTTTGGTTTTCTAGGCAAAGAATGAGTTGCATTTCTCTTTCCAATGTATGTCCATTCAGACTCTAATTCATAATTCCAACAAATTAAATCTCTCTTCCAGTTTGGGCCACCATTACCCCAAAGATGAAAGAAGGCAGAGAAGAATTTGCACGAAAAAACTTTTAAGATGATAAATCATAATTCCAACATTCTTGCAAGAGAGACAGAAAATCTAAACATCCATTCTGAGAGATGTTTAACTTTGAAATTCTTCGCAATGCCACCCAAGCAAGATTGCAAAATGAGACTCACAGAATCTTCATTCAAACGCACAGCTGATCGACCAAAACTCACAACTAGAAGGAAATCAGCCTTAAGGGGAGGAGATCCAGACTCACGGAACAACCGAAGCGATCCTTGACGATGGCTTCAAAAATTTGACCCGGAGCGAAGTCAGATCGGAGAGCCCCGCCATGGTGGACTTGGGGCACCGGAACCTCACCGGAGGAGGCCATCGGGGGTGACGAGGAGAGGTGTCGCCGGGTGGGTGGGGGGGGCGGGGTGGTGACAGGGAGGGGGGGGAGAGCCATTCTCATCACCACACAGTCCTTCGCATCTCCGTAGCAAAACGATTAGCATAGGGACTTGGGAGGGCAGTGGGGACTTAGAGGGGACTTATGGTTTCGGTCGCTGTCGTACAAGATTTGTTGCGCTCATGTGCCTCCTAGCCCCTCCAAAGGCATTGGTAAGGAGCTGAGATTCTTCACATGAACATTTGGTCACATTCAATTCTATGAATTCTATATTACATATGAAATTTTCTATAATAATTGGGGAAAAATTCAATGGCTGAGAACGGCCGATCCGACGGCTACAAAAAGGCAATGGGAGGCAAAGGCACAGAGGCAAAAATTGCCTCATGTTGTGTCTATGACAATGGGCCATAGGAGCAAAAATCGCCTCCGGTTGCCTCCGCAAAATGAAGGGATTAAGAATGGGCGGTAATTGTAATCTTGTAATTCTTTTATTTTATAATGGGTAAATGGTAACTGCTACCCATCGACTTCTGGACGGTCTACACCCATATGACCACCTTCTCGGTGGAGCAGGCCACGCCGTCCGGGGCTCGCCGAGAGTCTGTAGAAGCCGGAAGCAGGTGGTGGCAGCGGCTGTGCTCTGAACGGAGCCAAGTTCTCTTTCGCGGTGGTGCGCCGGTAGGGGCGGCGGCCGGCCGCCTCCGCCGACGGCGTCGGCAATGGAGCCGAGATCGCGGACGTGAGGGGCGGTGCTTGTTCACGCGTGCGGTGCGGTGACGGTCGCGCTGCTGCCGCCTGCGTAGTCCTACATGGCGGTGGCTGAACCGTGGCGCGGCTTAGGCGCAGCGGCGACTGCTGCTTGCCTGCACGGCATCTTCTTGCGCGCCTGCCTGTGTGTGCAGCGGCGACGGCTCGTCTGCATGGAGATGGGACACATCAGCAGATCAGCTTCCCGTTCAGCACATGCACAGCTGCATCAACACGAACGTCATCCAAAACCGACTACGGCAAGCTGGACCCGACGCCACGCTCTTCCACGATTACAACGTCGAGGGCGGCAACGACCCCAATTCATTCGACTCGGAGAAGTACACATTGAAAGCACAACGAGATTCTTCAGGAACGCTCGTGCATGTGCCTGTGCGGCGGCGATGGCTCGCCGGCCCCTGTGCTCATGCAGCACGGCAACTTCGCCAGCGCCCGGCTTGACCGTGTGTCTGCGCGGGCCGTGGTGGCTGCTCGTGTCCTGCGTGGCAGCAGCGGCTCGTCCTCGAAGCGCCACCGCGATGGCCGCCAGCCCTGCCCAGCTAGCAGCGACCGCGGGGATGACGTGGCCACGCAGTCAGGGACCGGCGGCGGCGTCCGGCGGCTTCACAGTGGAGGGGTGAGGATGTAATTACTAATTAGCGGTGTTTAATGACA